>CM070563.1:54329495-54768670 GCA_036346405.1 Phyllostachys edulis
CTTCGCCAGCGGCAAAAAAACATGGTGCGGTGAGTCAAGTTCATATGGGCCGGTCTGGAGTACTTTGATCAAAATGGGCCGGTCGAGATGAAATTGAGCACGTTCAGGCGGTCGAGCGGCCCAGATGATCTAGTCGTTCAATTTCAATCGGGCGGCTCATATGAAGGGTGCATTAGGGCGGTCAGTCTGTTAATCAATATCGATCGGTGAATTGATCAAGAGCAGCCCAAGCCTTCCACGCTATGTTCAGCAAAACCGTTGAGATCCGTCGGACGATCCACAGCAAAGAAGGCGTTGGATTCGAGTGCGAGCGGCCCAATGGATCGATCCGTTGATCTAAAATCGGATAGTCAACACAGTTCACGTTTGGAGAACTAGGCGTCCAGGCTTTCAGAGTCAATTTAAATTTGACCGAGAACAACGAGTTTACTGGTGCTGTTTAAAATAGAAATAAAATTCTAAAAAAATTATGAAAAATTTTTCGTGGGTTCTCTCAAGTTCATCTAGGGTTTTAAAAAATCAAAACACCACTTTTGGTTTTCCATTTGGCTAAAATAAATTCATTTTCAAAACAAATTTTTCTGATTTGGTTAGAATTTTGAAGAGGTCAAAATAACTTTGCAAAATTCTAGAAAAATTATGATAATTAGTGAACAATAATCTAGTATTTTATAAAATTGTTTCTAGAGACTTTGATAAAAAAATTCTAAAAAGGCTAGAACTTGGTTTCAAGTCTAAGTTTGAATTTTGAAATAAAAATTTGAAACCAAGTACAAACTTGTGAATTTCAACAAAAATTTTTGAACTCATACTTTTATACATTTGTAACACAAACCAAAGTTCGTGATGTTACACACACCGACACCCTCCCGCAGCATGAGTGCAACATGCGATGGCCTTCTACCTCTGCACAACCGACACCCTCCGTGAGGCATCAAGGTCCAACAGACACAAGCACTTGGCCTTAGCCCTAGTGCACACGGATGCCCTCAGGGAGCATCGTGTATAAACCGACACCGCCAGATGGCCTTCAGCCTCGGCACACCGATGCCCTCCGGCCGCATCAAGGTATAAACAAAGACACCGAGCAAGGCCCTCGGCCTGGTGGGCACACCGACACCTCTACAAAACAAGAGTCTGGATGACCACGCTTAGGCTAACCCCGCACAAAGACTTGTTCCTAGGACCAAAGTGCACCAGTCAACCGTGACCTTGCCCCCTCAGAAAATTTTGGGCTCCCTGAGCCCTATCTAGAAAAGTATAGGACTACGAGGCTCGCCTCCCTCAAAAGTTAGGGCTCCCGAGCCTATCTAAAAAGCACGGTCAAGTTAGCTCCTGAGCCCTACCTAAAAAAGATGAGGAGCATGAGGCTTCACCTCCCCAGCAAAAAGTTAGGGCTCCCCGAGACCTAAAAAAGTGGGACTCAGACGGCTCACGGAGCCCCATCTAAGAAAAGTATGGGGGATGTGAGGCTTCGCCCCTTCGCAAAAAGGGCCCTCGATCTAAAAAGTATGGAGGGCGATCACGAGGCTTGACTCCCTGCATAAGGGCTCTCTAGAGCCCTCCCTAAAAATATATGTGGGGCGCACGGGTTTAGCCTCCTCCTGCACCAAAAAGTTAGGGCTCCTCGGGCCTTATCTAAAATGTATGGGAGGCAGGCGAGGCTGAGGCCGTCCCCTCATAAAAAGTTAGGACTCTCCCAGGAGCCCTATCTAAAAAAGTATGGGGGGCGGCGCGAGGCTTGCATCCTCCTCCTCACAAAAATTAGGGCTCCCGGAGCCCTACCTAAAAAGTATGGGGGATGGTGCGAGGCTTTGCCTCCTTGCAAAAGTTAGGGCTCCAGGAGCCCTACCTAAAAAATTATGGGGCATGGCGCGAGGCTTCGCCTCCCCCTTGCAAAAAGTTAGGGCTCCCCGGAGCCCTACCTAAAAAAGTATGTGGGACGGTGCGACGCTTCGCCTCCGGAGCCCTATCTCAAAAAGTATCTGCGGGGCAGTAGCGAGGCCGCCTCTCCTTCATAAAAAGGGCTCCTGGAGCCCTATCTAAAAATGTATGGGGGATGGCGCGCGCTTCACATCCATCCCCTTATAAAAAGGGCTCTCCATTTCCCAATCTAAAAAAGTATGGAGGGAGCGGCGTGAGGCTTTGCCTCCCTTATAAAAATGGATCCCAGGCCTACCTAAAAAAGTATGTGGGATGACATGAGAGGCTTAGCCTCACCCTCATAAAAAGTTAGGGCTCCCCAAGGCCTATCTAAAAAAGTATGGGGGCGGTGCGAGGGCCATCCTCCTTCTGCAAAAAGTTAGGGCTCCCGGGAGCCTACCTAAAAAGTATGTGGGGACGGTGCGGCGGCTTTGCCTCCGGAGCCCTATCTAAAAAAGTATGTGGGATAGTCACGAGAGCCGCCTCTCCTTCATAAAGAAGGGCTCCTGGAGCCCTATCTAAAAATGTTATGGGGGATGGTAGCGAGGCTTCACCTCCTCTTAAATAAAAGGGCTCTCCGTTTCCCAATCTAAAAAGTGTGGAGGACAGTAGCGAGGCTTTGCCTCCCCTTTGCAAAAGGATCCCCGAGCCCTACCTAAAAAAGTATCTTGGGGATGACCACGAGGCTTGCCTCACCCTCATAAAAAGTTAAGCGCTCCCCAAAGGCCTATCTAAAAAAGTATAGGGGGCCGGTGCAGGCCGCCTCCGCTTATAAAAAAGGCTCGAGGCCCTACCTAAAAACTATGGGAGGCAGGCGTGAACCACGGCCCCCATACCATAAAAATAAGGAAGAAAACACACAACATAGTATTAATCACATACAAAGCATACAACCACCAGAGTAGCATGGCCCGGACAATGAACATACGTTACAAATACACTCGGGCCCATAACATCTGAGGCACATCACTACCAAGCATCTACCAGCGCCAGCGATTACAACCCAACCTCACTACATAGCTACACACTGCAACATATAAACACACATGACACAACTATGGGACAAAGTCCCACACATCTGTCCGTGATATCGCCTATTTCAACAAATCCTCATCCAGGGACCTGTAAGCCTCACGGCTTAGCAGCCCTGAAGCTGTGTATCTCCTCATGCGCCCTGCCATACCTTACGCTTTGAAAAAGCGAGTGCTCCATAGAACCACCGGAATCGCCTTTTTCCACGTTGCCACTTGGTGCCATGATACTCTACACCCGTGCTTTTTGCATGAGGCAGAACGGAACAAGACGTGCTAGTCTTTCAACCCCTGCATTGGGGCCATAGCCTCTACACTCTTGCCCTTGAGTTGGGCCCCATTGGTAAGACGTTTAAATAGGCACCATTAAGCCTGCGTAAATCGCTAAGTATAAATAACTAGAGCGGGGCGCCACCATCCAAAAAGTCTCATTTTCATTAAGGGAGGCCATTACACAAAAGGCGGTCAACAACTACAAAAACCGCTCTGAGGCGCAGCAAACAAAAGCAGAGCGTACAACTACAAAATAAAACTAAGACCCTAGCTTTCTAGCAGCAAGCGGGGGAGGGGGCGTCACACCTTATCTTTGTGGGTGGACCTCTGCTTGCCAACCTCCGGATCCTCTGCCGAAGTTCCCATCGAGCCTTCCTTTAGCCCTCTTGGGCGGGACCACCGGAAGGACTCCGTCATAGCCTCATGACCGCACAGCGCCCAGAAGTCATGTTCAAGGACTTTGCTAGCCTTCCGCGTCGGCGTTACTGTGACAACCTCCTCGGCGATGTGCCCTGCAATGGACTAGGCGGCAAGGGCATCCAGATGAGCACACCCCGCCTTATCAAGGGAGGCAAGGGTCGTCAACCAAATGACATTCGTGCAATGATCACCATATCGTGAGCATGGCGAGCACACTTGGCCGACGCGAGAGATGCTCTAGGTTATGTCCATCTCGGTGGGGCGGTGGCGCCTCGTAGGAGAGGCGGCCTTAGAGCTTCATCACAACTTCATAAGAGCCTCCCATCGCTTTCGGTGGAGACCACCAGCGGCGGTCGATAGATCTCACTCTGCTGGATCTGCTCCTCAAGGGTTACCAGGCGCCCATAGATCACGCACATCACCTTGAAGTGCGGTGCGCTTAGCTTCTAGGTCGCCACCGAGCCTCCAAGGTCTTGACCCTCTCGAAAAAGAGTGTCGTGTTAGGTGCTTAGGGCCTCGCTCGGGCGTGCTCTGCATTGACCCTCTCTTGAATCTCGTGAAGCCGTGAGAAATGTCATCATTAATGGCCGCGACAACATCAAAGATGCGCACATGCGGCAAAATGTTAGAACAAAAAAACACAAGAAGCGGTATACCGAGCAAAACAAACCTTCGCAGCATTCTCCTCGATACTTCGGAACATATCCTTCAGCAACGTCTTCTGAAAGAGTTCCCGCACAAGGGGTGGGGCGGCAAAGTCAACAACCGCCCCGCAAACACTAGCAGCACCCTCGCTCACCTTGAACTCGTTGCGACACAATGGACCCAAGTCCACCGCCCCCATAGCGATCGAGGCGGCGCTAGCGACAGCTGTTGCCTCGGAACCTGCCAAGCGAGTCAACACCACCCTTTTGCCACCCTCATCACTTATCCTTTGCACCACCAACAAAAGTCAAACTAGCGCTTTCAGCAGGTGATGTAACAGCGAAATGCCTACAAGTAGCCAAGCTTGAGGGTAGCGAGGGGCATCCCCGATGACTCCGACATCCCTCCATAAACATGCAATGGGGTGTCGGTCTTTGGAGGACTCCTCCACCACAAGGTCGTTACATCGAATGTGCACTGTCGCCTTGTCCACCTCGACATAGTCTGCGGCCAAAGCCCTGCTGCTTGGCACCCTCCTGAAACAAAACAACACGCTTGTCCAGAAGAGCTGCTAGACATAGAGCACCCAATCCGCTCCGGCGTGCCTTTAGCCACCCTCTTAGTCGGCCACTCAGTGATGTCCTCCACACTATCACGAAGGACCGCCCGCCATCACAGGAGGTGATGCGAAGAGACCCTTTCAATCAGACCGCGCCCTCGACCTCAACAACAGCAGACACGCTTCTTTTCCCTGCATTGAAGTGCAGGCGCTTTCGAAAAACGGCAGCGCATCATACGTGATTCAACCAGGGCTCCCTCACAACCAAGCGACGCTTCACATGCTCTTCACCCATGTAAGGGCCCAAGAGCAGCTCCACCAGTGTATTTGCTTGACAATGGGCGGCTTGCGAGTAACCAAGCTCAAATTAGTCTAAACCCCATATGGGACGAGGATTAACACCCCAAATCCTCTGTGCATTTACGAAATAGTCCCATGATCGGTAGCTAGTTCACACAATAAACAAATATGGTAACATCCATAAATCGCACAATATTTTTAATAATCAGCGAGTTTATTACAAAAGAAACTTACAAGCCAACAATTAAGAAACAATGGGAAGGCGAAGAAGAGTAGTAGAGTCCGGTGATGCGCCCACGAGCAATCATTTGAGGAATAGCTGACCTGAATCCTTCTCCTCACGAAATTTGTAGCAAGTCCTTCTCCTCTGAAATTTGTTTGCATAAAGCAAGGATGAGCACTACTATCGTGCTCGCAAGTTACACCCATCAAGTAACATATTGAATGCATGCATATAAGGGTATCTCAAAGGAAGGCTTATTGGTTGAATTTGCATAAAGCGGCATTTTCTTTAAATACTTGTACTAAGTTCCAAAGCAGTTATTCCATAACTAAAATTCATTTTCTAAATCAATTTTATAGTCAGATAACATTCACAAATTAATGGTGAAGGATACCCTCATATCACATGGCTTCCTACCCAATTCCCATTTACATAAACCAGCTGATAAAGTCTTTTGAAATCAAAACCAAAGATCTAACTTTGAGTGGCTTTGCTAGCATGTCCATGACCGTGAACACGGCTATTGAATAGTTTTACACTCTGCGAGAGGTTGTACAACTTTACCCACAGAACCACGACTTCTCTAGTTTGTCTAGCATATATCTATGCCACGCTCACTACCTTAGGTGCGATCTAGAGCACGTGACAAGGCCTTTGCAATGCGCCATTCCACCACAGTCCACCCTCATTAAGGTTTCACAAATCCCCCCTTTGGATGGAAACCCGCCGGGTTAATGGGTGCCCCTCTTATGCCAAGTGGGAACAATAGTCATGAAAGATTTTGTCAAAAGAAATGGCCATGAAAGACATACGTACAAATAGGATCAACTTGCGATGGAACTTTACAAATTAGTTGGCGAGTCCTACTCCCCATCTTGAGGACATGTGGTAGTGCGGTGAGGCATAGCAAAGGCAGCTCGAGGCGGTCCTTAAGCCGACTTAGGCGACTTTCCACCAAACCCATGGGCCTCGATCATGGAAATGACTTCGATTCCGTGCATTGACATGCACCATCAAACAACCATTTAAGCCCAAGTACAAACCATCATTTTATTTCATTTTTCAAGATCATTTATAAACTTCTATAACACACGGTGTTATGGATACAATTAAATAATATTTGATTTTTGGGTGAAATTCCCCAAATTAAACATTTTTGGATCTAAGCATCGCTAAGCATAAAGTTTTTCAATCAAGACCATCTTGTTAATACTAATGTATAACGAGAGTTTTATCTAGGGTGATAAGATGCGATGGATTAATGTTCAAGAATTGTCAATTTCAAGGTTAGTAAGTCAACCTCCAATATTGTATTCATATAATCCAACTTCTAGTAATCCAATATCCATAACTCATCTATCTCTATAATCAGACATTGTCCATCTATTCTCCAACAATATTCTACTTCTACAATCCAACATCCAGATAATACTATACCTCTATTACCCACGAGTCTTGTATACCTATTATCCACGATCATGTAAGGCTATAGTCAATAATCATTTAGTCTTATAGTTCAATATTCAACAATAATCTACTCCTATAACCCAACATTATTATAATCCGATGATCCAATATAACCAATTCTTCCCACTAATTCCACCAAGTTTTATAAATATTGCTTGATTCAACTAATCCACACTGGTATAATTTGCTAATCCTATCATCATATATCCATATAATCCAATATCTACTAATAACATGATTCTATAATTCAATATCCATCCATAATGTATATCTACAATTCTAAGTTCATAAAAAATGTAACCCTATAATTTCATCCCAGACAATCAGATGCCTAATAATATATTTCTACAATTCAATCTCAACAATAATCAAATTCTTTAATCTAATATCCAACAATCATGTATTTCTATAATTCACATCCATAAATAGTCTAATATCAATAATTACCTATTTATGTAATTCAACATTCATCAATCAGATCAACATTCTTCTTTTATTAATAAAACATCTATCCACAATCTCTTTGTTATTATCCAACCATCAAATTCTAACTCTAGAATATATATCACATTCAGAAATATTCTCCATACTACCTCTCTTGACAATTATTGGCCATACAAGGGAATTGGGAATAACTATAAAGCTTAAAAGCGAATTTAAATTCTTGAATATAAATAAGCATGCAATAATAATTTAAAATAGAATTTAAATAATTTAAAATAATGGGTGCAAATATGATCAAGAATGTAACTTACCTTGCTCACTTAGTTGTTCTCCAAGCAGTCGAAATCGACACTCAAAATAAATTGAAAATCTATCTGTGAAAATAAGCCAAATTCAAGCGAAATTCAAATGAAGATTCAAATGCACTCCAAATTAAATAATTTTAGTTTAGTTAGCTAGGTCTTGAATTTATATGAATTTAGAAATTTGAATCGGCGAGATCGGAGTTAGTATGAAGGAGAAACGAACCTCGGGAAGTTTAAACCTAAAAGAAAACCTAAAAAGGAATTTACGGATTTTTAGATTTAAATTTCTGAAGGAAAATCGAATAATGACATCAGTGATGTCATCGCTTCATTTTATTTTCAGTAGGATTTATTTTTAAGCCAGAAATCTTGGAGTCTATAGCCAGGTGGGGCCCTCTGGTCAATAGGCGGGGTCCTGATGGTCAGCGGTCCATAGCGGACTGGCTCACTGAAAGCTTGATAAATGGGGGTGTGGTGGCGCAATGTGCCATGTGGTCATGACACGTGGCGGCACATGGGCGAGTCTTGAGGTGGCGCCTGCAGTGGCACCTCATTAGGCGACCCGCGTCGATGCGAGCGGCGCCACGGGTTCAAGGCAGAAGCTAACATGCCTTGACAAGAACCTCCAAGGGAAGAAGGGTGCGAAGTCTAATGATCACCTTAGCGGCGTTAGGGTGTGAGGCGGTGGTAGCGGCGAGGTGGTTTCTGGTGGCGAATTCGGCTCGTGGTGGCCGGAGACTTTGGCGGTACTCGAGTGAAAGCGAGTCGCCGCAGCATCAGCGTCGGTCGCGGCGATCACGAAGGGGATCAGCGGCGGCAAGAGATGTCTTGGGCGGCGCCCGAGATGAGGAAGAGCAGGCGTTGATCGTGCTTCTTGGACATAATGCTCTGAGCCAGAAGAGGAGAGAGTGGTTTGAGGGTTTGGATGAGATGGAGGCGCGCGGTGCTCCCTTTTCTGAGGCGGGGATCTGAGGGGTGGGGAGATCGTGGGCGTGGGTCTTCACGGTGGCCATGGCGCGGTTTCGGCGTTCGTGCGTGATGAGAATGTGACGACCGAATTGAGGGCGAAGGTCGTGGGATTGAATGTGCATAAAGACATGAGTTAAGGGGAAGAAATCTGACCAATTTGGAGCTTCAAGGTCTTGCCATGGCGGATTGGTTCGGTGTGGGTTGGAGAAGAAGATGGGGAGGAGAAAGAAAGCGCGATGGGCCCGCGTAAGAGAGGTGGAGAGGGTGACGGGTGGGGCCGGAGTTTGAGGGAGAGAGAGGGAAGGGGTGTGCGGTTGGGCCGGAATGGGCTAGTGCGCGTGTGAATAGGGATGGGACAGACCAAGGTTTCGGCCCAAATGACATTTCTGGAATTTAAATGATTTAGCAATTAAACAAATTGATTAAATCAAATTAGGCTTTAGAAAATAGCAAATAAAATTCAAAAATTATGGAAAAATTCACAGAAATTCCCTTGTTTATTTTGGACTTAATAAAATTATTTCCAACTTAAAGTTGGCTTTTAATTTTGCAAATAAATTGTTTTGGTTTTAAAATAATTTGGGAAAAGCTTTTAAAATTTAGAAAAATTCCAAAAATTAATTTAATTTTTTTATTTTCAACAAACCAATAAAACTTCAAAAACTTTATAAATTTTCTTTTTGACTTTTAAAACTTGAAATCCAAATAAAGCAATCAAACTCTTTCAAATTTTAGAAAATCAATAAAATAATTAGTTTATTAATTTTTATTTTAGTAGAGAACTTTGGGCTATTACACCCCATAAAATCTGACAACAAACCGGAAAAAGGAAACCATACCTTCACGGGCATCCATAGTGAGGGCAGGGAGCAGGACTTCGGGCCAGGCTCCACCCTCGACTCCTTGTCCGGCATCCAAATCTGAAGCGCGAACTCCTCCACGGTCTCGCGTGGAAGCGCTTTGTCATATCGGCTGACACATGGAAGAGGGCCTCCTTCCTCGAGTAAGAACAATGTCGGGAGTGGCGGTAGGCATTTGTATTAGCCCTACGAGATTGCAAAGCGTCGCCCGAAGGTATGGTAGAACCACCTCGCATCAATCCGTCTCCCCAGCGGTTTGCCGTCCTTTGGGGTAGGAACATACCTTCCTTTCCACACCTTGATTGGAAATTGATCTTGCCAAAATTGAGCATCTCATGGGGTGCTTTTCTTCTTCTTTGGTTGACAAGCGCCCGTCGTGAAGATAGGCAAGCAGGCACCCTCGTTGCTAGCTCAAGTTGATCTCGGCATCCACTCGAGACCCTAGCTACGATGGAGTTAGGCGTCAATTGCCAACTCCACCCCATAAAGCCAAAGCATCACGAGACAAGCTCGATGTAGGGAATCCTAAAAGTGGCATCGAGAAAAGCAACGAAAATAAATGCCTCGTCGGCCAGGCGCGAGAACCATCTCGATCGAGAACACGGACCTTCGCCAAACTCTCCAGCTTGCCCTCATCCACGAGGGTTTGAAGAACAAGGCTCGTCACGTTGGACCTCCCCAGATCACTCATGTACACGGGTTCACCACCTCCCTCCTTGTTGTGATTCGCCATAGCCGAAGAGCCCGGCCTAAACCCTCACAACTTGGCTAGCTCAGTAAAGAAATAGAGCTGGGAGGTTCAGCGAGCAAAAGCAAGAAAGCAAGATAGCGTTCAATAGAACCGTCAGCCTTCTTCTTCAATTTAAATATCCACTTGTTGTCAATGATATTGCGGCCAGGGCTAAGATGACACAAAGTGCCATGTCTTGTTCTTTAGAGTGCATGATATTAAGCATCCATTGCATCCTTCCAATTTCTATCACAAGAGCATCCTCAAGAGTTGTCGGTTCGGTCCACGATAAGAAATGTGCGTTTGCGAGGAATCATATTGCACCATGCTTGAGTCGGTCACGAATCCTTGGTTGAAGAATGTTGTTTAAGTAGCCTTGTTTGCATGGGATGAGGCGTTAGGCATGGATACATGTGTGGGCCAAGCAAGATCCTCCATGGGACTCATGCTAGTGGATGACAGGACATCTTGCGTCTGATTTGAGAGATCAGTGCCCCACAGGATCTGCACCAGCAGTGCCCACCAAATCTCCCCTTGGCTCTGTCCCCGCATTCTCCTGCTTGGAGTCATTGCTTGGATGTGTTGTGGGCGAGTCACACTAGGCTTGCAAAGGGGATGACCAATCTGGTGATCCACCATAGGGGGTGAGAATGGCCTAAAAGATAATGCCAGCTTCGTGTTGTGTTTGATGATAGAGAGGGCCTTCCTAGATGTAGTCAATTTGCTAGGAATGAGGTATAGGCCACCCTCATTGGGGAATGCGAAGGAGCACCTTCTTCAAGGACAATCCTTAATGAGAAAGGACCATGTATATTATGGAACAAATGCATGATAAGGGACCATATCACATATGGTTATATTATGGAACCGTCGGTGATATGAGATATATCACGGACGGTTCTATTATGGAACCGTCTGTGAAAAGTATCACTCATGGTTCTATAATAAAACTGTCTATGATATCTCTTTATTAGTAGGAGCCGCTAGGGTTTCGCCCTAACTCATCACTCCCAGTCCCCAACACCATTACTCTCACCACCGAGTGCCCCAGACCACAGCGCCCTTGCCCAGACATCAGCAGGCGCTACAGTCGCGCCTTCTCCCTATCCTGTCGTGGCCTCCCTTAAATCCACCTCTCCCCGCCGGATCTGCCTTCCCTCTTTGTCCTCTCAGCCCGGCGTCTTGTGACCCGACTACCTCTCCACCGATGCCACCGCCCTGATGTTGACAACTCCGCTTGAGTCGCGCCTTCTCCCGACCCTGTGCCTCCTTGCGCTCGGCTCAGGCCAGCTAGGGTTTGAGGCCTAGTTGTTTGGGGCTTCTTGCTCCCTAGACTCAATCCCTATTCCCTCACTTCCTCTTTACATTATTTTAGTTTCATGCTTGAGCTTGTTTTGGTTTCTTGTTGTGAGTTGATTATTCTTGATGTGGGTTAATTTATTGATTAAACATAAGTAAATGAAATGGATGTGGAGTTAATGCATGGTGGAGGTCGGTATGCGTCACTGCTGAGGTAACTTCTCCCCTCTACTCTCTATCGCTTTCCTCTCCTTGCTCTATGATGTAAACTAAGGGCTATTGATGTATGTGCATTCTATACATCTTGCTTAGTTCATCTTTGTGGAGTTGATTGACAAAAATGAGCAGGGCAAAATTGTGGGTTTGGTTAATGCTCTCTAATGGATCTTGAGGGTTATTGATGTCAATTCTTTGTGCTTGGTTGGCTTACATGGGATGTAGTTGGGATGGGGGCAAAACATCGATCTGTACACATACAAATTTTTGTACATATAACTAATCTTATGGTATGATCCTATATGATATACCTTTTGAAAGCTTGCAATTAACTTTTAGATTTATAAAGGTTAGGCTTATTTGTAAAAGCCCTTTGCTTGGGACTTTATAGAAATATATATCACAAATGATTTTATCTACAAACGTCATGATACATTAGCTATCACAAGCAGTTTCATGTATAAATTATGCGTGATACATAATCTATCACACAGTTTCATCTACAAACCGTCTGTTATAGTTGATGTATAAATAAATGCGTGATACATAATCTATCACGAGCGGTTTCATCTACAAGCCGTCTGTGATAGTCAACTATCACGAGCGGTTCTAAGTTAATAACCGTTTGTGATAGTATACATCACAGACTGACTCGAAAACGTCATGATGAACTCATGTCATTCTTGACCTATAAACTCAAGCGGCTCATGAAGCAAATGCGATGACATTTTTGAACCGTCTGTGAAGACCTTTTCTGTAGTAGTATACGTTGCGTATTCAGCAAGACTTGTAGTGTATTGCAAAGTTTATATAAATGCAAGGCTAACCAGAGATGAGGCTCTATGCTACAAGTTGTTTTCAACATTAAGAAAATTTTATTTGCAATATCAATACATAGTATTTTACAACAGAAGTTTAAAGAGTAGTTAAGCAGCTAAAGGACAACAAGTAAGTAATTGAATAAATAACAACTCGTAGCCCTCCTCGGCTGCGAGCAACATCTTATTCTCAGCCATAGACATGGTACTCAACTCAAATATCAACAACAAAATCATTCCCTCGTTTTCCAACAAGAACTATTTTTGTAAAAACCAAGACTATACCTAGCAATACTACACCTAACACGCTCATCATCAGCGAGCATGGCTATTTAAATATATTTATACTCTGTAGAGGTGTACAACTTTACCCACAGGACACGAATTCTCGAGTTTGTTTGGCATCTATCGATACTCACCGCTCACTAACCTTTGGTGGCGGTGAGTCCTTGCTGTGTCGAAGCCTTTACATCATCTAATCCTAACCTTGCACTAGCACGGTGAATGAACACCCTCACTTCATTTGGGTACACCCCGTCTCGATAAGGCATTCACATTTGTGTCGACAAGCTTTGTGTCCAACACCGTGGTGAAGGAGCCCCTTGAACATGCCTATACTAGTAATGCTCACACTACCACGGTCTACCAATGCACAAGGCTAGTTTTGATGACTTAATTAGCTAAGGCTGTCCCATCTGAACACATGTGGTTTATGCGCTTACGCTTAGGTGGATATACAGATGTTCGGTCCTTAAATCAACCCGGGCGAAGATCTCCCCCTATCTATTTGTGAGATACACTTTTCACACTTCTTATAATATAATATAACTCGCCCGTGTCACAAACTAAGTTTTTTATTTTTATACAATAACACAGAGGTAATCCCTCTCTAGACCATCATTTCAAAATCTCCCAAATTCATGTTCAACATTTCATCCATTTTCCAATTTCAGCAAATCTAGAGCCTGGCTAAGCATTTGTGTGATATTCGCACTTGAAAAACCCAATTCGACATCATTTTTTGTCTAAACCATAACCTATTGGCTACAGTGATGAGATACCAATATTTAGAGAATATCATCTCAAAATCTCTCAAATTCATGTTCAACATTTCATCCACTTTCAAATTCCAGCAAATCTAGAGTCCGACTAAGCATTTGTGTGATATTACACTTGAAAAACCCAATTAGACATCATTTATTGTCCAAACCATAACCTATTGGCTACATGATAAGGATACCAATATTTTGAGGAATATCATGCATTGAATAGGAATATTATTGTCACAGCCTCATCTTATGTAAATGGTAATTATATGCATCTCATGAGCATACATTTCATTTTTGGAGCATATGCACAAATTGTTGCATTTGAAAATTTCAAATTCAAGTCAAACTTATAACTCAAAAAGACACTCCAAGAGAAAAACTGAATTTAATGCTTGTAAAGACCTCTCACGAATTAATTTATTCAAATACTAGAATAATTATTATGAATAAAAATATTTTTTAAAAATTTGTAGAGGTCATCTTGACCTTAAGAAAATCTAGGCTCCTTATACAAACCTATTCATTTTTTGAATTAAAATAAGTTATTAAATCACTAACAGTGTTGTTTGAAAATTTATTTGGGTTCTATATCATCTCATAACTCCTGAAAAATTTCAGAATTTTCTAAATTTATTTGCTAATTTTTAACCTCGGGTCAAAGTAGAGAGGTTTAGTTTTAAAACTAGTCAACCATGTCACCTAACCCAAGCCCATTGCCTTTATGGCGAGGCCCAACTCAATTGATTTGATTAGACCAAACCGGCTAAGCTCCCGCCCAACCACGACTCGGGCCGCCCGCCACGCCACTAGCGGGCCAAGCTTCGCTCGTCGGCCCTTTCTTCCTCGCGCGCTTCACGCTTTGCCGTGCAGTTCTGCATGGCGGCGATGGAGTGGTGCTCACTCGGCGTCGCCATGCATGCAAGTCCATGCAATTTTGGCACCGGCGTGTCATCTAACCTATTTGTGCCTCGAATCAACAGAGCTATCTCTGCGATCGTGGAAGACCATCAAAACACCGATCTCATCCTTGGCCGCATAGAGGAGCTCGACTATTCTCATTGTGCAGAGTTATCCTCCATTTCTTGTGCCTGGTTCTTCTATTCCCATTCCATGATCTTCGTGCTAATTTGAGATATTGTTATTGCTCGTAGCTCAGGAACCACGGCGTGTCTTCGTTTGTCGGGTGTGCAGAATGTCTTCATTGTGCCAACTTCACTCTCCTTGAGCTCCTTCCTATTTCTTCGGCAGTATCATGTCTTAGGGTGTAAGGTAAAACCCCTTAATCAATTTATTCTTTTGTTAACAGGATGCTCGGGAATTTGGTTTTCTCTTAAGTTTGGCCGAAAATACCCCTTTCGTCTCCATCTCTGGTCTGGTGAGCTTTTGGTCGATTCCTTTCGGCTAGAGTATCTCTTGAGCTCCCTTAAGATATTATGATCATTCATTTACTTTGGTTTTTCTTAGGTCATCTTGTCCTCGTGAAGCTCTCATCGGCGACACGGTCATCGTCACCAGCGAACCTTAGTGCTCCTCCGAACATCACTTTGATTTGGGTAGGTTCAATAGACCCTAAGGATGCTTTTGCACTCTTTTATTAGCTCAATGCGTGGACGGGTTAGCTTGGCGCGTAATAGCCAAGTAGTTCTCGTCACAACTTCGTTGTCTCATTGCTGACTCGGCCAAGATCCGGCCATGTTCCAACTATCAAAAGATGTGCAAAGCTAAAAGGAAGGTCCTCTATTGTCGAAAGCCCCAACAACACTAAAGCATTTTAATTAACCTTAATCGCTGTCGAATTAGGGCTAAAGCATCGTTTAAGTTCGCGTAATCATTAGTTTGTATCATTTGGCGGGTGGGACCAAGTAGAAAAGAAGGGACTTAAGGAAACCAGGTTAATTGGTGAGTCTCTAGCGTGTGGGCCCATATATTTGTTTAAGTGATTGAGTAAAAGTTGAGTAGTCGTTTTCTATTAAGGAAAACATATTTCTTATATGCTTAAACATAGAAATGCGCTTTCGTGTCGAAGCAAGTATTTCATAGGATCGTCCTCGGCGTCATTTTGGCTAGAAATTTGGGTCAAAGTTGACGGGTCAACCCTTGACCTTAGGTCCCACTTGTAAGTATTTGGGGCTAGATTACGCTAGGTATAAAAGGTATTGATTATGTTTTGAAATCCCAAAATGAATTACTTTTACACTAAAATGGTTTAAACTTCAAAAATTCATAAGTAATTCATTTTAAGTCCAAATCAAGTGAAATAAATTTTGTTAGTTTTAATATTTACTTAACTTTAATCTGGATTGGGTTTGAAACATGTCTCTATTACAGAAAATTTTGATAATTAATTTAATTTTACATTACGGACTTTAACCTTATAAAATTCATAGAAATTTCAAATGAACTCCAAATGAACTAAAATTTTACCTAAATTCACTTAAAATTAGAACCTCCCTATTTTAAAATTCTCATGCATTTTTCAACATTTTTGAATTTTGAGATTTTCTCATTGTTTATTTGTTAATATTATTTTTAGAATCTGAATTGCACGATCGAGTGATATTTATTGGAAATATGCCTAGAGGCAATCATAGAGATGATTATATTTCATTGTGTTCATGACATTAGATAATATGTTATCTTGTTCCTAGAATAATATTGTTAATGTTTATTATCAAGTATGTGACTTGATTGTGAAACTCTATATATTTGCGATGATTCACTACTACGAGAAAAAGGCTTTCCTGAGCGGTTCAAAAGCGTCATCACGAGCGGTTTAAGTGAGCGTCTGAGTTTATCGTCGATGATGACATGAGGTCATCCGCGAGCGGTTTAAGCGTCTGTGATGTATACTTTCACTGAGCGGTTTGTGGTTCAAACCGTCTCGATAAATAATATCGCGAGCGGTTTCATCCACAAACCGTCTGTGATAAGCACATATCACGAGCGGTTTCAGCCTAAACCGTGCGTGATAAGTACATATCCTGAGCGGTTTGTGGCTAGAAGCGAAATCTGTGATGACTTTTCTCTATAAAGGCCCAGCGTTGGTACGCTTGTACCATTAAATCGGCATCATATATATATATTATATATATATTGTTAAGTAATCTCTCGACCACTTTGGGGATCGTCCACATGACATGAGAAGGATGAGGCGGTAGCCACGGGCAACCTCATTGAGCCCTGCAAGTTCAAAAATATGGATGCAAAAGGCGTCCAGGACATCCAATTACAGATTGGGCGTCGCTATGTTCGAGAGGAATGTGGTTGATCGCATTGCGTACTCCGACTGGGAAGTGGCATCATGTATTAGCAACCAACCATTCTTGAGCATGTAATCGTCTTTAAACCCAACAAGAACACCAAGCAACCATTCTCATATTTCAAAAGAATTCTCAACTTGTTGCTTGGTGTTCTTGTTGGCTTTAAAGACAATTACATGCTCAAATTGATATATATATATATGATGCACTCCATACATATATGATGCATTTAATAATATATATATATATAATATATATATGAGTGGCACAAGCAACCAACGCTGGAGACTTTATAGAGAAGAGATTATGAATGGAATGGTAGGATGTACAGTGCACGCAAGAGGTAGGAGAACTTGGCCCGCATGAACAAGAGGACTATTAATATGAACTAATTATCAATTCAATTTCAGCATAAGACTATTGACACCATTACATCACAGAGCAAGGGGACTATTAATATGAGCTAATTATCAATTCAATTTCAGCATAAGACTATTGACATCATTACATCACACAACAAGAGGACTATTAATATGAACTAATTATCAATTCAATTTCAGCATAAGACTATTTACATCATTACATCACAGAGCAAGGGGACTATTAATATGAACTAATTATCAATTCAATTTCAGCATAAGACTATTGACATCATTACATCACACAAAGAAGAGGACTATTAATATGAACTAATTATCAATTCAATTTCAGCATAAGACTATTTACATCATTACATCACAGAGCAAGGGACTATTAATATGAACTAATTATCAATTCAATTTCAGCATAAGACTATTAACATCATTGAGCGGTTCATCTGAAGAGAACAAGACCAAGGGTGTCCAAACCCACCACACCAAGAGTAGCCCTCGACATCCATCGCAGAGCACTAGCTAGCCATTTTCATCACAGAGCAAGGACGGTAGAGACAGAGAGGGACCTTAGTACAACAAGAACCACGGTGGCGACCCCACCACCAAAGACAACCCTCATCCATTTCCTTTACCTTGCATAAATCACACAAACATCGACACAACTTAAGGCTCATGCATAAAAATCAAGCTCAACAAAAGACATTAAGCTAACAGATCTAGAGGAGAATAGAGGAGGATGGGGAAAGCAAAGCGGCCAGACCCCTAGCGGGCGCAAAGGGGTCGAGGACGGTGACGCAGGTCGAGCGGCGGCGTCGAGGTGGGGAGGGGAACGAGAGATAGGCGGGCGCAAACCCTAGCAAAATGAGCTGAGTTTGGGCGTCATCAGAGTTAGGCATTAACGGTGATGCCGCAAAAGACACTCTTATCGCACGAGTGTCTTTTGCGGTCACCAGATGCTACAACCGTCGCCGACGGAAGAATGGCGGCGTCGGCGGCGATGGGGGGAACGGACGAGAGTAAGGTCGGCTGGGAGTGACGAGTTAGAGCGCAAAACCCTAGCGGTAAGTCGGGCTAGCTCCTACTTATAAAGAGACTTATCGAGACGGTTCTATTATGGAACCGTCGGTGATATTATCACGAGCGGTTCCATAATAGAACCGTGCGTGATATCAGACATATGCGAGCGGTTCCATAATAGAACCATCCGTGATATGGTACATATCACGTATGGTTCCATTATGGAACCGTCTGTGATATGTCCCATATCACGGTTCCATAATGGAACCGCTCGTGAAATGGTTTTTCTCAAGTATATACACTTACATGACATGAAGAAATTACATGTTTATATTAAAAAGCATAAACCTATAATTAAACAAGGTTTTTCTAGTGGCGAAGGTAGGCTGCTATCTCCATCTCGCAATACTTCATAAGCGGCGGTGTGCGGCATCGGACGGTTCACGATCATCGAACGAAGCTCGAAATGCGCCCACTGCTGACGTTGTGCTGCTCGTTCAGTGTCTCCCAAGACCTCAAATCGTTGAACTAAGAAGAATTGAGCCCATAGGCTCTCTTCCTTGCTTGAGGGTCTCGGCACCGTCGACTCGATGCGCCTGCCGCCTCGATTACACAGTCAAGTGACGGCAAGCCTCCGGAGACGGCAACGTCATTTTGGAGGACTACGCCGATGACGCGTAAACTCGCCAAAGTGGGAGATCACCCGAAGACGGCGGAGGAGGATGTCAAGACGGCGGAAGGTGGCCGCCACCGGCTCCGGCAAATTCTGCAGGCAGAGGAGTGAAGACATCTTGTTGATCAAACGGTGTTCTTCCGCGAAGACGGTTCAACTTACACCGAGAGAGGTGCTCAGACAAAGGCGGCCAGAAGGCCATCGATGTCGGCGACAAGGAAGAGGCAACCATTTCTGCTTTTTTATAAGTATGTGGGGATGATCATCTTGGATGGCGGATGATCCTTTTATAAAACAAGGAATAAATTCGAGCGTGAGATTTAAGAGACGATCGGGAGCGAAGCGGATCAATGCGGCGAAGAGACGCATTGGGGAGCCGGGCGATGGCGACGTAACGAGCGCGACGGCGATGAAGAAACTCATCTTTGGAGCGATATTATCACGACGGTTATTGTTAAGAACCGCTCGGATATTAATTAATATCACGACGGTTTTGTTGAACCGCTGCGTGATACTTCACTGACGGTTGTGTTTAAAACCGCTCGTGATCTGATACTATCACGAGCGGTTCTTGTTAACCGCTGCGTGATACTTCATGACGGTTTTCAACATGAACCGCTCGTGATATTGCTCTTCACGCAGCGATTTTTAGCGCGACAAAGAGTACGAGCGGTCTCTAAACCAAAACGTCTGTGATTGAATGTAATACCGACGGTTTTGGTCAACCGTCTGTGATGAGGCATCCAGTATTAGCCTTTTTGTAGTAGTGATTATTCCTAAATGTTCCCTGGTCGGAAACATATGAGGACACGTATGAATAGAATAGCATATGTATTGGTTGATGACTATGTTTCACAAGTTATGGATATGTCGATATCAAACCAATAATATGGACACATGTTAGAGAACATGATGTTGGATTAGACCCACCTTTAGACACTATTGAGATTGTTATGATTCTATGTGTTGTTAGTTGGTCTCAAGCAATGATGATGTATAAATCCTTAGACCTGAGATCAACATAGTTTCCTACATGTGTAATAGCACTCTTAGGGGTTGCCCAGCGCTACACCGTAATTGGGTAGTTATAAAGGTAACTTTCGGGTATGCTATGAAACATGCAGAGGAATGTGACTGGTCGGATATGGGATTTGCCCCTCCTAACATAACAGGAGAGATGTCTCTGGGCCCCTCGTTGTGGTCAGATAAAGAAAGCGCATGGCCATGCCACTAGTAGTATTCAACCAGACATCATGACGCTCGATCGAGAAAGTATTCAACAGTCCATGGATGACACAACATCTCACCTGGAGTTCAACCAGACATCGTGAGGCAAAGGGAGAATACATGAGTAGGTCACTTAGTTTGATCAGTTACGAACTGGTCGTATGGAGATACGAGCTGGTCGTAGACTGGTCGAACGTAATCACAGAGTGGTCAAAACCTGGTCGTAAGGACTTAAGAACTGGTCGTGACCAAATACAAACTGGTCGTATAAAGATAGGACCTGGTCGTAAGTGATGAGGACCTGATCGTAGATCATATTGCATTAAGGTTTGTTCGATATAATTTGTGTGTATTCGGGAATCGCTATGTTCTGCTAGTATCCGCTACGACTCGTGATCGGAAAGGGTTTCCGAGTCACAACCGATTACACATGAACCTACAAGGTCACACACTTAATGGGTTGGAACAAACCAGTACGGATATGATTCGTCAAACATATTCAGATAGGATCCGTCACAAGCACTATATAAGGAGAAGCATGAGGCTGTTTGGGATAGAAGTTTTTACACCACCAAAACCCTAGCTGCCATCTTTCTGAGAGCTCTACCGTGCGACTTGGTGCTAGTACACTAGCGTACGGTTGTTCCTTCCCTGGACGTGTGGATACCGTAGAGGCACTACTGCGACTGTTGCGCTTGAGGACGATCCACGATCTTCACAAGGAACTGCAGAGGTTACTGGAGGAGACGATCGACTCGTGAGGACGCTGGACGATCGACTACGACCACTACATCGACGTTGGACGATCGACTACGACCACTGCATCGACGCACACTTTGTTGGACCAGGCTGCTCTAACCGTTCTTCCGCTGCTCTGTGCGTCTGGTGGTAACGATCTGTGATCATCTACTTGCTTGGCTTCCTGGTTTGTGTGGTAGAAATTTTGTTTGTTGCTATCGTAGCCTACCCGTGACCCAACAATATTATACCTGAGAATCCTGAGGTGGAACAAGTGGAATATCAACAAGGAAAGCATCCTCTTGCATCATTTTGATCCCAGTTTTGGTTAATTTAGTATTTTGAAATGCAATGATAATTGTGTGAATGCTATTTTGGTGTATCAATAATTTGTAAGACTAGTTAGCTATGTCCTAATCATTGTGGCTTATCCTTAATCGTTCCATACAGTTATGCTTAAGTTAGATATCATGTGATGGTATATTTATTCTTTATATGAATGCTTAGCCATGCAAGTCAGTAGTTCGGTAATTTTGTTGACGAGGTTATCTCGTCAATCATCGGAAACACTGAACCAATTTTAATTTTGTTTCCTTGTTCAGATCTTCGAATCTGACGTTTGAGTCTAAAATTTGTCTATTAAAACATGATTTAGATATGGATAAGTTATTGATAGTGAGGGTGCCTTCGTGCACGAGAATTGGGTATTGTGGTAGTCTTGTCCGGATCACCAAGGATCGAACTTTGGGCTGACATACCAAGAACTACTCGTACTTCCACACGCTGGATTAGGGCTAGTTTGGTCAAGTAAGAGGAGGGTTTTATTGGGCTAGAACACAGGTGGTGTGAGGACATATGTGTTTGATCATATTTTCATAGGGATCCGATTGAAATTTAATATGTGCAAGCGAGCACAGCTTTAATTTTTGTTCATTGAGTCGGCATTCCTAACACAACTTGTGTGCCCCGCTTAACAGGTTCTATCGGTAGCTTGTACTAAGCAGGATCTCGTCTCCCATAAATGCAAAAATATGGGATTTTTAAAACTTTTTATATGATAACTATTGTTGCGCGTCTTGATTTCCATTTCAAGTCTTATTTGGACTGCATCATATTTTCTTACCAGAGCAAATAGCACCAGATCAGGGAACTCTGAAGTCTAGGAACCCAAATATTATGTAACCAACTCTGAGAGACGCTAGCCTTTTCTTCCTCTCGTTTTGCTGTTCATCTGACTAGCGACTGATCAAGCCCAGTGTAGCTAGACCCCTGACTGTAGACCGGGGCAGCTGCGTCTCTCTCTTCTGGGCGCCAAGTGCGACTAGGATAGTGCACTGACGGAAGCTATCAATCGGCATTTATAGCCGTCGCTCGAACCATCACTCAACTGCACTATGCTGCCCACTCCGTCAACAGCACCAACCACTCCAACCACTCCTTGTCGGGCTATGCCAAAGTGTCTATACATAGTTGCCCCAAGCCCCACATTGCCATTCTTCGCCATTCTATTGCTAGCCTCACTTTTTTTCCTCCCCCAAGTGAACTCGAGCTCCAAGCAGGCTCAAGTGCTCGCTTCGGCCGAGCGTCGTGACATCACCGCCTTCGCCATTGACGCCATCGAGGTTGCCTTTGTCCTCGTGTTTCCTCCCCTCTGACCAGGATACATCAAGACATCTCTAAAGGACCATCTACCTACTTCCATGGAGCCACCTTGAAGATTGAAGACAACTCTCCTTCCTCAAGCCACCACTGCAGCGTGGAGTTCCTCTCGGTGTCACAACCCCCGTCGCCACTTAGCTCCAGCCTAGCTCCTTTCCCCATTTCAAGATCTTGCACGCTCCAAGTGGCTCAGATGCTCCTCCTTGTTCGAGTTGCCTTGTTCTTCTCTATTGTTTCTCTGGCTCTTTCACTGGCTCATTCGATCGCATCAAAGCAGTAGAACCTTGGCTTCTTTCGACCACTGTTGTGTAGTCGAATACTTTTCTCATTCGACCACGCACGCTAAGCCTTCTACGACCACGAGTCGAAACCTCCTGCGACCACAACTAGTCGATCTCCTTTTTGTAGAAAGTTATCAGAGGATCTACTCCCAAGTATTAGACAGGAGAACTCCGGAGGTCAAAGATTCCTTCGACCAGTCCTCCCATGACCTCCCCTGGTCATAGCCCTTCCACGACCTCCCTAGGTCATCACACTTCCATGACCTCCCCTTATCGAAACACCTCCACGACCTCCCCCAAGTCGTAACATGTTCGCGACCTCCCTAGGTCATAACACTTTCGCGACCTCCCCCAGGTTGTAACACGTTAGTGACCTCCCCAGGTCGTAACACTTCCGCGACCACCCCAGGTCCTAACACGTTCACGACCTCCCTAGGTTGTAACACCACCATGACCTCCCCATGGCCGTAAGACCACCACGACCTCCCCTGGTCGTAATACCTCCACGACCTCCCCAGGTCGTAACATGTTCATGACCTCCCCCAGGTCATAACACGTCCACTACCTCCCAGGCCATAAGACCTCCACGACCTTCCCCAGGTCGTAACACGTCCGTGACCTCCCCAGGTCGTAACACCTCCACGACCTCCCCAGGTCGTAACGCTTCTACGACCTCCCCTGGTCATAGCACTTCCATGACCACACAGTTCGACCACTCAGTTCAACCACTGAGTTGCGATCACTCATTCAACCACTATGGTTCGACCACTATGGTTCAACCACACCGTTCGACCATGGTGCTTCGAACACACAGCTCAACCACTGTGTTCTAACCATACTCGTCTATACCATCGGCTAACCTAGTCTAAGACCCTTGGTCTGAGACTCTCCAAATTGTCGTTAAATATGGGTCTTTCCTTTCAAAGTGCTCCCTTTCATTGAATGTATTTGGATTTATTTGAGTTCATTTGATTATTGATTTCAAATTGAGTTTCTCGGGGTTAATTTCACTTCTGGTTATTTTTGCGTATATAGAAGCCAAAGTGACCGAAGATCCTCCGGTTCATCCAGGACAAGATCAGCAAAACCCCGACCAAGGCGAGTCAATACTTTGATCATATTGCCCCTGCCTTTTTGTAAACTATGTCGATTTAAATTACGAAATTAAATTGCTATGTTCTATCCAACTATATTGGTCTAGCACATAGTTAATGCCTTAACAATAATTGTCTATAAACTTCCCATCCTTGAACTTGGACATTATCCTTTGTCACCCTAGATTAATGGTTAACATACTAGTTAATAAGTATGTACCTAAGTGTCATGCTTAGCCTTGCTTAGATACAATGTCATGTGGACATTAACTTCCCGACCACAATCATTAAAAACTCTTTGAAAGTGATTTGGGGTAGTCGAGGCTGGGAGCCTGGCTAGTATGTTTGACTAAAGAATATTTTCAAAACAAAGAAAACTTGAAAACTATTTTCGAATCAGGTGGCTGGAAAGAGTTGCTGGTGCCGAGGGCACGAGAGAATGTTGGTATGTGGATGTACCACCCGAGTCAATTAAGAACCGAATCTTGGAACTACGTCTCATGCAAAAATAGTGCAACCACAAGTCCATAATGGGTACTTCCTGGCCAACAAATTTGCTTGCATCGGCGTAGATCCGCTGTTGGGTTGAATACGGGTAGATAGTCGGGGGAGAATAAAGCCACGGGAACCGCACGACATAAGAGGGGGCCTCCCGGGAGCATGGCTCAGGGCGGTGGAAATCGTACTGTAGTGGATGGAGTCGGTCGAGGTTGGGCATTGTAAAGGCCTTATGGTAATCTCCCCTTGATTCACATGTCTAAGGAAACGTGTGTATATATCAAGACGATTACCTATTGTGGGTAAAGTGTGTGAACTCTGTAGACTAAGAAAACTATCTAGAAAGTCGTGCTCATGGTAAAGAGCGGTGCTGAGAACTTACTCGATATAGCTTTCTTTTTTACAAAACCATTTGTGATGAAAAGGAAGGATGGGGTGGGACCCCAGGGATTTGAGAAAGCCTGGTCGGGGACTAGTGGTAAATATGGGATAGCCCGAGCATTGGTTGGATGGAGCCACTCAATGGTATAGGAGGTGAGACCTCCACTAGTACTTTACAAACTAAAAATTCCATTATGAAAACAAATTATTAAAAATGCTAAGTCTCAGGATTTTCTACTACTTACCTAGTTCAAACTTGGCTTTGTACAAATAAAAGAACTCTAAAGCTTTCCTTGACTAGCCCTGCATCTATACGATTGCATTGTGTGTTGGCTCGCGAGTACGGTTGTGTACTCAGGCTCGTCCAATATAATCTTTCAGACCCATGCGATCAAGACCCCTAGTTCTACCACTACCACTTGGAGGCTGAACCAGAAACTAGAGAAGATGATGAATCTTAGGCTGGGACCCCCCAGTCGCTTGCCTGTGGGCAGAGTGAATGGATCCACTACAACGTGTTTTTCTTCCGCACTTATCTTTATTTATGTACCCTGACTTTTCTAAGATTTCTATTTCGTGGCTCTCTTGTAAAACAATTGGCCACATGGCCTGATATGTGTAAATATATATATTATGTTGCGGGATTGTATTGTTTAATTCTTCATACGAGCACTGTCCCTACGAGCACTATTCACTAAGAACACGGTTTACACTGAGTGTAGTCATACCACCTATGACTGGGAGTGAATCTCTAGAACCACTCCTTAGGACCTCCTCGAACCTCTCCAGGACCACTCCTTAGGACCTCCTCGGAACCTCCCCAGGACCACTCCCTAGGACGTCCTCGGAACCTCTCCAGGACCACTCCTCAGGACCTCCTCGGAACCTCTCCAGGACCACTCCTCAGGACCTCCTCGGAACCTCTCCAGGACCACTCCTCAGGACCTCCTCGAAACCTCTCCAGGACTACTCCTTAGGACCTCAAAATCTCTCCAGGACCACTCCTTAGGACCTCCCTCCAGGATCTCCCCAGGACCACCCTCTAGGACCTCCTTGGGACCTCCCTTCAGGGCCACCTCAGGACCTCCCTTTAGGACTCCGCCTCCAGACCTCCTTAGGATCTCCTTCCTGACCACCTCGGGACCTCCCTTCAGACCTCCTCAGACCTCCTCCTGCACCTCCTTCATGACCTCCTCAGACCTTCCTTGGGACCACCTCAGACCTCCTTAGATCTCCTTCAGGACCTCCTCTGACCTCCTTCAGACCTCCTCAAGACCTCCCTCCCAAACCTCCTCAGACCTCCTCTGTGTATAATGCACTAGTCCAAGATCACGCTTAGTGCACACAAGGGCAACATCGATGAAATATCATTTCCATATACAAAGATAACTAATAAATAGGCAAATAACAATAAACATCAGAGTAAAGACCTTAAGGTCAAAGCTTACAATTAATGCTTGACAGGGGCAAATAGCTCAATGAAGCTATAGTGGAACAAAACAGAATAACTTCAGTGAAGCCCATCCATGTAACCACAGGTAATCGGCTGGGGTAGCATGACCTAGTTCTCCACGATCCTTGAAGTAGACCTTGTTGACCGGCGATTCCTTCACCTTTGCTTGATTTATTAAAGAAAGCATGAGTACACACCGTACTCGCAAGTCATACCACAGAATGCAATTTATAGATGCAGGCTTATTCCAAAGGAATGGCTTCTGTGGTTCTTTTGCAGAAATGTGACATTTGCAATTGAATACAAATAATAGATTGAAAGCATAAGTAAAACAAATATCTGTAATAATTTTTATCATTTGTTTTCACAAAGACTCATAGCCTAATCAAGTTATTCACACAGCTGCATAAGTTACCTCACATAGCTGCCCCATCCCAAGTTTTATACAAATCTACCCCTCGTGTGAAATCCCCAAGCATGTACATGACCGCGGACGCGGCTATTCGAATAGATTGATTAACACTCTACAGAGGTTCTACACTTTACCCACAAGATGCAATCAAGTTGTACGGAGCTGATCACAACAAAACCTTTCAGAAAATTCATCTCCACATTGACACTCCCGGTATGCTTAGCCGCCACAGACGCACACCGTTGGACAAGGAAACGGCGAACTGCCCCGTGATGCGACTACTTGGTAGTACACACCTCCACCCAATCCGACACAGCTAACCTACAACCTGAGTAATCAATGTCAAGACTCCATAAATTACTAAGTTAGGCTCGTCCCATACCAGGCATGTGGTTGTACGAAAGGCCCAGTTCAATGGCGCACAAGGTTAAGTCCTTAACTGACCGAGGCAAGATTTCCAATTTCTAACCTATCATTCCCGCCAACATAGATCCACCACAAAAGTATACCAGACCACTTGCCCCCGTCCAAAACCTTCTCCCACCCTATTGGTTAAGTGCAATATATACCATCAATGAGTAATAGCACACAGTACACACAATTTTATTAAATGGTTCCATAGTCACTTAGTCAAGTTTATAATTGCGACTTACATGAAATGATGACTCGTAGCATGGCTAAGCAAACTAATCATATCTAACCAACCCACGTTGGTAATACAATAGCACCAACTAAATAAACCAATCTAGGGTGACAAAAGATTATGGCATACAATTAGACAAGGAGGTCATAACAAATTGGATATTAACTAATCCCAAAAACATTGAAATAAATAATTAAAGTAAATGCAATAATTTAAATCAATATAACTTTTGAAAACTGGGTTCAAAATGATCAAAGGTATAACTTGCCTTGAAATAGGTCTATGTACTGATCTTGATCTTGAGGTGCTCCTTCTTCTTCAAAACTTCCCGCAGTATCGATGTCTACTCGCAAACGAAAGCAAATAAACAAAACAAATAAATAACAGAGGCAAAACAAACTCCAAAAATTAAATAAAAATCTCAGATAGATAGATCTGGAATTTAGATGAATTTAGAAATTTGAATGGGCTCAAACAGAGTTCGGATGCAAAAGATATGGGCTTTGGAAGATTGAATCTAAAAGAAACCCTAATTCTGGAATTACCCTAATTATTTCTTAATAGAAAAATCCGGATTTACGACGTGGCGCTGATGTCAGGGAGGGGCGCTCGGGCTGGGTGAACTCAACCTGACTGCTGGGCCCCGCCTGGAGGTGAGATGGCTCACGGTGGACTTGGTTCACCGAGCTGGGTGGTTGGGATTGGATCTGGACCACCACGTGGTAGCGCTGACTGGGCTCCACGCGGGCGATAGCGAGGCACAGGGCTGAGGTGGCAACTGAGCTAGCAGGTGACATGGCACAGCGGGCAAGGCTGGTGGCGCTCGGATCCCGACGGTCCCGGCGAACGGCGGCAGCTCATCGGCGGCGGGTGCTACGGGAAGGTAGAGGGCGAGGTGGGGATCACAACGGTGTGCTCACGGGTGCTCGCGGATGATCGTGGCGGCTGGCGGTGATGATTAGGCAGAGCTTGGGCCTTGGGCGCGTTGGATCTGGGGCTCCGGTGGGCTTGCGACGAAACCGAGGTCACCGGGAGGTAGTCCTCGTCCTTGCGAACTCGAAGGAGGCGACGGCGAGGCTTGAGCGGCTTCGACAGTGAAGAACGAGCTCAACGGAGTTGCGGCGGCACAAAGCTTCCTTGGCGGAACCTAGTGGCTAGGGCTTCGCTCCGGGGTCGAGGCGGCCGGGTATGGGATGCGGAGGATGCGGGCTCCCGGTCCCCTTTTAAAGCCCTGGCCGGGAGAGTCTGGGGCGGCTACGCGAGGAACGCGGCACGATGGCGAGGCGGCTTCGACTCGGACTAAGGAGTCCCAGAGGTTTACGATGCTGACGTGGCAGGCGATCCCACATGGTAGCGACAAGCTCAACGACGGCGCTTTGCACCGACCTACTGATGGGTCGGTGTGGGTCCCTCCATGCCTTGAGAAGAGAGGGACTGAGCTGCTGCGATAGGAACGGCCGAAGCAAAGGAAACGGGTCGACAGAGCAAAGGCAGCGTGAAAGGAACTAGGTTTTGGCCCAGCTACTATTCTGAGATTTAATAATAGTTTTTCTTTTTAGAAAATAGCTGAAAATCCAAATAAGGCTTAGAGAATAGCAAATGAACTTGGAAAATTCTAGAAAAATCTAGAAAGTATATCCAAGCACAAAGAATCCAAATAAAATAGTTTTGACCATTGTTGATGTTGACTTTAATCATATTAAATTATTTCGATGTACAAAGTCCATGTTTAAGCTTTTGAATTAAATTCAAATAAAATCCAAATGGTGAATTTTCTTGTACTAACTATTTAAAAGATTTTTAAAGCTCAGAAAATTGGGATGTTACAAACCTCCCCCCCTTAAAGGAATCTCGTCCCTGAGATTCAAGCTAGCTAGAGAAAAGGCTAGGAAACTCGGCTTCCAGATCGTCTTCACGCACCCACGTTGCTTCTCCTTCTGAGTGGTTGCTCCACTAAACCTTGCAAAAACGAACGGTCTTGCTTCTGGTATGGCGCTTTACGACATCCAAAATCTTGATTGGCTGCTCTTTGTAAGTGAGATCTTCTTTCAGCTCGATTGATTCCAACGGGGCTTGTTCTTCTAGCACGCGAAGACACTTCTTCAACTGAGCGACATGAAAGACATCATGTACTCCTGCTAACAACTGCAGTAGCTCTAATTGATCGGCTACTTCTCCACGACGATCCAATATCTTGAACGGGCCAATATATCTAGGGGCAAGCTTCCCTTTGGCATGAAATCTTTTTACACCTCTGAGGGGAGTAACTCGGAGATAGACAAAATCCTCTGGCTCAAAGCTGAGGTCACGACAACGATTATCAGCATAACTCTTTTGTCTTGATTGGGCTATCTTTAATCTTTCTCTGATCATAGCCACATGTTCTTCGGCTTTTTGAATAATATTTGGTCCAGATGCTAAACGTTCAGCTGTTTCTGACCAATTCAAAGGGGTTCTACAGGCTCAACCATACAAAGCTTCAAATGGTGACATTTGCGAACTAGCTTGATAGCTGTTGTTGCACTAGAATTTTGCATATGGCAAACTTTTGTCCTAACTGATGGCATTAGCCAGGGCACAGGTTCTCAACATATCCTCCAATATTTGATTAACTATTTCAGTCTGTCCATTCGTTTGGGGATGGTATGCAGTACTGAAATTCAGGTGAGTCCCTAAGGCTTCATGCAGACTCTGCTAGAAACGAGAGGTAAACTGAGATCCTCGATCTGACACTATCTTCTTTTGAGCTTCCAAAATCTGAACTAACTGACACATCTCTGTCACCTCTGTCATACAATCCTTAACACAGAGCTTCAACAAGTATCCTGACAATAGACTAGACTACGAGGCGATAGTCTGTATAATCTGCATAACCTACGCAGCTTTTCTGCTTGAACTAAGGTACTTACAATCCCTTTTAGGATTAAAGACACTTGGCCTTCTGCTTCATGATTAACGCAAAATCTACATACTTGGTGATATGATCTACTCCTCGCTAAGCAATGACTGACACGATCAACCATTGTAAACTTTAGAGGGTGACCACTATGAACTGGCTGACAGATGGTGCTATAGGGAAACTCTGCACAGAACACTTACTTGCTCGACCTGGTACCATGAGTAAGGCACAACTCATTTAACTGATTGAGGGTGATACACAATACTGACATTTAAACAACTATCCAAGGTTTTATAAATACTCTGATGCTGACACAAGGTAAACTGGTATCCTCGGTCCAACACTAACTTTTCTGGCACATCGTGCAAATCAACCGTCTCTGTCGATCTGACATTATACCAATTCTGGCGAATACCATCTCTGTCGTATACAACCTCTGTCATATACCCCTCTGCTAAGCAGTCTCCAAATTTGGTGACATTAATAGGAATGAAGTGGCAAATATTTCTAACAATGGATTAACATTCACCTTTGAAGAAATTTGTATCCCAATTGGGTCCTGGGAAATCCCATGTCTGAATTCTGAGGGCTAGAGGTACTCTGACTGGCCTCTGACTTGTTGGCTGGCTTCCTGACATACTAAACTGAGGGTAACGAATTCCGTGATATTTCGCTTTTAAGTCGGATCACCACAATTCAACTTTGAGCTCTTTGTACACCTTTGTACTTTTTAGAGAAAACGGGAGGCTTGCACATAGATGTTGGTTCGAGCCTCAACTACTTGAGTTTCTTGTGATCAATTACACAGACATACTCAATGTTTCACGGATCATTTGTTAGCCTTCAATGGGTTCCAAGGTGAACCTTGCCTCACATGAGGACTCGATTTCTTGACATAATCATATCCCAATTTGCCTCGCCGACATCGATGTCTAACATCTGTTTGAACTCTAGGGTTCCACAAATATCCTCTTGAAACTGACTCAAGACTCAGCTTCTGACTTTCACAAGTAACTTTGGCTGACTATACAACAGATTCTTGGGGTAGCTCTTCTGATTCAAAGCATCTGCCACAATACTAGTCTATCCTGAGGGAATGTATTTCACTTCATGGTTCTCAATCCAATAAAACCATCCTTGTTTCTTCACGACAGCAACTTTGAAATACAACTAGAATAATTCACCGCTTGAAACTTTAATTGTTAGGAAGTGCTGGCAAAACTTCTTAACACACAAATTCTTGGACGTTCTGTGATAAAAACTATCAAGGTCCTTTCTGGTATCTGGAAATGCGAACACTAGGGTTGTGATCAATCTCTTTTGAACTTCTCACTGACTCGGTTCACTTCTAACGATCTAGATGAACTTGTCCTTTTACAACGAGTGAGGGGTATTGGCTTTCCTGAAATGATCTTTATCGATCCGCAATCGATAATCGCCTTGTTCACAGATGATTCAGGAAAACTGAAATTTTACTCAAAACTCAACAAGTCGACTCTGAGGTTCTAAAGATTAGCTCATAAATTGAAATCCTCGCACATCCTTGTGCTACCATTTCACTTCTCAAACAACATTGTGAGAGCTAAGATGATGAGCTTGAATTGACACCGACTTTATCTCGAGAAAATCATCCGACCGTTACATCATTTATGCGAACTCATTGGCAACTTTTGCCATATATCATCTCTGACGTAATTCCTTCTAACATAGGCTGATCAGGGTTACCAAGTCAACGACAACTTGACTTCTGATACGGTTGTGGGTTGTATAGATCACTTGCAATGATCAATGCATATTCTCTTGCGGATATGGACATTATCACATGGTTAAGTTCTTTAACCATTTGCTGTTGCCTCACTGCTATACAAGGCAGTGGCTTAGACTTCAACATGATCCCTTATAATTACGACTCTATGGCCTTCGATTACCAAGACTCAAAACTTGATTACTCGACATGCACAGGCATATGCTGAGAAAGGTATCCTATGTTTAATACCCAACAATTCCTTTTATTCATAACTTGAATACAAAGATGTCCACCTTTTAGCTCTCAAACGAAAGAAAAGATTACAACTATTTTTCTGACTTTATATATTGCTGCTAATAAAGGCATGACACTGCATAATATGACATCACCAATCTATGCTTCCTTGGTAACATCATGATCCAAACGTCTCTTCTTTGACTGCTTCGCTGGACACATGGATCCGGCTGCGTTACCACTTGCTCTGGGAGTTACTATCTTAACTGACACAACTTCTGGCATTCTTGCACCTTGAGTGAGTGATTGGTTCTGCTACGGACACTAGCTAATGTAGTGACCTTTCCTATGACAACGGTAGCATATACGTGTCGAGCCTTGCGACTTTTCTGACGAGACTATGGCAGAATGACTATCCTTCTTGAAGGTTGAAGCTTGTCGCTTTGCAGGGCACTTCTTGGCATAGTGGCCTTGCTTGCCACAGTCGAAACACACTCTTGGTGAGACTGGCTTGTTTCCCTTTTGATGTGGGTTACCAAAGTCAACATTCTTCTCTTGTGATTCTTCGGCTTACATATCTTGCACTAGCAACGGATTGCCTCCTTTTGCTAATGCATCGACAATGCTCAAAGCTTTCACGACGTTGTGTTGCAGAAGTCAACACTGAATACATGGGGCACTGACTCAGACAATGATCATCGCCTTCACATAAGAAACATGTGATTTTGCTCATTGGACATTCTCCAACGGAATGGTTTCCTTCACAACTTGAACAATTGATGTTGTGCTCATCGGCACTATGGCCTATTTCTCCACAACGAAAACATGCACAATCTTCTGACTTATCTGGCTGGCGGCACTTTAAGTGACAATGACTAGATTTGCTGTAGGATATTGGAATAGCAAGTTTCTCTTGATCACTCTTGTTTGATGTCGCATGCTGCTGACGAAAGGCAGCGGTGAACTCTGACCATGTGATGGTTTGCTCGTCCTGATGGGCGGTGCGAAATTTTTCCCACCAATCCAATGCAACACCTTCCAATTGATGAGCAGCAAAGAGAACTTTCTCCTTATCGTTGCATTGCACAATAGTTAGCTTTTCTTCTATGGTGCGAATCCAAGATTCTGCATCCTTGAGTGTGGTTGATCCTTCAAAGACAGGCGGCTTGGTCATCATGAACTTCACCAACTTGAACTGAGGGCGTGCCATTGGGATGGCAACGAGTTGTGCATCCTTGCAAACATTACCACTGTCTAACGATTGAATCGTCGCTTGCACGAGCTGATTCTGGGTGGTAGGAAGCTGACTTGGGTTCTGATGTGTCACTACTGGCACCAGAGATAGTTGTTGGTTATCACTTGTTCTGGTACTGACACTGGTAACGGTACGACGGCTTGCTTGATTATTCTGATTCATCAAATTGATTAAAGTAGCGGTGGTCTGATTCTGCTGTGTCATCATGTTGTTCAAGTTCTGTATCATCGCGTTCATGAAATGAGTCTGAGCTACCAGGAATTGTTCCATGACTGGGTCTACTACTCCTGATACTGGCAACTATCCACTGGGGTTGATGAGATCTGAGCTGGCACAGACTGTCTCAAGATTATTGATAAGGTTGGCTTTACTAGGGTTCTCCATCTGCTAGCTTGCCAGGGCTAATAGATGAGAGGAAAAGCATAAGGTAAGGGAAGGCAATCTACTAAGGGGAGCGGGTTTAACCCAAGGAACACCAAGGAACACACAAATAGCCGGAGAGCTATTAAGAAGCACAAAACTCACAAGCAAACAACACAGACCAAGGAAAACGAAAATCTAATCGTCTAGTCGAATGAGCTCTAACTTAACTGGGTGACTTGGCTCAACACACGGGAGGAACCAACACTGATCTATCCTATATGGTTGGTCTGAAGAAAGCTTGACCTGGTCACGGTCTTCATCAAACGTTGACTGCTTGCGATCCTTACAGGCGAAGATTGGAGAAGGCAGGGCGACGTACAACTTCTTCTTGGTCTTCAATTCTTGTGACGAACTTGTCTTGAACACTTAGGGAGATATTGATACGTTGTTGCTGGTTGCGCGGTCTTCAAAGAGTTGCTCAAAACAGCTCTTGGGCATCCACCGAGATATTTGGCACAGGTAACGACAACTATACAAGTTATGAGGAAAGCGAGTCCAATTTAATACTCAAAACGGTGAGTAAGAATATGGATGAGAATGAAATAGATTCGAAGAGTTAGAAGCTAGACAAGATGAGAATAGCACATCATTAAGATTTTTCATTTGTAAAATAGGTTTTTGAAGTTTTCCTTAAGAACGGCCATTCTAAATAGGGTCGTGACCAACAGTCGATATGGCTCTGATACCACCTCTGTCGGGACCCAAAATATGCAATTCTAGACCCTCTGTGTATAATGCACTAGTTCAGGATCACGCTAGTGCACATAGTAGCAACATCAGTGAAATATCATTTCCATATACAAAGATAACTAATAAATAGGCAAATAACAATAAACATCAGAGTAAAGACCTTAAGGTCAAAGCTTACAATTAATGCTTCAGAGGGGCAAATAGCTCAATGAAGCTACAGCGGAACGAAACAGAATAACTTCAGTGAAGCCCATCCATATGCCCACAGGCAATCAGCTGGGGTAGCGCGACCTAGTTCTCCACGATCCTTGAAGTAGACCTTGTTGACTGGCGATTCCTTCACCCATGCTTGATTTATTAAAGCAAGCATGAGTACACACCGTACTCGCAAGTCATACCACAAAATGCAACATATAGATGCAGGCTTATTCCAAAGGAATGGCTTCTGTGGTTCTTTTGCAGAAATGCGACATTTGCAATTGAATACAAATAATAGATTGAAAGCATAAGTAAAACAAATATCTGTAATAATTTTTATCATTTGTTTTCACAAAGACTCATAGCCTAATCAAGTTATTCACACAGCTGCATAAGTTACCTCACACAGCTGCCCCATCCCAAGTTTTATAAAATCTACCCTCGTGTGAAATCCCGAGCATGTCCATGACCATAACGCGCTATTCAATAGATTGGTTAACACTCTGCAGAGGTTGTACACTTTACCCACAAGATGCAATCAACTTGTACGAGTGATCACAACAAAACCTTTGTAAACTTCGTCTCAACATTGACACTCCCGGTATGCTTACCCGCCACAGACGCACACCGTTGGACAAGGAAACGGCGAACCGCCCCGTGATGCGACTACTTGGTAGTACACACCTCCACCCAATCCGACACAGCTAACCTACAACCTGAGTAATCAATGTCAAGACTCCATAACTTACTAAGTTAGGCTCGTCCCATACCAGGCATGTGGTTGTACGAAAGGCCCAGTTCAATGGCGCACAAGGTTAAGTCCTTAACTGACCGAGGCAAGACTTCCAATTTCTAACCTATCATTCCCGCCAACATAGATCCACCACAAAAGTATACCAAACCACTTGCCCCCGTCCAAAACCTTTTCCCACCCTGTTTGTTAAGTGCAATATATACCATCAACGAGTAATAGCACACAATACACACAATTTTATCAAATGGTTCCATAGTCACTTAGTCAAGTTTATAATTGCGACTTACATAAAATGATGACTCGTAGCATGGCTAAGCAAACTAATCGTATCTAACCAACCCACGTTGGTAATACAATAGCACCAACTAAATAAACCAATCTAGCGTGACAAAATATTATGGCATACAATTAGACAAGGTCATAAGAAATTGGATATTAACTAATCACAAAAACATTAAAATAAATAATTAAAGTAAATGCAATAATTTAAATCAATATAACTTTTGAAAGTTGGGTTCAATATGATCAAAGGTATAACTTGCCTTGAAAGAGGTCTATGTACTGATCTTGATCTTGAGGTGCTCCTTCTTCTACAAAACTTCCCGCAGTATCGATGTCTCCTCGCAAACGAAAGCAAATAAACAAAACAAATAAATAATAGAGGCAAAACAAACTCGAAAAATTAAATAAAAATCTCAGATAGATAGATCTAGAATTTAGATGAATTTAGAAATTTGAATGGGCTCAAACAGAGTTCGGATGCAAAAGATATGGGCTTTGGAAGATTGAATCTAAAAGAAACCCTAATTTCGAATTACCCGAATTATTTCTTAATAGAAAAATCCGGATTTTGACGTGGCGCCGACGCCGAGGGGCTTCGGGCCGGGTGAACTCAACTTCGACAGTGGGCCCCTTTGAGGTGAGATGGCTCACGGTGGACTTGGTTCACCGAGCCAGGCGATGGGATTGATCTCGACCACCACGTGGCGACTCGTTGGGCTCCTCGCAGCGGCAATGAGGCATGTAATGAGGTGGCGGCCGAGCCGGGCAGTGACATGGTGCAGCGACGAGGCCGGTGGCGCCGGATCTCGACAGTCGTGCCAGCGGCTGACTCAATGGTGGCGGGTGCTACGGGGAGGTAGAAGGCGAGGTAGGGATCACAACGGTGTGCTCACGGGTGCTCGCGGATGATCGTGGTGGCCAGCGGCAATGATTAGGTGGAGCTTGGGCCTTGGGCGTGACGGATCTCGGGCTCCCGGTCCCCTTTTAAAGCCCTGGCCAGGAGAGTCCGGGATGGCTACACGAGGAACGCGGCGCAACGGTGAGGTCGCTTCGAATCGGACTGAGGAGTCTCAGAGGTTAACGATGCTGACGTGCCAGGCGGTCCCACACAGCAGCGAGAGCGGCTCAGCGACGGGCGTTTCGCACCCGACCTGGCGGTGGCTGGCAAGTGGGTCCCTACACGCGCGAGAGAGAGAGGGACGAGAGGCGGCAAGTGAATGCATCGAAGCAAGGGAAACAGGCCACACAGAGCAAAGCCACAGGAAAGGAACTGGTTTCAAACTACTATTACGAGATTTAATAATAGTTTTTCTTTTTAGAAAATAGCTGAAAATCCAAATAAGGCTTAGAGAATAGCAAATGAACTTGGAAATATTCTAGAAAAAATCTAGAAAGTATATCCAAGCACAAAGAATCCAAATAAAATAGTTTTGACCATTGTTGATGTTGACTTTAATCATATTAAATTATTTTGATGTACAAAGTCCATGTTTAAGCTTTTGAATTAAATTCAAATAAAATCCAAATGGTGAATTTTCTCCTACTAACTATTTAAAAGATTTTTAAAGCTAAGAAAATTGGGATGTTACAATATCCTAGGAGAGAATGGGGCCGCTCTTTATTGATACGAACTGGGTTTACAAGGGTTCTTATGACCCAACTGGGGACTACTCCTAATTACACTGAATATGAAGATCGCTATGCTAAGTAATCAGACTTAGAGTATGGATCTAAGACCGATTGCCTTGCTTCTGATTCAACTGCTTGGCATTTAACTGGTTGCCTCTGTCTCTTCTGTGTTCTGCGCTCCACCTTTAAATAACTTCCGAGGAGGTGGCAGTTACTCCTGGAGAAGGCGTTCCTGGTGAAACGTTACGACTAGTCAGAACGGGATGGCAGTTAACAATGTGTCAACTGCTTTGCGGTTGAGTGTCTACGAGACACTTAACCATAGGGTGGTTATTGTCAGTTTCTTAGGACTATATAACATCGCATGGTTTGGAACATACAGCACGTGTTCCATTCAACATACGGTAAAGATGCCAGTTCATAACTTTTCCGAGCAGCTACCTGGTCGGAGCCTAGGCACAAGACCCTGTCCGACCAGGGCACCCATCATGTAACCTCTGGAATTCTTACGACTAGTGAGGTCGTTAGCCTTAGGGGTTACGACCGTGAAGACGTATGGTCTTTCACTATATATTAAAATAATATATAGAGGTTTTAATCCTCGTCAGCTAGCCCCTAAACTTTAAATGAACAGGTCTTGTGAACACTTTCTTTCGATGAAGTCGTATCGGACAGACCCTCATTTAATGCTATGATATACGAGGTGATCTGTGTTCACTTTAAAGTTGAGAACTTGCCTTGGGAACCGAAGAGTTTTTCTGTCCGTTGGACGAAAAAGAGGCTTTTGTCCGCTGTACTTTTGGGAAAAATCCCCATTGCAGTTGAGGATCTGAAGCTATAAAATCTCCATTGCTGGGCTTTAGAGTTTTTACACTTCTAAATCTTTCTCAAATCCTCTTCAGTTCCTTGCTTAAGAAAATCTTTCCAACCTCTTATTGTCTTTTCCGACCTCAAAACTTCCTTCGACCACTGCTCATCCCTTTGAGAAATTTCACCATGTTGGAGCAAATCACAAAGTGGATGGCTTCGGATCTGAGTGAGAAGAAGCTTGAAGCGTTGGAGAAGTTGGGAATGCTCCCAAATAGGAATCTGATCGGATGGAGATCAGCGGCTGGGGAGCACTTTTCGAGCTGTGAAGATGGGGAAATTCCAGTCTTCCTCGCCTACATCGAGTGCAGGCTGAGGGTACCGGTGCACAAATTCCTTCCTCATGTTTTAGATTACTACGGGGTGGAATTGGTGAATTTAGCCCCTAATTCCATTGCTAATATTAGTATTGTTATCTACCTATGTGAGGCGTACCTGGGAGTGCGTCCAAACTTGAGGCTCTTCAGGTATTTTTATCGGATGGCGATGCTAGGGAGATCCACAGGGGCTCCTGGAGAATGCACGGTGCGCCTTCATGACAGAAAGGCCGATGAGTACATTCATATGTACTCAAAATCCTCGTGGTCGTCATTGAAAAAGAACTAGTTCTACATGACAGTTACGAGAGATGATGGCCTCTACTTCGCCAGAATTAGGGTGAACGAGAATCCCAAGTGGAGGAAGACTGTGGAGAAGACAGGGGTGGTCGGAAGGTGGGTGGATGCCATCCATGACCTGAGAATCAAAGGCTTGACCTCCTGGCATGTGGTGAGAGACTTCATCAAACACTAGATTAGTCCTCTGAGGCTCCAGACTCATTCCCTGCTCTGGTCCATTGGTCGTGATGAAGCTATCTCAGGAGGTGGTAAGTCTTTGAGAAAAGCTTCAACCAATATGACTTATTATTTGATTATCGTAATACCTTAAAATCTGCTCTTGTCTCCTTTTTTTTAAAGCCCTTTCTCCGGAAGAAATCAGAGAGCGGATCAGGATGATCAGTGTTGGGGAGCCTGGTGAAAAGGCAGCATTGCCCGACATCTTGGCAATAGTCTCTGTTGAAGAAAGACTAGCAAGACTTAAGGTGGATAATCAAATCTCCTTTATCATGTATATATATTCTCTGATCAGTTTATTGATCTTGCTCTATTTTTGTAGTCGGTCGGATTGCGAGTCATACAATCCGGTGAGGATCAACATCCCACCGTGGTTCCGACCGACTCGTGTCCAAATGCACTGGAAGAAGATAACTCTCACGAGGTAATAGATCATTTTAAAATAATAATATATATAGTTTTAGATAGAAGATTTCATCACCTAACCAAACTCGTTTTTTTATTTAGGTGGAGAAGGTCAAGGTCTGTGAGAGCGTAATTGCGAGGTCGAGACTGGACGATCGGCTGTTTCACCTTACCTTACAGCTTATTATGAAACAATCGACCAGAGGTTGATGAAACCACTCCCTTTGACCCGATGTTCAGGGATGCAATCCTTGATGAACTGATCGAGTATATTGCTTCCAACATTTTGTTGGAGGACGTGAGGGGTTTAACCAACCCTGCCGGTTCGGAGCCATCGAAATTGGTTGAGAAGAAAAGGAAGGCTGGCGGTACAGAGTTTACTCTTCCGCGTTTCAAAGTCAAATCCCAGAAATTAACTAGGTATGTACAAATGAAAGAGGTTGTATAAGTGCATACCTTTAATAGTTTCTTGATGATTTGATGTTTTGAACTTCTCTTCTTTGTTTTGTATAGGTCTTTTGGTGTTCTGGTCGTTTCCGACCAGAATCTTCTTGAGGACCAAGCACCCGTGAAAGTCCTCGACCAAAATACTTCCCAGGACAGAGTTCCTAAGGATAAAGTGGTCGAAGAAGCCCCCGAGCAGGTGTCAAAGACAACGGTCGAGCTGGAACCACTGGTGGGTCCAACTCCTTCTGCGGAGGTAGATATCCTTGAAGGCCCTCAACAGGTTCCGACCTATGTTGGTAATCCCTCTCAATCTAGTTAGTTTCCTTTTCGTCCCCGATTTATCGACGATAAGGAGCTTGATGAGGCATGGGGAAAAATATCGGATCATCAAATCATTTGATTTTTGCCGGTTATAATGACTTGGCAATCCGGGTAAGTATCTACGACCAGTTTCATAGCCTTTCTTAAAAGTTTACAGGAAACTTAAAGAAAAAATGCTATTTATGTAGCATCTGGTCGAGAGCTTTGCTGTGGTCGGAGGACTAACCCAGCGAATTAAGGACTTGGAGCAAAAGCACTCCGAACTGGAAAGTAAGAACTTTCCTCTTAACTTTTTTCCTTCTTCAATACTTTGTCCTTCTCTAATTATTCTCCCTTATCGTATTCGATAGATTTGGAGAAAATAAAAGAAGAAATCATGGTTGATAAAGCCAGAATAACTCTGCTTGAAGAAGAAAATAAAACTAAGGACCGGTCAATAGCAGAGGCAACGACCAGGAATGAAACACTTAATAAGAAAATTGAAGGTAATAGGTTGTAAACTTGACTTATTATCCTCCTCTAATCATGTTGTGCTTACTACTTGTTTTACTCTTGTAAAGAAAATGCAAGTGTTGGATAGAACATAGAAGACTCTGAAATTTGAGTAGGATAAGGATGTGACTCTTATGCAAAATATTGACGAAAAGATTCATGCTTTAAACAAGATGATTTTTGATATGGGATCAGGATCAAGTCCGCCTACCTTAAGAGATCCAATAGAGAAAATGAACTACTTGGGCCAACTTCTAGAGGATCTCAGAGGTCTGCTCAAGACTACTCGAGAGAACTATGCCCAGACCATGAAAGCAGGCGTTGCTAGTGGAGTTAGTTTTGCACCGGCAAAACTAAAGGCTTCCAACCCCTCCATTGAGCTCCAAGCCGTTGAAGATGACTTCAACTGCCCACCTGATGAGGCGACCAAGTTTATGAAAGAACTTAGGCCACTTGAAGACAAAGAACTTAGGCCAACTTCTAGAGACACTTCAAGAGTAGGCCCCGGCAATGTAAGAATATTGAAAATGTATAAAACTTACCTTTTATGTCATCAACAATTATTTTGTTTATCCTGTTTCACTTTTAAAATTCTCATGTACTCCCTAGCCCCCGACTGCTTTATAGTAGAAGAACTTTACTATACAAGCAGGTAGCCAAGAAAGAGAATGAAAGTCGAAACCATTGTTTTGAAGGTATATACTGATATTAAAACAAACTGATCGTAGCAATACTAGGAAATCACTTTGGTCGGAACCAGCATATGATTTCGACTAGTTATAGATCATTGCTTGTCATAATCGAAATACCAAACAAAAGCTGTATATGGTCAAAAAAAGATTTGTTGTATTGACATAAGTAGAAATGCAAGAATGTATGCAAAAAACGATAAGTGATCATATTTATATATACGTCCCAAAAACTGGTCGGAAAATACTGTTAAGAACAGAAGATATAGAAAAACATTTCGCAAAACGTGTTCGGGCTCAAGTCTGACTAGCAGCGAGGATCATAAGAAAAGAACCATCGCTAGGAAGCTCCTTCCAGTGGACAGGAACACGTGCGAAAAAGGAGAGACTTCGACTAGGAGGCTTTCTATGTCCCGACTAGTAGCCAAACGAGAGTAGAACAGATTTTTGAAATGAAGAAATACAGTCTTCATGATCTTAAATAGTATAAGGAACTATGTGAAGTTATTTGTATTTTGCTCTATGTACTCGCATGGTCGCGCGTAGAATCATTCATGGAATGATTACGGCTAGGACCTATACAGTGTATGACACAGATGTCGTTGCCAAAAAGTAACAGAGATCCTGATAAAGGATATCAGAGAGAAAAATTGTCTTCTCCGACCATCTTAAACAACAATAATAGGTGACCAGAATATAGGCATAGATATATAAACCATATCACTCGTCGAAAAGAAATGAAAGAATGTACTTAAAGAATAATTGAAATAATGTACAAAATAATTAGACATAGAACTTATGCAATTGATCAATGTTCCAAGAATTTGACAAAACTTGCCCGTCCAACATGGCTAGTCGTACAGAACCTGGTCGGGTGACTTCGACCACAGTGTAAGGACCTTCCCAGTTGGGAGAAAGTTTGTTGCGATTTGCTTGATTTTGAATTTTTTTGAGAACCAGCTCACCTACAGTTAGGCTGCGAGGTTGCACCTTATGACTATGGTACCTTCGCATGGCTTGTTGATAGACTGCTAATCGTACTAGGGCTTGGTTTCGTCTTTCTTCACGGAAATTGATGTCATCGAGTCGTCATTCATTCTGATCATTTTCATTAAAACAATCAGTTCGAGCAAAGCCAATTTTTAGTTCTGGAGGAAGCATGGCTTTAGCACCATAAACAAAAAAGAATGGTGTTTCACTGGTCGCACGACTGGTCGTGGTTCGAACGGCCCATAATACAAACGGGAGTTCTTGAACCTAAGCTCCTGACCGTTTGATTAACTGGTCGAATACTCGGCGTTTGATCCCCTGCATAATGATACCACTAGCCCGCTCAACTGCTTCGTTGCTCTACGGATGAGCAACAGAAGCAAAATGAACTTTGATACCAAATTCGTCGCAGAATTCTTGGAATTGACCGCTGGAGAACTGGGCACCATTGTCTGTTATTATACGACTGGGTAAACCAAATCGTGTGATCACATTTTTTGTGAGAAATCTCTTAGCGGCCTCAGTTGTTGTTTTAACAACAAGCTCGGCCTCAATCCATTTTGTAAACGTGTCAATCATGACGAAAAGGCATTTGAAGCCCTCGGGCGCTCTTGGGAAAGGGCCCAGAATGTCCAGTCTCCAGGTTGCAAAAGGCCAAGAAAGAGGAATTGTTTGTAAGGCTTGTGCCGGCTGATGTACTTGTCGACTATGAAACTGACATTGTACGTACTTCGTCACGAGCTCTTTTGCTTCATGAAGGGCAGTTGGCCAGTAGTATCCTTGCCTGAAGGGTTTACCGACCAATGTTATGTAAGAATGATGTACTCCACAGACTCCTTCATGGATTTTGGTTAGCAACTTAATGCCATCCGTTTGAGATTTGCATCTCATCAACACTCCATGAAATGCTCGTTTATACAAGGTATGTTCGATTAGAGTGTATGATTTGGCTTTTCGTGCGAGACGATCAGCCTCTACATCATCTTCCATAATTATGTCATGCTGAAGATAATTGTAGATCGATGTCATCCAATCTCTACCTTGATCGTGATAGCGCCAACCGTCAACGACCTGTGGAGCATCCATGTTCTCACGATCGGTTTGTATGACCTGTAAGGAATCATGCATGATCTCGGAAGGCTCGACCACCGAGGGCGAATCGAGTTGCTCGAGAAAAACTCCGGGCGACACGGTTGTCCTTGTGGAGGCCATCCGTGCCAACTGGTCTGCCAGAAAGTTTTCCTTTCTAGGAATATGCTAGATCTGGAAACCGAAGAAGTGTTTTTCGAGTTTCCATAATTCCACTAGATAAGATGACATCTTGGTACTTGAGCATTGATACTCTTTCTCTACTCGATTCGCTACTAGTTGAGAATCGCCTTTCACTAGTAATCTGCGAATCCTGAGCGAACGAGCTGCTCGGAGTCCTACCAGTAAATCTTCACATTCTGCCACATTGTTCATGGTAGAAAAATTTAACTGGACGGCGTACTTGATGTGTTCGCCAGTAGGGGATATCAAGACAACTCCAGCCCCCGAGCCTTTTAGCATCAAGGAACCATCAAAGTACATTGTCCACTCATCATGGTGTTCGTACTCGGGACCTTGGGTGGGTTCAGGTTTTGTCCTTTCGGCAATGAATTCTGTTATTGCCTGGGACTTCATTGCGGTTCGTGAGATGAAATGGAGGACAAACGCCCCTAGCTCAACCGCCCAATTTGCTATTCATCCTGATGATTCCCTGTTTCCAAGGACTTGACCAAGGGGATACCTGGTTGGTACGACCAATTTGTGGGCTTGAAAGTAATGCCTTAGTTTCCTTGAAGACATAAGAAGACCATAGACCAACTTTTTTACCTGTGGGTATCTTTCCTTTGGTCCATGTAAGACTTCGCTTACGTAATACATTGGTCGTTGGATGTTATCCCATTCTATGACCAGTACACCGCTAACTGTCTGTGGCGTTGCAGCCACGTAAATCAGCAATGTTTCACCCAATCTCGGAGAAACTAAGACCGTGGTACTCGTAAGGTACTTTTTAAGTTTTTCAAAGGCATTGTTTGCCTCTTTAGTCCACTCGAAACTTCCTTGTTTCCGAAGAAGCTTAAAGAAAGGTAATCCTTTTTCCCCTAACCTTGCTATGAAACGACTTAGCGCTGCCATACAGCTGGTTAGTTTCTGGACCTCTTTCTTCGTGGTCGGAGGGCGCATCTAGTCGATGGCCTTTACCTTCACTGGATTTTCTTCAATACCTCTAGCCGAGACTAGGAAACTGAGCAGTTTTCCAGCAGAAACACCGAACACACACTTTTCCGGGTTCAAGTTGAGGTTATGCCTTCTCAAGTTATTGAAAGTTTCTTGTAGGTCATGAACATGGTCACTAGCATTGATGCTTTTTACGACCAAATCATCAACGTAGGCTTCCAGATTCCGACCTATTTGTGGATTAAAGGTTTTTTGCATCAACCTTTGAAAAGTTGCACCAGCGTTTTTGAGACCAAATGGCATCTTAACATAGCAGTAAGTGCCACATGGGGTGATGAAGGAAGTTTTCTCTTCATCTTCTTTACACATATTAATCTGGTGGTACCCTGAATATGCATCTAAAAAACTTAGTAACTCACACCCGGAGGTAGAGTCTACAAGTTGGTCAATGCGTGGAAGGGGAAAATCATCCTTCGGACAAGCTTTATTAAGATCTGTAAAGTCGATACACATTTGCCATTTCCCATTATTCTTTCTAACCATTACAGGATTGGCGAGCTACTGAGGGTGGTCGACTTCACGAATGAACCCAGCCTTGAAGAGTTTGTCAATCTCCGACTGGATTGCTTCCTTCCGATTAGATGCAAAATGCCACAGCTTCTGCTTGATTGGTTTTTTGTCAGGCTGGAGAGCTAGATTGTGCTCGATCACCTCCCGGGGGACTCCGGGCATATCGGACACCTGCCAGGCGAATACATCCTGATTTGCTTAGAGGAAGGAGACGAGCGACTCTTTCTATTTAGGGTCGAGTCTTGCCCAGACCAGAATCTTGCGAGTAGATGAGTTAGTGTTTCCTGACCCAGGTGGTGACTCGGCGCTGTCCGGAGAAGCGCCTTTGTCGAGTGGTACCTCTCTTGTCTGGTCGGATGGCTTTGGCATCATCTTTGGCCACGAGTGTTTGACCTGTAAGGTAGATGGATTAGCCTCTCTGGTTAGAAGTTCATCAACGAGTTCTTGGGATTTTTTATCACACACGTAAGCCATTTTCTGATCTCCTCGAACCGTGATGACTCCTTTTGGTCCCGGTATTTTCAAACTTTGATAACCGTAGTGCGTGGCTATCAAGAACTTTGCTAAAGCCGGTCAACCGAGAATTCCATTATATGCGGATTCAAAATCCACAACATCAAATGGAATTTTTTCTGTTCGGAAATTTTCAGGTTTTCCAAACGTAACCGGTAGGGAGACTTGCCCTATTGATTTAGTGATGGAGCCGGGAACTATGCCATGAAAAGCATATTTCACTGGCTTCACGTTTGACCTGGAGACTTGCATATCTTCTAAAGTCCCCGCAAATAATATATTCAAAGAACTACCTCCATCTATCAAGACTCGATTAACCCTACAATTATTGATAGTAGGTTCATCAACAACAGGGAACCTACTTGGTCGAGTTGACGGGATGAGACAGTCTTCTTTGCTGAAGGAGATTGTCGTGTCTGACCACTTTGATGGCTTGATTATGGTCAGAGGCTCGACTAGGTTGACCTCCCGTTCTACGGCCTTCAGATGACACCTTGAGTCGTACGACGAAGATCCTCCAAAGATCATGTTGACCGTGTGTTGAGGGCCCTGGTACTTCATCTCTTCATCGCCATCCTTGTCCTTTTTGGAACTCGTCTCTCCGAGCTCCTGTATTGCGGGAAATGGTCCTTTACCTGCATAATAGTCCTCCAATTTCTTTTGCCAGACTCGATAGGTGCGGAGGTCGTGCCCTGCCTGCTGGTGAAGTGGACACCACTTCTTGTTTTTCTGGAATCCTTTGGTCGGAGCTTTTACTTTGCCTCGACCGGTATAGTCCTTCTTACCCTTCGTGAACCTTTCAAGAATCGCTAAGACTTCCTTATCATCGGGTCTGTGGTTCTTTTTCTTCTTGAGAGACTTCTTGTTCTTTTTCTCCGGTTTGTCCAGGACATGCTGAGGAATTTTGTCTTTCCGATCGATGGCTTCACACCACTCAATCGCTTTGCTAGCGGTTGCGTATTTGTCGGCCATGTCGAAAAGTTCGATGGTTGTTCGTGGAGGGTTCATTGCTATGTCCTCCGTAAACCGCTGATTCCTTAGACACTCTTAAAAGCACGGATAATCGATGATTCTGCGACCTCGGATGGAATTACGAACTGGTGAATCTCTTGATGTATGGCGGAGAGTCTCATTCGAGCCTTGCAGATTCGTGGAGGTCGCCCTCCTTTCTGTAGGCGATCGACGTAACTGGAAGTTCACAATTAGAAGGTCGCAGAGCTGCTCCCAAGTATAGTTTGATCCAACCGGTAGGTTAAGTAACCAAGATCGGGCAGACCCTTCGAGCACAGTGGGCAGATAGTTAGTTGTTACATTTTCATCACCACCAGCAGCTCTGATGGTGGTGGTATATATTTGGAGAAACTCTAATGGGTTTTGAGTCCCATTGAATTAGTTCAAGTTGGCCGGTCGGAACCGGTTTGGCCAACGCACAGCTTGGAGCCCTGCAGAGAAGGCTCGACAACCTGTGATGGATTCATGGAGCCTTCTTTGGAAAGGCACTGGATTGTAATCGGTCGGAGACCAGTTCCTAAGGTTGGAACGTTGGACCTCCGGCGTACCGATTCAGTCATAGACATTGGTATGATGCCTTTGACCGCCTGCTTGATTTAGACGATGTCGGAGGTCGTCTGGTCCAAGCGGTTGTTCCTCTCGACGTGGTGAGGGTGTGGCTACCTGGAATAGCCTTCTTCCCTCATGACTCCTTAGTCGGAATCGTCGAGGAGGCCTTGGTATGGATTGTTCCCCAATACAACCATGTTGCCCTCTACTGAGGGAGGAGTGTTGAGACGAAGTCATGGTTTGACTTCCTGAATTTCTCTGTTCTCGATACGCCTCTGTTTGTTGCATGGTTTCTTGCAAAATCTTCGATACTTGGCCTACGAGCTATACAAAACCTGCAGTTTCTACTAGAACATTATTTAATATATCCTGAACACGTTGTAGGTTTCATACAGTTACCGAAGGTCTCGGGGGGTTCACATTGGTCACAAGTGTACGCAGATCTGAACCTTCCCACGACCTCCGGATTTGTTTCGTCCGACCAACTACTCTTGGTGGGACAGTGCTAGGCGAGTTAATGATGGACGTTGATCAGCTCTGTTGCCTTCGGAAGCTAGTGCTTGATGGCCTGCATCATTTCCACCAGCACGTGGTGGCGTGGCACAGTGTGTAGGACCGTGCAAGGCATCTTGATTTGCATCTCCGATCGCATTGACTTCGTGCCTCCAGCATTGATCTTCCGATGAGCTTCCATCGTAACTAATGGAGAGCTTTTCAATACTTCTACCAGAAGCTTCCACGACGGAGAGCGGTTGGAGATGAGCACCTCCTGAGGCCTTCTTCGTGGACTCAGCCTGACCCAGTGAACTGTCGATCGTATACGGAGTCTTATCATCCCCACGTGGCCTACGACCAGTGGAGGTTTCATCGACACCGTTACCAGGTGTCAGTTCGCTCCTGGAATTGCCAGAAGCCATAGGTGAGTATCTTTCAGCTATGATCTCATCAAGAGTATAGAGATTCTCGAGTTGTGGTGCTAAAATTTCTTCACTGCTTTTGCTTGGTCGGAAGACCTGCTTGAGAGATCCCTAACATTCGGCGGTTGGAATGGTGGTTCCTCCGACAAATACCATGGTTGTGGTGGCGCATCCTCGTCTATCCGGTCAATTTCACTAACATCGGCGACGTGCGAACCAGCGGAGGAGGAGGAGGATGACATGCCATTCTCTTTCATGTCACGGATGCATCCTTCCATGTCGAGGTCAGCATAGTCCGCCAAGTCGAACCAATTCTCCTCATCCCAAACTCTGGCCATAGTCGCATGAGCGATTACGGGGATTGGGCAAGGATTTTAATGAGCGAAGAGGTTCTTCAGGAAACTTACGTCTTCTTCCCCACGGACCATGCCAGCTGTCGACGATCGAGTCGCCGATCTTACGAAATAAAAGAGGAAAATGACGTGATATATCCTAGGAGAGAATAGGGCCGCTCTTTATTGATATGAACTGGGTTTACAAGGGGTGCTTATGACCCGACTGGGGACTACTCCTAATTATACTGAATATGAAGATCGCTATGCTAAGTAATCAGACTTAGAGTATGGATCTAAGACTGATTGCCTTGCTTCTGATTCGACTGCTTGGCATTTATCTAGTTGCCTCTGTCTCTTCTGTCTTCTGCGCTCCACCTTTAAATAACTTCCGAAGAGGTGGCAGTTACTCCTAGAGAAGGCGTCCCTGGTGAAACGTTACGACTGGTCGGAACGGGATGGCAGTTAACAATGTGTCAACTGCTTTGCAGTTGAGTGTCTGTGAGACACTTAACCATAGGGTGGTTATTGTCAGTGTCTTAGGACTATATAACATTGCATGGTTTGGAACATACAGCACGTGTTCCATTCATCATACGGTAAAGATGCCAGTTCATAGCTTTTTCGAGCAGCTACCTAGTCGGAGCCTAGGCATAAGACCTTGTCCGACCAGGGTACCTATCATGTAACCTCTGGAATCCTTACAACCAGTGAGGTCGTTAGCCTTAGGGGTTACGACCATGAAGACGTATGGTCTTTCACTATATATTAAAATAATATATAGAGGTTTTAATCCTCGTCAATCTCCTTCCCGGACCTCCTCAGGACCTCCCTTCAGGATCTCCTCAAGACCTCCCTCGACCTCTTCAGGACCACTCCAGGATCTCCACGAGATCACTACAGCACTTCCTGTGGACCTCTTTAAGATCTCCCCAGGATCTCCTCAAGACAACTCTAGGACCTCCTCAGGACCTCTCTGGGACCTTCAGGACCTCTCCAAGACCTCCCTAGATTTCCTTTTTCAACCAAGTATGGCCGTAACTATGGACCTGACCATAGGTCTACTTTGAGATTACATGGTTACGGGACTGGTCCAAGAATGTATCTGTGTGTGCTATCTACTGATCTAGGGAATAGCACAGTTTGACACAGTGGATTCCAAATTCCAAATTTGGGGTCCAATAGATTTGGTATCAGAGCCCACGACTATAGGGTAACAGCCTTAGCTAGCTGATCGATAGAAACCTAGGACTACGCACTAGGGAATAGCTGAGCAGCCATTCAAAGTATATATATGTATTTTATCCTGGCTTTTTTTGGCTACTCTTTTCTCTCGGTGTTGCTGGATTCTTCTTTGGTCTAAATGCATCTCTCTGATTTTTAACAGTTGGCTTTGAACATGCTGTTTTGCGTCATGAGCATTGGGTAGACTCGTGATGGCTTCTTTTCTGTTATCACTTTGTGTTGTTGTGTATTGCTCTCTAAAGAGTCCTCGTAAACAGATGCCTCCAAGGAGAGCAGCCGCGTGACGTGGTCGTGGCCGTGGTCGCGGCCCAACACCAGCACCACCACCACCACCACTACCTGAGCATCCCACGCTGGCCCAATTGATAGCGCAACAAACCCAGCTACTACAAGCAATAGCCACTGGTCAGCAAGCCGGAGCGGCCAGCCATGAGTCCAGGCTTGGAGAATTTATGCGCACCAAACCTCCCGTCTTATGTAGTGCAAGTGAGCCACTAGAAGCTGAAGATTGGCTTCGCACGATGGAGAAGAAGCTGACTCTGGCTCAATATTGAGACGAAGACAAGGTAGTGTATGCAACACACCAACTCACGGGACCAACCACCGACTGGTGGGATAACTACCTAGTGGCCAGGGTGGTTGAAGAACCTGAAGTAGTAGCCACCGAAGAAGAAGCATAGGCTGCAGCAGAAGTTGCGGCACCCGAAGTGGGATGGGCCAAGTTCTAGGAAGCCGTCAGAAGTAACTTCATTCCCGCAAGTATTATGCGCATGAAGAGGAATGAATTCAGGACCTTGAAGCAAGGCAACTCCTTAGTCACTGAGTACCCCACTTGGTTCAATCAGCTGGTTCGCTATGCATAGAATGACATAGCAGATGAGGAAGAGAAGATCGACAGCTTCATGGAGGGGTTGTGTGATGGACTGCGAGTACAGTTGATCATTCATGACTTCTAAGATTTCCAATATTTGATCAACAAAGCCTTGCTCCTCGAGAGCGAACGCAAGGCCTTTGAGACCAGCCACAAGAGGAAGATGGGAACCTCTAGTGGTCCAACCGCTAGCCATCAACCCTTTCAGACTGGTTCTTCAAGCAAGGGCAGCATGTCAATCACTTCTTCCCGAGCTCCCTCCCCAGTAAGTTGACCTAGTGGTGCTTCATACACCACTCCCATCTGGCCAAGTCAGCCCTAGCAGGGCGGTGCTGCACCATCCCACTTGGCATGTTTTAGATGTGGTGGGCTCGAGCACTTTGCCCGTGACTGCCAACATCAATCTACCCCTCCTGCCAAGGTTAATACTGGGGGTATGGCGGCACAGGTACTATTCACACTCAGCACAGCAGCAAGAGGAAGGCCCCCAACTTCATCAGCACCTAGATCAACATCAACCCATGGGCGAGGTCGACTAAATCACATCACGGCTGAGGAAGCACATGAGGCACCAGAAGTGCAAATGGGTACGTTTTCAGTTAATTCCTCGCCAGCATGTGTTCTTTTCAATTCTGGAGCATCACATTCCTTCATCTCCCACAAATTTGTGGATTGTTGGCAGCTGCCAACCTTTGTTCTCAAGAAACCTTTAGAGCTTAGCTCACCTAGGGTACTATTATGGGCCAAATTAGTAAGCCCTGGGGCGGAAATTCAGTTTGAGGGAATAGTGTTCCCAGTGGACTTGATGGTGTTAGCGGTCGAGACCCTAGATGTCATCCTAGGGATGGATTGGCTAGCCAGGAATCAAGGGGTAATAGATTGCACCAATAGAATAGTAAGTCTTACTAAAGGACCCGGCATGGTGGTCGCAGTCAAGATGGACAGACCCTTCCGATGGAAAAGGGCAGTCTGCTATGCCATAGGCGTTCCTCTGGAGGGAATACCAGTGGTGTAGGAATACCATGATGTCTTTCCGAAAGAATTGCCAGGAGGACCACCAGATCGCGATATAGAGTTCATCATAGAGCTGATGCTTGGGACGGCACCCATGTCCAAGAGACCCTACAGGATGCCGGTGAATGAACTCAAGGAGCTGAAAAAGCAAATTCGAGAGTTGTAGGAGAAAGGGTTTGTTAGACTGAGCTCTTCTCCATGGGGATCTCTAGTACTATTTGTGAAGAAGAAGGATGGCAGTATGTGGATGTGTGTAGACTATCGGTCCCTGAATGACGTTACTATCAAAAATAAGTACCCGTTGCCCAAGATTGGCGACCTGTTCGATCAACTCAAGGGGGCAACGAAGTTTTCCAAGATAGATCTGCATTCAGGGTATCACTAGTTGAAGATCAGATCTGAAGACATCCCCAAGACAGCCTTCTCTACCCGATACAACCTCTATGAGTTCACCATTATGCCATTTGGACTAACTAATGCCCCGGCCTATTTCATGAACCTGATGAACAAGGTGTTCATGGAGTACCTAGACCAATTCATGGTAGTATTCATTAATGACATTCTGGTCTACTCCAAGTATGCCGAAGAGCACGCACAACACCTGAGATTGGTGCTAGAAACACTCAGGGAGCATCAGCTGTATGCCAAGTACAGTAAGAGCGAGTTCTGGCTATCCGATGTTAGCTTCCTAGGTCATGTGATACTTGCAAACAGAGTAGCCATGAATCCGGCCAAGGTGGAAGCCATCCTTGAGTGGCAACCACCTACTTCGGTGACTGAAGTCCGGAGCTTCCTTGGATTGGTGGGATACTACTGCTGATTCATTAAGGGATTCTCCAAAATTGCCCAACCCCTCACCCAGCTGCTAAAAAAAGAAAGGAAGTTTGAATGGACCGAAGGGTGTGAGAAGAGTTTCCAAGCACTAAAAGTCCACTTAACCTTTGCCCCGGTTTTGGTCCTCCCTAATATCCATAAGGATTTTGAGGTATATTGTGATGCCTCTCGTCAAGGGCTAGGTAGTGTGCTGATGCATCTCGACAGCTTCGACCACATGAAGAGAATTACCCTACTCACGATCTAGAGTTGGCGTCGGTAGTTCATGCACTGAAAATATGGCGTCACTACCTCATCGGGAATCATTGCAGCATATACACAGATCATAAGAGCCTCATATACATCTCCACCCAGCCAGATCTTAACTTAAGGCAATGAAGATGGCTGGAACTCATCAAGGACTATGATCTAGACCTTCATTATCACCCGGGAAAGGCCAATGTGGTGGCTGATGCACTGAGCAGGAACTCTTACTGTAACCACATTGTGACTCATGAACATCAGCCTTCTCTCTTTGAAGAACTAGAGAAGCTCAACCTAGAAAGAGTGCCACAAGGGAGCCTCTCCGCCTTGGAGGTCCACCCAACCTTGGAACAAAGGATCAAAGCCGCGCAAGTGAGAAACACTAGCACCGAAAGGCTCCAACAGCTCATGGAGCAAGGGAAGGCCTCCAAAATGACGAAGGAAGATCAGGGCATTCTACGGTATGGAAAGCACATTTTTGTGCCCCATTAGCCAGATCTGAAAGAGTTGATCCTCAAGGAGGCCCACGAATCAGCATACTCAATTCATCCGGGTGGCACCAAAATATACCAAGATCTAAAGCAACGCTACTGGTGGCCACGAATGAGGAGGGACATTGCAGTGTACGTAGCACGCTGCGATGTGTGCTAGCGGATCAAAGCTGAACACCAGAAGCCTGCCAGTCTGTTGCAGCCCCTACGAGTACTTGAATTGAAATAGGAAGAAATCGGCATGGACTTCATTACTGGTCTGCCAAAGACCAGGTTAGGATATGATTCGGTCTGGGTCATCATTGATAGATTGACTAAGACTACCCATTTCATTCTGGTTAAGACCACCTACAAAGGTGACAAGCTAGCAGAGCTATACATGTCTCGGATAGTCAGCTTGCATGGGGTGCCCAAGCGAATTGTCTCAGATAGGGGTTCACAGTTCACCTCCCATTTCTGGGATAGTCTTCATGAGGCCTTGGGCACCTATCTGGCCTTCAGCACGGCATACCACCCTCAAACCGATGGTCAGACTGAAAGGGTGAATCAAGTCCTGGAGGACATGCTTCGGGCTTGCGCTATAGAGTTCGCTGCTGATTGGGAGAAGTGCCTCCCATATGCCGAGTTCACATACAACAATAGTTATCAATCTAGTCTGACGATGTCCCCCTTTGAAGCCATTTATGGAAGACAATGATGAACGCCTCTATTGTGGTCGGAAGCCGAGGAAGGGTACCTTTTCGGACCAAATTGCTTAAAGGAAGTTGAAGACAAGGTATGTCTCATTCGAGACCGATTACTGGTAGCACAACGAAGACTGAAGAGCTACACCTACTGTCGTCACAGAGAGTTGAAGTTCAACCTAGGAGACTTTGTCTACCTAAAGGTTTCTCCTCTCAGAGGAACCAGAAGATTCAAGGTCAAAGGGAAGTTGGCACCGAGATATATAGGGCCATACCAGATCATCACCAGGATGGGAAAAGTAGCTTATCAGTTGGAGCTGCCCGAACAGTTGTCCGATGTACACAACGTGTTTCATGTATCACAGCTCAAGAAATGCCTCCAAGTGCCTGAAGAGCAAACTCGATTGGAATACATTGAACTTGGCAAGGATTTGGCGTATGCCAAACATTCAGTCAAAATCTTGGAAGTAGTAGAAAAGCAGACAAGGAACTGGGTATACCGCTTGTGTAAGGTAAGATGGAGTAACCACACAGAAGGCGAAGCTACATGGGAGCGTGAAGACTTGTTGAAAATAGAATACCCCCAGTTGTTTTGTAACTAACAAGGATCTAGTAGACCTCGTCTTCTTCGGCTATCTACAACTCGTATTGGAGGCAGGAGAATTTTTGTACTTCTCGAAGGTCTTTTGGCGACCACTGTAGTATCTACGACCGCTACCTGGTCGTAAGTCCCACCACGACCAGTTTCTGGACGTAAGCTTCCTTATGACCAGTCTCTGGAGTCCACAGATATGTAGGCTTGGCCGATTAGGAGGTCTTTGAACCCTGAATCTCAGGGTCGAGATTCTTCTTAAGGGGGGTAGGGTTTGTAACAGCCCAAAAAAATTCCATAAATGCAAAAATATGGGATTTTTAAAACTTTTTATATGATAACTATTGTTGCGCATCTTGATTTCCATTTCAAGTCTTATTTGGACTGCATCATATTTTCTTACCGGAGCAAATAGCACCAGATCAAGGAACTCTGAAGTCTGGGAACCCAAATATTATGTAACCAACTCTGAGAGACGCTAGCCTTTTCTTCCTCTCGTTTTGCTGTTCATCTGACTAGAGGTTGATCAAGCCCGGTGCAGCCAGACCCCTGACTGTAGACCGGGGTAGCTGCGTCTCTCTCTTCCGAGCACCAAGTGCGACCAGGATGGTGCACTGACGGAAGCTATCAATCGGCATTTATAGCCGTCGCTCAAACCATCACTCAGCTGCACTATGCTGCCCACTCCGTCAACAACACCAACCACTCCAACCACTCCTCCTTGTCGGGCTGTGCCAAAGTGCATATACATAGTTGGTCCAAGCCCCTCATTGCCATTCTTTGCCATTCTAGTGCTAGCCTCACTTTTTTTTTCCTCCCCCAAGTGAACTCGAGCTCTAGGCAGGCTCAAGCGCTTGCTTCAGCCGAGCGCCGTCACATCACCGCCTTTGCCATTGACGCCATCAGGGTTGCCTTGGTCCTCGTGCTTCCTCCACTCCGACCAGGATACATCAAGACATCTCTGAAGGACCATCTACCTACTTCCATGGAGCCACCTTGAAGATTGAAGACTACTCTCCTTCCTCAAGCCACCACTGCAGCATGGAGTTCCTCTCGCTGTCGCGACCCACCGTCGTCAGCCCAGCTCCGGCTAGCTCCTTTCCCCAGCTCAGTACCGGTACGTTCCTAGTGGCTCAGATGCTTCTCCTTGTTCGAGTTGCCCTATTCTTCTCTATTGTTTCTCTGGTTCTTTCTCTGGCTCTGTCACTAGCTCATTCGATCGCGTCAAAGCAGTCGAACCTTGGCTTCTTTCGACCACTATTGTGTAGTCGAATACTTTTCTCATTCGACTATGCACGGTTAAGCCTTCTACGACCACGTAGCCGAAACCTCCTGCGACCACACCTGGTCGTATCTCCATTCTGTAGCAAGTTATCAGAGGATCTACTCCCAAGTATTAGACAGAAGAACTCCGGAGGTCAAAGATTCCTTCGACCAGTCCTCCCACGACCTCCCCTGGTCGTAGCCCTTCCACGACCTCCCTAGGTCATCACACTTCCACGACCTCCCCTGATCGTAACACCTCCATGACCTCCCCTAGGTTGTAACACGTTCGCGACCTCCCCAGGTTGTAACACTTCTACGACCTCCCCAGGTCCTAACACGTTCACGACCTCCCCAGGTCGTAACACTTCCATGACCTCCCCATGGCCGTAACACCTCCACAACCTCCCTCTGGTCGTAATACCTCCACGACCTCCCCAGGTCGTAACACGTTCATGACCTCCCCCAGGTCGTAACACGTCCACTACCTCCCTAGGTCATAATACCTCCACGACCTTCCCCGGGTCGTAACATGTTCATCACCTCCCCCAAGTCGTAACACCTCCACGACCTCCCTCGGTCATAACACCTCCACGACCTCCCCAAGTCGTAGCGCTTCTAAGACCTACCCTAGTCATAGTACTTCCACGACCACACAGTTCGACCACTCAGTTCGACCACTGAGTTTCGATCACTCATTCGACCACTATGTTTCGACCACACAGTTCGACCACTGTGGTTCGTCCACACCGTTCGACCACAGTGCTTCGAACACACAGCTCAACCACTGTGTTCTAACCATACTCGTATGTACCATCGGCTAACCTAGTCTAAGGCCCTTGGTCTGAGACTCTCCAAATTGTCGTTAGATATGGGTCTTTCCTTTCAAAGTGTTCCCTTTCATTGAATGTATTTGGATTTATTTGAGTTCATTTGATTATTGATTTCAAATTGAGTTTCTCAGGGTTTATTTGACTTCTGGTTATTCTTGCGTATATAGAAGCCGAAGTGACCGAAGATCCTCCGGTTCATCCAGGACAAGATCAGCAAAACCCCAACCAAGGCGAGTCAACACTTTGATCATACTGCAGCTACCTTTTCGCAAACTATGTTTCTTTAAATTGTGAAATTGCATTGCTATGTTCTATCCAACTATATTGGTCTAGCTCATAGTTAATGCCTTAACAATAATTGTGTATAAACTTCCCATCCTTGAACTTAGGCATTATCCTTTGTCACCCTAGATTAATGGTTAACATACTAGTTAATAAGTATGTATCTAATTGTCATGCTTAGCCTTACTTAGATACAATGTCATGCGGGCATTAAACTGCTCGACCACAATCATTAAAAACTCTTTGAAAGTGATTTGGAGCAGTCGAGGCTGGGAGCTTGGCTGGTATGTTGGACTAAAGAATATTTTCAAAACAAAGAAAACCTGAAAACTGTTTTCGACTTGGGTGGCTGGAAAGAGTGGCTGGTGCCGGAGGCACGAGAGAATTTTGATATGTGGATGTACCACCCGAGTCAATTAAGAACCGAATCTTGGAATGACCTCTCATGCAAAAACAGTGCAACCACAAGTCTATAATGGGTACGACCTGGCCAACTAATTTGATCGCCTCGGCATAGATCCGCCGTTGGGTTGAATGCGGGTGGATAGTCGGGGGAGAACGAAGCCACGGGAACCGCACGGCATAAGAGGGGGCCTCCTGGGAGCGTGGCTCAGGGCGGTGGAAACCTTAGCGTAGCGGATGGAGTGCGTCGATGTTGAGCATTGTAAAGGCCTTATGGTAATCTCCCCTTGATCCACATGTCTAAAGAAACATGTGTATATATCAAGATGATTACCTTTTGTGGGTAAAGTGTGCGAACTCTGCAGAGTAAGAAAACTATCTAGATAACCGTGCTCACAGTCAAGAGCGGTGCTGAGAACTTGCTCGATATAGCTTTCATTTTTACAAAACCATTTGTGATGAAAAGGAAGGATGGGGTGGGACCCCAGGGATTTGAGAAAGCCTAGTCGGGGACCAGTGGTAAATATGGGATAGCCCAAGCATTGGGTGGATGGAGCCACTCAATGGTATAGGAGGTGGGACCTCCACTAGTACTTTACAAACTAAAAATTCCTTTATGAAAACAGATTGTTAAAAATGCTATGTCTCAGGATTTTCTACAACTTACCTAGTTCAAACTTGGCTTTGTGCAAATAAAAAAAACTCTAAAGCTTTCCTTGACTAGCCCTGCATCTATACGATTGCATTGTGTGTTGGCTCACGAGTACGATTGTGTACTCAGGCTCGTTCAATATAATCTTTTAGACCCATGCGATCAAGACCCCTACTAATACCACTACCACTTGGAGGCTGAACTAGAAACTAGAGAAGATGATGAAGCTTAGGCCGGGGACCCCCAGTCGCTTGCATGTGAGCAGACTGAATGGATCCACTACGACGTGTTTTGCTTCCGCACTTATCTTCATTTCTGCACTCTAACTTTTGTAAGATTTCTGTTTCGTGGCTCTCTTCTAAAACAATTGGCCGTACGGCCTGATATGTATAAATATATATATATAATGTTGCGGGCTTGTATTGCTCAATTATTCATACAAGCACTGTCCCTACGAGCACATTCATCCTGAACACGGTTTTCACTAAGTGTAGTCATACCACCTACGACCGGGAGTGAATCTCCAGAACCACTCTAGGCCTCCTCGGAACCTCTGCAGGACCACTCCCCTGGACCTCCTCGGAACCTCTCCAGGACCACTCCTCAGGACCTCCTCTGAACCTCTCTAGGACCACTCCCGAGGGCCTCCTCAGAACCTCTCTAGGGCCACTCCTCAGGACCTCCTCGGAACCTCTCTAGGACCACTCCTCAGGATCTCCTCGGAATCTCCCCCTGAGGACCTCCCTCCAGGATCTCCCCAGGACCTCCCTCCAGGACCTCCCTTCAGGGCCTCCTCAGGACCTCCCTTCAACACCTCTTCAGGACCTCCCTCCAGTACCTCCTTAGGATCTCCTTCCCGAACCTCCTCAGGACCTCCCTTTAGAACCTCCTCGGGACCTCCCTCCAGTACCTCCTTAGGATCTCCTTCCCGGACCTCCTCGGGATCTCCTTAGGACCTCGCTCCCAGACCTCCTCAGGACCTCCCTCCAGGACCTCCTCAGGATCTCATTCCCGGACCTCCTCGGGACCTCCCTTCAGGATCTCCTCAGGACCTCCCTCAACCTCTTCAGGACCACTCTAGGATCTCGACGAGACCACTACAGGACTTCCTTAGGACCTCTTCAAGATCTCCTCAGGATCTCCTTGCTGGACCTCGTCGGGACCTCCCTTAAGGATCTACTCAGGATCTCCCTCGACCTCTTCAGGACCACTCTAGAATCTCCACGAGACCACTAGAGAAATTCCTAAGGACCTCTTCAAGATCTCCCTAGGATCTCCTCAGGACAACTCCAGGACCTCCTCAGGACTTCATCAGGACCTCTTTGGGACCTTCAGGACCTCTCTAAAACCTCCCCAAATTTCCTTTTTCGACCAAGTATGGTCGTAACCATGGACTTGACCGTAGGTCTGCTTTGAGATTACATGGTTATCGGAATGGTCCAAGAATGTATCTATTTGTGCTATCTACTAATCCAGGGAATAGCACAGTTTGACACAGTGGATTCCAAATTCCAAATTTGGGGTCTGACAGCCACTTTGATATGATTTGATTTGTGATTATATCAATGTTATTTGTTTTCTTCTGTCCAATTTTTTTTCACTAAATGGCCTTGCAAATTAGAATGTGTAGGAATAAAACTTATCGCTTTTATGCAAAACCTATGCCAATACAACCTTTCCTTTGCATAGCCTCTAACATGTATATTCTCTTATCCTTTGGATAGGCTCTATCATACACTTTATTTTAATAGTTTGTGTAAGACTTGCGAGTACCTTTTGTACTCAATCAGATTGACCACTTGTTTCAGATGAGGAAGAATACACCTTCAATCATTCTGTTAGCGCCGAATACAGTGACGCTAATGAGTAATGTTATTTCTACCTCCACTCAGTTGCCTCTGGGAGCTAGGCACACTTGGATGGACCTTTTGGTGTTTTATATTTATTTTCGCTACGTACTTTTGTGTTTAGTCAACGACTCGGTCATATGTGTAACTTATGGACCTAAGTCCAAGTCTTGTAAATCCCCTTTCAATAATGTATGAATTGTGTATGACTGTGTACAATGTTGTTCAGGATATGTACGTATTAGCCATTGATCTTGGGAGCTAATGCGAGACACATATCCGGGACTTGAAATCGGGCTCATTTACTATTAAGAGTTACACCTCTGGTGTAATCTCTTGACTTGAAACCGATTCGATTTTGGGGTCTCACAGCGTTGGTATCAGTGCCAGGTTGACTGTAGGTTAGAAATAGTATGGTCATTAGCATTAGTGAAATTATTTTCAAATTAGCAAAATCATTTCAGAAACTTTAAGTTATGAAAGTCTTTTCTTTCTCATCCATCTTAGTGTCATTCCTTACCCCAACTTTCAGTTGGATTTACAAATTAATTTGCTCACTTACCTTGTATTCTTTTGTTTAGATGAGCAATTGGTTTTTGATTAAGGAGACCCGTGCTGAGGATGTGGACGGATATCTGGCATTGCTGCGAGACATGATGTGGCGATCCAACTTTACTTACCACCCGGAGTATGCCATCTTCTGGTGGGATCGATGACCCGGAATGGAGGAGTATCGAGCCATAATCAACAGTCTTGTAAGATAGGTGATAGGGAGTACTCCATATTGTATCCAAGTGCATGGAACTTTCGAAGCCATGGTTATTCAGGAAGCGGCCAGTGGGGCTATGAGCCATCTTCGTCATGATCTGACAGAGTTCTCTTAGCCACCCTACGACCATTTCCTGAAACGAGGTCCTGGTGCGGAGGTGAACATTTTTGATGAGATCTAGTATGGAGAGGACCCGCAAGTACACCAGTTAGCGAGATTGGTTCATATCATGGACTAGATTCATCACCGCAACGTGTACGAGTTGTGGGAAACCCGACGCCGTCTTAGGGAAGCCCAGGAGTACCTCATGATCAGAGTCAGCATGAATTGTGTTCATGCAACAATATATAAAAATAATTTCAAAAGCAACAAAATCCAAATATTTTTGTATATTCAGATAGATCAAGATTTTAGATGAATTGAGAAAAAAGATTCATTCAAATTGGAGTTCGTATGCAAAAGTTATTAACGTTTTAATTTGTTTCGGTTTGTTCCAGAAATTAGAAAAAGGGTGACGCTGAAAGCGTATTTTGTGAAGTTTACACTTTGAGTTTTACTAAGGTTTTTTCTTTCCAACAGAGAAAGCGTACTCTCCTCTAACTGAAAGCGGCTTTTCTAAAAAAAAATTATTAACTTACATGTGGGGCCTACTTGTGAGTGACATGTTTTCGTTATCTTGATTTTATTTATAAACCAGAGGTAGTCACACGCATCATAGACTCATTATTTATTAACTAATGATTAAACCTATTTTTGATTTTAATTAACTGATAGGGTCCACATGCCAGTCTCTCATGTTTTAAAACGTGTTCTTAAAACTGAGAATAGTGCATGGTCCCACATGTCAATGACTCATTTACTAAACATGTTTAAAATTAGATTTTTTATTATTATCTTTCCAGCTGGTCCCACATGTCATACTTTTAGTACTCTAAATCACTATCATTTGTGTAAAGACATTTTTTGAGACATTTTCCAATTCTCTAGAGTCTTTTTTTTGTGTGGTTGATATGTGTTAAAAGAACTATATAATAATATTGCAACACACAACTAAACACATGAGTTTGTGAGGTTGAGGTGGCTAGTATGACAAGTCTAAGAGACATATTTCTCATAAGGTCTTCAGTTCAAGTATCAACATTTGCAAGAGTGCACATATTTTTTATATTTTACTTGTTGAGGCGTAGTGCACGTCTGTTCATAACACCGCATATCCCAAACACCTTTAGAACTGCCTAGGGGCAGAAAGAAAATGTCCCTACTATACAAAGAAGTTATCACTACAAGCTAGTTCTGTTGTACTGTTTTCGGGTGACTAATTGATCATTAGGGATGCAAAATCATGTTCCAGTACTTTAGTTCCCAATTTCTACAGGTAGCTAGCTAGCTAGGTTCGGTTGATTCTTTAAAAATAAAAAAAAAAAAAAAAAAAGGTCCAAGCAGCGGCCGGGTGTACACACGTGCATCACGCCATCACCAAGGACAGGTCAACTACCGCACTCGCGCTATGTATGGTTGTCCTTTTTTTTCTGACGGCTAACAACACAGCGCATTAAAACTCAAAATGCATATATAGCTAGCCAGGAATCTAGTACGTAGGTACGTACATGTAGCAATCGAAACATGTATATGGGGTAGGAACCAGCGCATCTCTTCGAAACACACGATGCAAATAGTCATAAAAGTTTTGAAGAAAATATAACAACATTAACACAAAATCAATCTATCGTACCACAAAATTTCAAACCTAAAATTTGACATTTGATAAAGATATATTCTTAGATATATATAATATGCTCATGCAGTGTGTGTGTGTATATATATATATATATATATATATATATATATATATATATATATATATATATATATATATATATATATATATATATGAATGGCTCAGGTAGAATACAAATGCTAGACCGGCCGCATCTATAAATATGCTAGCTGCGCTGCTAACTGCTGCATCTATATATATCTCCTATAGCTCCCTCAATTGAGTATAAAGAATCAGCGATGGCGGCCGGAGCAGCTCCGGGGCGCTGGACCACCGGCCTCTGTTCCTGCTTCGACGACTGCGAGAGCTGTGAGTGTGTTGTGCTAATAAGCCGGCCGGCTAGCTCTGCCTCCCTCGATAGATAGATAATACGATTCAACATTTCAACTCCAGCAGAATTCAGATGTAAATAGTCTGATGAGCTGACGTGCGCACGCAGGTTGCCTAACGGCCTTCTGCCCGTGCGTGGCGTTCGGCCAGGTCGCAGAGACCATAGACAGGGGCATCACCTGTGAGTAGTCCACGTATACTAGCTGATGCTGTAATCAGATTGAATCAAACCTGGCGCTGCTGATGGATATATGCATGCAGCTTGCGGGTCTGCCGGCGCGATCTACCTGGCGCTGATGTACTTCTCGGGGAGCCTGCTGCACTGGATCTACTCCTGCACCTACCGCCGCAAGCTCCGCGCCGAGTACGGCCTCCCGCCGGAGCCCTGCCCCGACTGCTGCGTCCACTTCTTCTGCGAGTGTTGCTCGCTCTGCCAGATGTACCGCGAGCTCAAGAACCGCGGCCTCGACCCATCCAGCGGTAGTGATATGGATTGTTTTTTCCTTATACATTGCCTGGCTAATATACATATCATCATAACTTATCTCTAAATTTTCGACATAACTCGTCGTATATTAATTGAGAAATTTTACGGTACATTCTACTGGTAGTATATCTACTGGTACTATATGATGGTAGTATAAATTAAATCTAACAATTGATTGTAAAGGGCATAATAGACTTTTCTTTTTCTATTTATAATTTTTTTCATTAGGGTATTATGGACTTTTCCATCTAGGGTTTATGTTGGACCAAAATGATGACTAGAGGGGGGTTGCATAGGAGCAGTACATCTTTTTTACCTTGATCGGATTCAAATCAATTTTCACTCCAATAGCTATGAAAGCTATAAAGGTCAATGTACAAACATATCGGAAGTCTTGTATTGAATCCAATCGAAACCCCGAAGCACAGCAACCAAAATCACCGACAACCCAAAACCAAGTGAGTTGGGCGGTCAGACCTCTCAATATGGGTGGTCTGACAAGTGACTCGATGAACAGTGAAATCAGTACGAAGTCAAAATCATAAATCGACTCAACTTTTGATCCAGTGATCCCAATCCCTTCAAATTTCAATCATAGTTCATCATGAAGGTCAGGAACCTATTCCAATCGACGATCAGGAAGATCTAAGCGAAAGTTTCATGAATTTCATAGATGAGCTAAGGAGGGCACAAGAACCTTAGAAAATCAAACTTTAATCCTAAAACTTGTTCGTAGGTAAGAAATGATCAAAATGATCCTAGGTGTATTCTTACATGTCACAACAAGCAAGATCAAAGCAAGAAACCAAAGAAAAACTAAAGGATCACCAAAAACTCAAAAGTCACCAATGAGAGAGTAAGAACAAGAAGAGACTCATCTTGAAGGAATCTTGCTTGGATTGATTTGAGACAAAAGCTCAGCCCTTGAGCATACAATCAATTCATCTCTCACAAACTCTAGCCTCAACTACTCCAAAAACCCCTAAAACATAAATTAGGGTTTTTCTCTTGAAAGGGCTTAAAAACTCCACATATGGACATTTCATTTTATAGTGCTGGCTATGATGAGAGAGAAGACCCTAACGGGCACCCGTTAAGCCCACACACAAATGGATGTACACTCAAGCATGCTTCTCAAAGCGGATGATGAACTGGACTTTTTGAATCTATTTTTTCATGATCTTTATCTTCATTTGAAATCGTCTCTCCTTCCGCTGTCTTGCACCGCGGTTTAGCCAAAGGTCACCAAGGCGGCATTTTTGTGAAGTTACTAAAATACCCCTTCTCGATCCTTCTACAAAGATCAAGTTCAATCTTCATGAAGCAATCTCATGCTTTGCCATGTGTAGGTTGATCAACAGCTCTTCAAGTCGGTAAGTCTCTCCCATCCAGCTCCCACCGAAACCACCATTGCACTTGCACTAACCCCGCATCGCTTGATGCAACCTGTTGCGCCTAACTGTTTGTTCGGTCATCCTTATCCATTTTACGCTATGCTTGAGTCCACTGACTTCACCCGGCATCCTCGATAGTTCTGGACCTCAGCTCTCCAAGTCTAGTCCTGATCATCCTCGTCATTGACCATCGTTAACCTCTAAGCCTCCTGCACAATAATAGACTAAGAAATCGATTCGGAGAATAAGTTCTTCACAACTTAATCCAAGTTAGTCAAAACATGCATCATGCAACACATATACACTAAAACCCATGAAATTGACCTAACCTACGAACATCACCGCTAAGCTGGCCAGTGAACAGGGCAAAACCGGTCAGACCGTGCACCCATGTGCAGTCTGACCGTCTAGCATGGGGACTTAGCCAAATTTCCTCCCTAGAAATCCGAAACCTATTTGAAAATTTAAAACAAATAGAACTTTTGGCTCGAAACTCCAAAAATTATGAGACCAAGTGTAGAAGAATTCTCTCTCTTGTCTACACCCTTTATTTTTGGTCCAGCTCCAAACTCAAAATACACCTTTTTCGGCTGTCAAACCGGCCAAAGCCCTGGCCGGTCAGACCGCCACACAGGCTGGTTTGATCACCGCCCTTGCCAGTCTGACCGCCTACAACCTAACAGCTTCTGAATTTTGTCGAAAACACGTGTTTCAACAAACTCTCAACTCCATTGCCAATTGTATCATCATCATAAGATCATGAGCATATTTTCATGATATTCACAATCTCCCCCCTTGATGAACACATTCACAATTTCCCAAAAATGAAAGTTTGATGTTTGAAAACAAAAATACTCAACGTTTTCGCGCAAATGCACAACTTAATCCAAAAGCAAGAGAACACCACGGAAATGAGCAAGTTGGGTTCATATTAGCATAGGCAAGTAAGATAAGGCAAAAGAGAGCAAAAAGCTTCAATTTTCAGAGAAGAGTCAAAAATCTCACTTAAGGTCTGTATAAAAAAAACAATTGTTCAACTTGACCTTTGATCATTGTGAGGTTCAAAGAATTACAATTCAAGTTCAGAAATGACAATAAGATCACAAGAATGCAAATTAGATGCCCCCCTCACTATTATCATCATGTCTCAAAAAATTTTATTTTCCCCCTTTTAACATTTTTGTTATATCTTCTCCCCCTTTGATAATGGAGTCATCAAGGAATCACACTTTTCTGTCATCTAGAGATGACAAAAACGGAAACGAGGAAGAAGCATAAGAAAGAGCATGTATGAAATGCAATGGAGTGGCTTCATTTTTTAATATATTTTTTAATTTTTAGTACAAGAAGCTTTGGAAATTACCTAAAGGAACAAGCTAGTATTTCTATTATTACTCAAAACACATCAAGCATAAAGGTGCTATCAAGATCATGTTAAAACATTTATATCAAAGCTAAGCTAGAAAACTCAAAATGAAGCGATGGATTTTTCACAAGTTAAGCAAAGCTTCAAAACTAGCAAGTTCATCAGAAGGGATTCTAAAGTGATAATAGCCATGTTAGAATGTCAATATGAGATCAAGAAGCTAACAAAGATCATTCTAGAGGTAAAATGTCCTAAAGTGAACCATTTTGCTCAAAGTACCTCAATCACCCAATTTTTAACAACAGTTTTTATTTGCAGTGAATGTTGACGTTGATTAAAAGTTTATCTTAGTGAAAAAGATCCTGAACTAGGAGCCATCTATAATTTTTTTTCCTAAACTTCAATCGAGACGATAGATCTTGAGGTTTATATCAATTTTGACAAGCAGTCCCCATGAGATCGTTTGGATCATACAACTACTCCAAGTTTATATTTTTAACATGTAGTTTCGTAAGAATAATTTGGCATAATTTAACGACATGAGCGCCTTAAAACTTAATTTTTTATTTTACACGAGAGCAATTTTAAATTCACAACGGAACAAGAAGCTCAATATATACAGAAGGAGGGATTAGCTATTGATCGATGATGTTTCCTGCATTTTTTAAGGATGGGCTGTGAACTCGCAGAAGATGACTTCCGCGCCACTACCGATGCAAGATATGAGGCGTTGACTAAGTGCATGTACTATATGTAAAAGCAGCTCTTGACCTGCAGTTGGTATTAGCAAGTGCACGCCGTATGTTGCTACATGTAATATAAGCTAGCTGAGGCATCTAGCAGTGTTACTTTGCAGTTCGGTGCAAACATTTGTGAACTTTGCCTACAAGTTTCCAGAATTTCCCCAGCACGTACTTTCGGAAGTACCATACCATTTCTATATATATATATGTATATGTATATATGTATGTGTGTGTTCTGTGACTTTGCAAAATTTCATCATAAAACTCGATCGTATTTGGGGAGATCGCTACTAAGCTCATGTGAATTTTCTTCCAGGCAAATAATAAAACTCTGTGTGTATTGTGTAGGAAATTAAGAATTCTTAATAAATTAAGTCGTACGGGGTGAGATGTTCCGAATTTTTTTTTTAAGGGATGATGATTTAATTTGTCGTTGGGCCTACTCGAGGGACTCGACTAGACTATCCTCCGCGCGCTCGGTCCAACTTGAATTCACCCCACGCTGTAGAAAGGCTCACGTCGTATTCGCTAAGAGAAAATAATTTTTTTACGAGGAAATACTCCCTCCATTTCCTTCAGCATTATAAGCCGTTTTAGGCAATTGAGTAAAGCTAAGAGAAAATGAAGAAGAAGAAGAAGAAGAAAAAGTGGAGATTTTTTGTTTCGGCCCCAATATAAAGGAAAGGAAGGATGACATCGGTCCAGAGAAAATTTCACATGCTTTATAATATTTAGTAGAATATCCCAGTTTCTTCGAGCTAGTGGCACAAAGGTCTCACAACAGGGAACTCCCTGTCGCCCGCGCTCTGACGGAGAGATGAGTTCCCTGTGTGAATCTGAAACCTGATCTAGTGTTCCCTGCGAATCTCCTCTACTCAAGTTTACATGTCATACTTGTTGGATTTTTTTCGCGTGGCTTTCAACATTTTATTTCGGTGATTGTCTGTTTTAACTCAATGTGAAATTGTTCATATTATTGATGTATATGATAGGGAATAATCTGATGCGAAATTTAACCCGAGAAATTAATACTCGAGGTGCTCAGAACGACTGTGCTAGAATATGGTAGACATATTTATTGAGATCGAGTCTACTGAAATTTCATATTCATGCGTATGATTAATTCGGATATAGCACAGGGCGGAATAGCTGAGTTTGTTTTGCAGGATCGGCTCTGCAGGCTGTTGACCCACATGATCATATTGGAATTGATCGTGTAAACAATCTGATCATGACGCATGACTCACACATGTGTGCTAGGGACTAATATATTTTAGACTTATAGAACTGATCTGTTTGATCGTGATTGGTGACATGGTTTAGAAGTCTCACGGTGTACAGGAAACAGACGGGTCACTTTGTAACACATGGAATTTGATGAGAGCATCCCTACGACACCTTCTCCTCCACCTAAGGATCATGATATAAGCCTTGAGTTACCGACAGGACCAATAACAAGAGCACGTGCTAAGAAACTACAATCTCAGGTGAACTTGCTCCTTAATGAAGATGTCATTGATTTTAATGAGAATTTTATACTACCTAAAAACAGTGTTTTACTTGTGCTCAGGTTTGAAGATTTAGCGAAGGACAAAGATCAAGGATATGCGACCGTCATCCAAGGAAGGCCATCAAATGAGGAGATCAAGGTGCTGGCCTACAACCCATTTGGCCAAGCAAGGGATCAAGACTCAAGCGGTCAAGCCCAAAGCCCATATGGAGGAACTAGGAAGGAAGCACAAGCCCACAGCATGAATAGTAACCGGCTCATGAATAGTGCCACATGTGAACAGTAATGGGTCATGAACAGTAATCATGCTACAGTACCAGGCACGCTACAGTGTCATGCGTGAATAGTACCATGTGTAAAATTAGTACTGAATAGTCATAGGCTGAGACTATATATTGAGGGGTAGACCCCCATTGTAAATCAGACCATGTTTATGCAAAAGAATAGAACACAAGTTATTGCTTGTTCTTTCATAACAGAGTTCATGCGAGGACTTCTGAGAGAGAATTAGGTGATCAATTGTTCGTTCTGCATTTCAAGGTCAAGTTTGCTTTTCCGTTGGGAATTGAGGGCTTGGCGATCTCCGCTCGTGGTCTAGCGGCGATCATCCTAGTGCGTGTTGGCGAATATCCATAGAGCTGCAAGTCCATGCACTGGCGCGTGGTGTACAGCTGAGCGGTGTTCGTCATCAAGCGCTATTTATCTACGGTTCTACTTGAGAAGATCAGGCTATCCTGTATCATCGTGGTATCAGATTCCAGACCACTCGGTAGAATCTCTTTTACCCCTAGTTTAGTAGATTATTTTTCTGCCCTATACACCGAAAAAGCCACAAAAAATCGTCTTTCGCTGTAGTTTAATTCATTATTTTTAGTGCGTTTTGTTAGGTCTTAATCTACTCATTCATCGTGTTTAGTTGCTGGTCATGTTCCGTTCGCGTCTCTTTTTGTTTCCCCTTCCACAAATTTTTGTGCTCGTACTTGATTCCTGTTTTGTGCAACTAAACATCACTTCTATATTGTGAATTGCACGTTGTTTTTTTTCATGAACCCATCTATCTGTTCACGAACCTTTCATACCTATTGAGACTAGCTCGTTGTTGTGCTCGAGGAACTGCACATAGGAATTTTTTCCAAGTTTTTTTCTGTGTGCACTGTTCACGTGGGCACTGTTTATGTTAGGGCACTGTTCACGTGTTGTGCACTGTTCACGTCCCAACCAGTTCACGCGTGCAGTCGCGCTCGGCCGTGAGCGTGCGTAGTAGTTGGCCGTGAGTTCACCAAGGTTTGGCCGTGAGTTCACAACAAGCTTGGCTGTGAGTACTTGCCTGTGAGATCCAAAGCCAAAACAAAAAAAAAAGTGCTTGGCCGTGGAAAAAAACAGAGCGCGAAAAAAACAGAGCACAAAAAAAACAGAAAGAAAAAAAATATATTTGGCTATAGTGTTAAATTCTCTTGTTAGAGTTTTAATATATTTGTATCCGCTGCTGTTCGCGTACCATAATTTTGAGCAATCTTGTACCCTCATATACAACTTTGAGCACTAGCTAGCGTCTCTCCTTGAACTATTGCAATACGAGCGTTCGCATCCATATAAAATTGTTCTTGTTATCGCTCATTCCTTTGATTGCAATAGTTCCATTATCATTGTGCGTGTGTTGCTATCTACTCCTCACTTATTTTTATCGATCAGCAATTAGGCATTGTGAGTCTCGTTTGGATTACTACCTAGCTAGACAATCTTTAAATTCTGAATTGTTAGGATTCCTCACCTAGCTCCACCTAAGACATCCGAGTCCGATGTTGGTACATCGTTCTTGGTATTCTTCGCTGTCTGGGTTGTCGTTCGTTGCAACGAGCGTAAGTTTTTGCTACTCTTAATTTACTTCGGAATGGTCCAACTTGCTTTGTTGAACAGTAGTTGAGAGATTTCCACTTAATTTCTACATATATTGTCACTAGGTATTTTTGCTACTGTAACCATGTCAGGAAGTGAGCAGGACAAGGATCTGGACGGTAACCTTACTGATCTGATCACAAAGATGCACTACCATACACCGTGCCACGCCCGAGAGGAGTTCGGATGAGGTCGACCCGGTCTTGTGGCGACCTTGGGCGTGTCCAAAACAAATTGGACAGTCTAGGGTCATATTTCCAAAAGCTGTCCATGACCGTTGACGACAACCACAAGGTACTACTCGATGCTATTGCCAATCTCACCGCTTTGATGTAGCTGGGAACACGTGGCGATGCGCGGAGTGTTCACCTCCCGTACGAGCCGCGTGACGAGACAGATGTGGAAGCTGCCACTAAACGGCAGCGCGAGGATGAACCACGCCAACGACAATTTAACAAACAGGCGCTTGTACGCGAGGCGGCACAACAGCATCGTGTTGTTGCTGAAGTTGTGGCGCGTCCCTCTGCACAAGGGCGCGGCTGTGGCATTGGCGCAGGAAGAGGCGGTGCACACCTGGACGCCAACGATGGCATCCACGATGGCGCCTATGGAGACACGCATGACGGCGCCTTTGGGGGTGCCTACTATGGTGCCCATGGTGGAGGCCGTGGCAACCGCCACAATGACGATGACGGTGACGAGTCCGTGTTCGATGACTATTTGCCGCGCCATCAACATAATCAGTATGCTCGCAATCATCGGTGTGATGAGGACGCTGATGATCTGGTTGCAAAGCCCAAGTTTACGATGTCGTCCTTTGAGGGTACTACAGAGGTAGAGGTTTATCTTGTATGGGAGCTGAAAGTTGATAAGCTGTTTCGCATGAACCGCTATTCTGATCAGCGTAAGTTGGATCTTCTTTGTTCTTTGCTTTGGGCGGATATCTTTGCTACATGGTGGGAGGAACCTTGTGTGCCTTGGCGTATGGAACGACATGAACCACGTGTTGTTTCATGGGATGAGCTGAAGCGACAGATGCGCGCGCGCTTTGTACCTACACATTACAAGCGTTCGCTACATGAGAAGCTAATTGGATTACGACAGGGGTTGAAATCAGTTGATGAGTATTATAAAGAGATGGAGCAGATTATCATACATGCTGATGTACGTGAGAATGAGGAACAAGCGATGGCTTGCTTTCTTGCTGGGATGAATTGCGCTATTCGGCGGATCGTTAATCATCATCAATACAACAACATGGTTGAGTTGATGCATCAAGCACGTGAGGCTGAAAAGCAGGTAATTGAAGATGCTAAGTATCTTTGCACGGCAGCGTTATTCAATGAAAGCACGACACCTCCGTCTGACCGCAGGACAGCCGAGCAAGCCCGCTCCATCCGGGACAATTCGATTGTCACAGCGGTTCAAAGACAAAGAAAGACAGATAGTACGTCGCCACCGGTGCTCGCTGCTAGCGCGGCATCCTCAATGGGTTCTACAGGCCGTTCACGTGATCTGACATGCTACAAGTGCAAGGGAGTTGGTCATTTTCAGAAAGATTGCCCAAATAATAAAGTTATGATACTTACTGATGATGGGTATATTTCAGCTAGTGATGAGGACGATACTACTCCGTTCTTGATTTTGCGAAGATCCCACAAAGGATGAGAGAATGGGTCATGGGTTGGGGTCGCCGGATGGAGAACATATGCTAGTGTGCACACCTCGTGTACTTAGCGTGTCACAGAGTCGATCTCTGACTGTGATTGCAATTTGTTTCAATCATGGGCGGCGATGGGTGGTAAAGTGTGCAAAGTTATAATTGATGGAGGAAGTTGTCATAATCTGGCCAGCAAGGAGATGTGCACAAAATTGGGCTTAAAATATTTACCGCATCCTCATCCTTATCATGTGTAGTGGTTGAGCGATGTGGGAGAGGTGAAAGTCAGTCATATGGTGAAGGTGCACTTCAAGATTGGCAAGTATGAGGATACCATTATTTGTGATGTGGTGCCCATGTCAGTTTGTCACTTGCTGTTGGGGCGCCCATGGCAGTTTGGTCGGCATGTTTATCATGATGGGCATGCAAACTGCTACAAGTTTAAGTGCAGTGGCAAATTAAGATGTGATTTTGTATCCACTTACACCGACAGATTTAGTCGATGCTGATAAGAAGAAAGTTGAGAGTACACCAAACAGAGTGATTCCACCTTCGATGGGTGAGAGCCACAAGCCAAAATTGAGCGGTAAAAAGAAAAGTGAGGGAGAGAAAAGTTTAGTAATGTTAGCCACCAAATCAGAGAAGAGAGCTTTTTGTGAGAATCCCAATTTGGTGCACTTCGTACTTTTGTACAAAGATGCATTGCTTTCAAATGACGACTTGACGTCTCTTCCTAGTTGTATCTCTCATGTTTTGCAGGAAATTAGCGATGTCTTTCCGGAGGAAGTGGCCACTGGTTTGCCACCAATTCGCGGGATAAAGCATCACATTGATTTTATTCCGGGAGCGATGCTGCCAACCCGACCACACTTTCCAGATCGAGGCAAATTGAAATTGCTACCACAAGGAGATGAACCTTTCAAAGTGCTTCAGCGGATTAACAATAATGCATACAAAATCAAGCTTTCAGGCGATGACTATGGCGTGAGCTCGACATTCAACGTTGTTGATTTATCTCCGTTCTTCGGTGCTGATGATCTAGCGTTGAGGACGACGCCTTTTCAAGAGGGGGAGGATGATGAGGGCATCCCTACGACACCTTCTTCTCCTCCACCTAAGGATCCTGATATACGCCTCGAGTTGCCGACAGGACCAATAACAAGAGCACGTGCTAAGAAACTACAATCTCAAGTGAACTTGCTCCTTGATGAAGATGTCATTGATTTTAATGAGAATTTTATACTACCTAAAAGCAGTGTTTTGCTTGTGCTCGAGTTTGAAGATTTAGCGATGGGCAGAGATCAAGGATATCGACCGTCATCAAGGAAGGCCATCAAATGAGGAGGTCAAAGCGCGGCCTACAACCCATTCGCCAAGCAAGGGTTCAAGGCTCAAGCGGTCAAGCCCAAAGCCCATGTGGAGGAACCAGGAAGGAAGCACGAGCCCATGGCATAAATAGTAACCGGCCCATGAATAGTGCCGCACATGAACAGTAATGGTTCATGAACAGTACCCATGCTGCAGTACCGGGCCGCGCTACAGTGCCACAAGTGAACAATAAACATGCATGTGAATAGTACCACATGAAAAATTAGTACTGAATAGTTCATAGGCCGAGACTATATATTGAGGGGTAGACCCCCATTGTAAATCAGACCACGTTTATGCAAAAGAATAGAACACAAGTTATTGCTTGTTCTTTCATAACAGAGTTCATGCGAGGACTTCTGAGAGAGAATTAGGCGATCAATTGTTCGTTCTGCATTTCAAGGTCAAGTTTGCTTTTCCGTTGGGAATTGAGGTCTTGGCGATCTCCACTCGTGGTCTAGCGGCAATCATCCTAGTGCGTGTTGGCAAATATCCATAGAACTGCAAGTCCGTGCACTGGCGCGTGGTGTACAGCTGAGCGGTATTCATCATCAAGCGCTATTTATCTACGGTTCTACTTGAGAAGATCAGGCCACCCCGTATCAAAAGTGGAGTCTATAAATAGGTCCCTACCCTCTATCCTCATTATGCAATTGTGAGTGGCACCACAAAAAAAAGACAGAGAAATAGATTGTAGATCGAATAACCTCCACAAAATCAATCTAGGGTTTGGTACTGTCGGTGATCTAGTATCGATCTTACGTATGATTGTTTGTTTCGGGGGAACTCCTAGAATAAGAACCACATAGAGAATGACACAAGGATTTTATACAGGTTCAGACCTTCTCCGGAGAGAATAACAACCCTATTCTTGTGTGGCTATATTGAGTGTGATGATTACAATCAAGAGGAAGACTGAAGTCTAATGTCTTGTGCTCTAGATTGCCCTTGTCCTTCTGTCCACTAACTTCATCCTTTATATAGCGCATGAAGGGATGGCAGTTCCTCCAAGTCAAGAGATGTCCCAATGCTCCAAATGGTGTACCGTTATTGGAGGTTATTGTCAGAGCAATAACTCCCCCACGTCGTCAGGTAGTTATTGTCAAGACAAATGTATAAAACGTGCAGTTATTCCCAAAGAATAATAGCGTATGTTAACTGCCCAGCACGTGGCGCATAAGACTCCCTAATCGACTAGGCCCACATGTCTGTAGGCTTTATCGATTATAGAGTGGTCATAGCTGACCAGGTTCACTACAAGAAAAACATACATACAACAACACAAAACTCGCAACGGAAAGCATATGCGTTGCAGGACCAACTCAGCCCACCACCTCCCATAACCAAATAAAACTGCTCGGCTTATCCTGACTTCCCTCCTCCCTTAGTAGGTTAGTCCCTTCCGCTTCAACTTCCTTTAAAAAATCCCTAACCTTCCTTCCAAGAAATCCACCGCCCCGTCCCTTCCCCCAAAACCGCATCGCTCCCCACTCATCGCCACTGTGCCGCCCTCGCCCACCGCTACAACGCCGTCGCCCGCAGCCGACCCGCCCTCGTCCCTTCCCCCAAAACCGCGCCACTCCCCACTGTCGTCACCGCGTCGCCCTCGCCCACGTTGGTGGTGTCGCCTTGGGTTCCCCAATTTGATTCGATTCGGTTGGAAAAACCAGCAAGCAAATCCATCGGACTGTAGAACGAAAGTGAAATCGAGATTTTGGGGAGATCGTAGGTTGGAGAGATGGACGGCAGCGGCATCCTCGCCGCGGTGGTGTGCATGTTGCTGGCCTTCGCCATCTTCCCTCTCCTCCTCTGGCGCCGTCGCTCCGATGCCGTCGCCGCCAACCACCTACTCCCACCCCGGCCCCTCCAAGTACCCCCGCTCTTCGAGGCCCCCATCTCTCCATCCTTATGGCACACCCAATCTCTCTCACTAGCTAATCCCTTGCAAACCCAGGAGGAACAGGTGGTGCAGCACGCCGCATGCGTCGAAGGCCAGCTGCTGCATGTTTGTCGGCCGCTTCCACCAGTCGCGATGGTACTAGAACAACGAAGAGCCCTTACCTTTTCCTTCGATTGCATCGTGTTTGTATTAACCCTAGCTTGCTCGGTTCTTGCAGATGTAGAGGACGATGCAGAGAGTGATGAGGAGGAGGTCCAGGAGGATCACTATGCCCCCAATGCCTCCAAGAAGAAGGAGAAGAAAAGGCAAGAGCGAGATGAGCAGCTTCAGGTTGGTTAACAATTAGGAGGCCATGCTTTTCAATTTTGCAAGCACTTAATACTTACAACTATGAACAATTGCATTATTTAGGACATTGGTATTCAGTTAAATCCTTGAACTACAATTTTATCTACATGAGCATATATAAATTGTTCATCTACAATATAGGTATGTCACAATGTACTTTCAGCTTCCAACACTAGTCAGTTAGCATGATTCTTATCATCTTGGACTAAGTTCCTAGTATAAGATGACTAATTGCATATTTTATGGCAGTCCAAAGACTCTGTGTGCTTGTTTTCTTAATTCATATGAGTTTTTGCCAATTCGATTATTCATTTCAGGATAGAGTATCGAACGGAAGTGCACTTTTGCTATTTACTTTCCTGGTTGTACTGATATCACTTAAAGAACAAAATTTTTCACATAAAAGAAATTTTCTACTTGCCAGGCTGAAGAAGCCGCGCGGGATTCAAGGAGGGCTAAACAAGATCGTTATGCAAAAATGAGGAGGAAGAAGGATGAGGAGCGTGAAGCGCAAGATAGATTAATGCTTAGAGATTGTTTAGCTGGCGATTGTTACATTTGATGCTATTCGTAATAAACTCTCATGCTAAGTTGCTTATTAATTGCTTTAGGAAGAAGAAGCTAGGGCACGGAAAGCCAAGGAGGAGGAGGCTGCTGCTCTGGAATTTGAGAAATGGAAAAGGGCCTTTTCAATTGATGCTGAAGGTACAACGGAGAGCTAGACACAAGATGATGGCCAGGGCTTGCTCCACAATTTTGTGGAATACATCAAGGTACATTGTTCTTTTGTGGTGTAGTCTAGTGTTACATTCTAGAGTATGTAGATGATTCATTATTTGACGAAATCAAGTGTCTTTAATTTTGCTATCATGAATATAATACTTAGTCGTGTTATATAATTGGCAATATTTGTTTATCAAGTCGATGACCAAATAAATTTTATCTCCCTTGTATCTTGCATGTTTGCATGATAGGTTGGAAAGCTTTTTTTTTTCTGATGGTTTGTTGTTGCTATGATTAGCAAAATTGTACTATTGTTTTTTCCTTGATCTAGACAACTACCATCGCATGTTGATTACATTGAAGTCTCAAGAGTTTCTTATGAGAAGTTACATGAATGATACTTTCTTGTTGACTTACTTAGCTAAATTTCTAAGGATGTAGTGTTGCCTACTTGCCTTATCATCGTCTTAAGTATATTGTATTGGTAAGATCTGCTTGGCTTAGTAAATTGATAATCTTTGATGTTAAATATTTCATAAACATTCGAAGCGAAGTGTGTTCGCTAGAGGACCTTCTTTGCGAGTTCGGGATGCGAACCGAGGTAATTAAAGAGCCTTTATACATCAGAGTGTTGGGTGTTTCCATTGCTAACTTGATTGACATTTGATTCCCTGCCATAACGCTAAGATTCTACAATGTTTACACTTTAAATTGAAGTAATGATAAAATCCATTAGATTGCTGATAGTTTACGATTGACACCCTGTTTCCTACTACCTTGTTGTGGAAGTGCTAAAGTGGCATTTAGGAATTGTCTGGTTACTCTGGTTTGCGTCCTCGTCACTGAGAAGCATGTTTTGAGTTGCATCGACTACGCCTTCATTTCAAAACTGTCTTGCCCTTAAAATGTTTTATTTTTATGTTAAGTTTGTTAAAATTATATTTAACAAATTACTAGTATTAGTCTTCACAAAATGTGCCTCGTTCAAGGCTTGGAAAATTGGCGCCTCACATGAGGCAAACTCTAAGGTAAGACAAGCATCAGAGGATACCACTAAAACAGTGACTGAGTTTTTTTTTCACAAGGCACGGTTGAGGTGAGGCAAAATTTGTGAGATATGGACCAAAAAGACCCCATTAAACCACCATAAGTCAGATTGGAAACACTAAGCAGAATCTAGAACTTTTCCAGTTTCTTAAAAGTTAAAACTTTTCCATATATCCAATTAGACAACATGTGGTTTATCACGGTGCTGGATTTGTGTATCCAGCAACATCTGTAGCTTGTTGATTTTGTAGATCAAAATTGTGGACTGTCAATTTCATGAAAAAATGGTATCCTCAATTCGTCATCCGTTTATATACCAAGTACATGAGGTTGGCATACTTTCTGTAGCAAAATCCCTACTCTGTTGTTCATAGAGCTCTGAGAATTCAACGTGATGATGAATGATCGGTATTCGGAGCATCATAGTAGATTCTCACCCTTTAATGGTGTTCTGTTTGCTGAGCTTCTGATTAGTTTTGCTCTTTTGCAGGACTGCATCAACCGAATTATTACACTTGAAGGCATGGGTATGTGACTCTTCTATGACATAAAACTATTGTGTTATGCTAGTGCATCCACCTCATAGTCTTGTGCTATCTGGAAATTTTCTTGATCACATATACGCAAGTCTTTTGAAACATTATTTAGACACATTGCAAAATTATTGTGGTATATCTTTTATTAAATCATCTGATGTTAAAGTATATAAGTTTTACTTATATGTTGTCATTTGTCATACAGGTCAACAAGACAAGTTGATAGTTCTTCACATTGACAGCAGAACAGTGATGTACAACAAAGACGAAAGAGCTAGATTATGTTAGATATCGTGTATTATAATTTAAGAATAATTCATAGAATTCTTGTACTCCGGTTCGTACATGTCACATTCGCCAATGTATCATTCTCTCAATAAATACATCTATTTACTTCCTTCTTTATACGAGTACAATTTGTTGTCAAAAATGTGTTTAGCCTTGTGGGCCTAGCTTAATTATTACTTTTAGCAAAACTTTAAAATGATGAATCTTTTAGAATACTAATATGGGTCGTAAACAATTATAAAAATAATTTGTTGTCCAAAATTGCAATGCATAAAAGTGCTGCCCATGCTTAGATATATCCATTGCTACCTTGCAACGCTTTTTGTACTAGTTACCAACGCTTTTATATGTATTGTGATAGACCTTTGCAATGGCCTCAATGACAACGCATACAAAATGTGTTGGTATAGATCATAGAAACGGTTATTTGGACATATAGCAATGCATACATGCATTGCAAAAGGGGTGTTCATGGTGTAGTGGTTGTGGAGAAACTTACAACCACAAGGTGCTCGTAGAGAAGACTCACAACCTAAAGCAAGTTGTAAGAAGGGTTACGACTAGAGACTAGTCATAGAAAAGGCTTACGACTAAGGGATGGTCGTAGTAAGACTTACGACCACTCAGTTAAGCTTCTCCCTTATAAACAGTAAGGGGTATACTTGCGAGTAATATAAATATATTGCTATCTATAATAAGAATTACAGATAAATAGTTAAATGAGGATTATTAGATCCTCGTCATCTAGCCCCCTAGCTTCAAGTGAAAATAACTTACTTAGTGATGAGGACATCAACCCTCCGGATACGACCACTACTCCACCTCCAACTAGACTACTCTACTTCCACCGATTCGATTGCGTCAAACTCTACTTCTACAGACCGACGAATTTGCTTCACTTATATATGGTGTTGCGCCACCTCACATTGGGCGAAGGGCCTTGTATCAATTATTGAGCTCAAAGGGCAGCCATCACCTTAAGTTATTTGGGCCAGCCACCCCCTCTTGGACCGTCAGTCCAAGCCCAAGTTTGGGCGCCTCAACCCTAGGCCCGTACTATTCACGTGATTACTGTTCACCCATGAACATTACCACTGCCCCTCCCCTCTCCTCTTCCTCCTATACATAGTGGCCGCCACCTTTAGGGTTTAGTGGGTTTTGTTATATTGAAGTTTAGCTTTGATACTTTATACTTTGTCCTCTTGTTCAACGAGATCAACAACGACATTGTCTCCGGAACCCCACTTATCAATACGAAACTATTTCCTATTCGCAATTTCATATTGCTTATTTATCGTGTTCTTGCTTGTTCTTCAATTGCATGCAAGAATAGACCTTCGTGGTCAGGTTAATCGTGCTTCTAGCAAGGTCGATAACAATCACGGAGTTGGTTCAGCAATTACGGGCGTATTGGTCGTGTACGATTGGTAGCCGAATCATGAGAGTCGTCTTCACCAAATCGAATTATCATTCTCGTCGAAAGATCGGGACACCCATTGTTGCATCAGGTGGTATCATAGCTCAAATTGATCGGTGAGAACTTTTTTTACCTATAGTCCACAAAAGCCACGAAAATCAAAAAAAAATTAGGGTTAGTTCATCCTATCCAAACCAATATGTGTCTTGCAATTTTTCTTTTTAGTTTTTGCTTGTTGAATTTTTGGTTGCATTGTCGTGTCACGTTGTTGATTTCTAGTTCTAGATGGAGTCTAGTTAGTCTTTGTCTAGCTTGCATCTTGATCACTGCCGCAGGACATCATTGTTCTTCCACAGATCGCTGCCGCGGCAATCACAAAATCCACTGTCGCACGCTGCCACGGCAACCCGAAGCTCCTCTCACACTGCTGCTAATCCTCCCTGCCGCGGCATAGTCCATCGCCAACCTCTGCTGCCTTTCTTCTGCCACAGCAACGCCAGCTCCTGCCGCTGATGCCACACGCCGCCGCGGCAACCAACGCGCCCTACTGCTACTGCCTTTCTTCTATCGCGGCAACCCCAACTCCTGCCACCGCGACTTGGCGCTGCCACAAGCTGCGGTGGCAGCCGATCGCCTCTGCCGCCGCTTCCTTTTTCTGCTACGGCAATCCCAGCTCACTGCCACGGCAATCACCTGCCACCGCAACTTGAGCAAGAAGGAAGAGGGACAGAGTTTGATTCGGTTGTGCAAGAAAAAGGAAATTTGCCAACCCTAGCTAATTCGGTTGCAAACTCTATCTGAATTATTCTGAGTTGGCTTCGGGTTGAAATTGCAAACTGAATTGATTTCCCTAAACAAGATTGATTTCGGTTTAAGAGAGGAGAAAAAGGTTTCGGTTTCCATCCCTAGCATATTTCTGTTTGGAAGAAGAGAATTCGTTTTTGCCCAGCGAACTAGGCTTGCCATAAAACATATCCATGTGAAGTCCACCTCCTTTGCCTTCTTACCATTGTCCCCATCGTTGCTTCCAGAATCAACATCACTCAAATCAATCTTTTCAAGTGCTGAAAGTATTTTGTTGACCGCCCTGTAATAATTGTGCTTCCTGCTTGGGTCAATCTTGAATTGAGAGCGATAAATTTGTGCCTTGTCATCCTTAGCCTCATTGCCCCCTCAGTTTAGGGCAATTTATTTTGATGTGGTTTAGCTCACCACACTCATAGCATCTGATTGGACCTCCTCTCGGCCTCGTTCTGATATTGTTAATTGTCTTGGTCACTCTGTTGGAGATGAGTACAAGTTGCTCTTCTAGAATCTCCTCTAACTAATCATCTGAAATAGAACACAGTGCAGACAAATAAACAATAGAGGAACTAGAAGAACTGTCAGCTTGGTTAGTCACTAAACCCATAGAATTAGACTTATTTACCCTGGCCAAAACATCAATCTCATGTGTTTTTAACTTGGAATAAAGATCATTCAAAGTGGGTGTTTCCATGTTAACAGAATGATTAATAGTAACACATTCCAGAGAGACATATCCAAAGCATTTCAAATTTGACAAGCATTGTCAAAATCAGGGTATGTGACATCAACAGATTGCAAATCACTAACAATTTTATTGAAGCGATAAAAAAAATGCATCTACTGATTCTCCTAGTTTCATCTCAAATTTACAATACTACTTTTTGAATTGGTTTTGACGAACACCTTTAACAGACTTAGAACCTTCATGAGAATCAGCTAGAGTAGTCCAAAATTTTATTAGCAGATTTAATATTAGCAATTCTGACAAACCCGTTTCTACCTAGACCTTGCAACTGAATATTTCTAGGCCTAGCATTAGCTTCAACATCAGCAGTAACAACAAAAGGTACTTCCTATGAACTTTCACCTTTTTGCCAAATAACATTACCTTGTGCTCGTAGAAAAACCTCCATGCGCATTTTCCAATAGGTATAATCTAGCCCAACGAAAAACGGTGGCTTACCTGAAAAACGATCTCGATCTAATGCCATTGCAACCTTGCTCTGATACCACTTGTAGGATTTTTAATGAAAATCAGAAGGGGTGAATGATTGTAGAAGATTTTTTGCACCCTAACAATCTGAAACGAAAAACTCAAAGGTAGAGATCACAAGCATCCGCCAATCAAGAACAGCACCTTCACGTCCGCGGCAAAAACAGCACAATCCTTGTGCAACCGCTAGCACCACGTACTGGTTAACTCAACGCCAAAAGAGTTTATCTCTTGTGCACTCTTGATGACACTAACAGGAAACATCAATCACATATCACGCAGGGCCACCAAAGCTCATGCATGAACAAAGTTGCGCACAGGAAAACACAGGAAAACAGGAAAACAACCAAGTCCCATGCAAGCACAGCACAGCCGCACGGCACAGCAACAAGTCACAGCCGCTAGCACTTTTCCTCTACAACCGCCGCAAAAGCCTCTCACCTCATCCACGTGAAAATAGTCCTAGCACCTGACCTCTGCCGAAAAGATAAGACCTTGTACAGCCGCCGCGAGCTCATGTGCCACCGCCGAGCATCTGTCCCGTAATACCCCAAGTCTCTACAGCCGCCAGCCCTAATCACCTTCTAACCACACGCACCTCATCACGTCTACGTACAGCCCATGTAGACCCCCGACCCAATACATGGCTTAACACCCCATTACAAAATTCTGGTTTTCAATTTCTCTCGGTTTTTCAATTTTGGACACTCCAAAATTATCACATATCGTAGCCTCTGAACCGCACCTCCGTAGCTGCAACACGCATCATCCATCTTTAATCTCCACGTGCCCCAACTCGAGCTCGATCGTCTCCTCCAGTATCCTCAACCCTATGGACCATGACTTCGCACCAAGCCATCTTCTGATCCTCACCGTAGACCACGATTGCCTCCGATTTACCCTGCACATTCAAAGACCAAACCAACATCTTTTTCCAGCACAAGTTCTTCCTAACTTGACCGACGTAAGTCCACACGCACGCTACATGCCTCAAATAACATCAGTAAATAAACATTGTCAATGATCCATCAATAAAAATATTCTAGACCTAGTCATAGGGTCTAACAATCCCCCCTCCCCCTCCCGCTATGAATACATTGACAACACCTCAAAATTGCTCGAAAGAGTTGTATTTAGTAAAGAAAACTCCTCAAAATCCCCCCCCCCCCGGGGCAATGTGAGCATCAAGGTGCAAAAGAAAGAAACAACAAAGGGAGAACTCACATCCAAGAGACATTGATCCATTTTTTTTAATGAAAAGAAAGAAAAACACACCATGGAAACTAGAAAGATTGTTCAAACCAATTGAATTGATGTGTGAGGAGCTGGAAGCTGTAGTGCAAAGAATGGATCTCGAAGACCGGGACTACATGGCATTGTCAAAAGATAAAGGATCCGACGACGAGGATGATGTGGACCAGCAGGCAGTTCCATCCGAGTGGAACACATATCAATTTGACAACTTCGTCATCAACGAAGGCTCTCATATGCCGTGGGAGTATGACCAGAACGAGGTCAGGCAAGGAGCTACGTACAAATGCAAGAAGGCCGTGTAGGAAGCGGTTAAATTCTAGGCCTTGTTGGTGCGGCGCACATTCGCAGTCGTCAAGTCTAACCCAAGATTCTATGACGTGAAGTGCGGTATAGAGGAATGCCCTTGACGAGTGCACGCATTTCAGCCTAAGTGGGACATCTATTGGAAGTGCTCCATAGTGGTCCCTCACACTTGTGTCATCGCTGTGTCATCGCTGTCCCACCGGAACCTGTCATTAGGCTTCATCGCCAACCTCATGTACGGTGACATCGTGGATAATCTAGATTTTGAGCCACGATCCATCATTCGGGCGGTTGAGGCAAGGTTCTAGTGCATAGACAGCTATGCTAAGGCTTGGAGGGCAAAACAGAAGGCATTGGAATCAAGGTTCAGCACATTCGAGGATTCATACCACAACTTCCCTGGGCTACTCCAAGTCATACAATATAGGAATCTCAGCACTTATGTCGACATTCAAGATTGCGCACATCCGAAGTGGGCCAATAAGAGGGTATTGCGGTGAGCATTCTTCGCCTTTGGTCCATGCATCAATGCATTCTGGCACTGCCGTCCAATCTTGTGCGTGGATGGCACATTTCTGATTGAAAAGTACAAGGGCCAGATACTGACTGTAATAGTGATGGACAGGAACAATCAAGTTCTTCCCGTGGCATTCGCTTTCAAACGAATAGCTGGTTGTGATTCCTAAGGAATGTGAGGATTTCTGTTGTACACGGCCATCCCAACGTATGCATCATACATGATCGGCATGCGGACCTGCTGAGTGCAATAACTTAGCTACAACAAGGAGAGAACAAAACACATCTATGGGCGGATCTACAGAGCAAGTGGTGCATGAGGCACTTAGGTGCAAACTTCTACAAGCAGTTCCGCAACAAGGACTTGATGAATGTAACGTCCCAAAATTTGGCTTTTTCAAAATCTTTTGACTAGTTTAGGTCCATAGAAAATTTCACCAATTTTATTTGAATTAATAAAGCTTAATTGGGACCTTCATAAATCAAAAATAATTTAATATGATTAATCTCAACATCAACTATTATCAAAACTATTTTATTTGGACTCTATGTGCTTGGATATATTTTCTAGAATTTTTCCGAGTGCATTTGCTATTTTCTATTTGCCATTTGGATTTTCTACTATTTTCTAAAAAAGAAAACTAAGTATTAAATCTCAGATCATCTATGGGCTGAATCTATCCTTTGGCCCATCTTTCCCTTTTTCCTTTTGTATTTCCTAGCCAGCTGTTTCTTTTCCTGAAGCCCAGCCCGCTCTTGCCTGTATCCAGCCGAGCCGCACCACCTAGCTTTTCTCCCATGCATGAAGGCCTGCCTCCCATTTCCTTCGGTGCACCAGCTTAGGCCGCACCTTCCCTTTCATGACCAAGCCAACCGAGCTGGCCTGTTTCTTCGCGCGTGCAGCCCAACCAGCACCGAGTTTTCCTTCTTCCTTTTTGTTTCTTTCCCTGACCGGTGGTCCCGAGCCAGCCACGTCATTGTCTTCTTCAACCCATGGTTCTCCAGGACTCTTGAGTCCGTTTCTTCCACGCCATGGCAGAGTCGGCATCCTCTTGATCTCCTCCCCATCCAATGCTATTTAAAGCGAGTCCTCCGCGTCATATTGTGCGCCTCACCCCTCTCTTCCAAAACCCTAGAACCACCTCTTCGATTTGGCCTCGTTTGCGCCGCCATCGCCGAAAGACCGAAGGCCACCGAAGCTTCATCCCTGGCGAAATTCGCCACCATCGGTCCATCTCCACCTGTGCCGTCTTCGCCTGCGAGTTCACATCGACGAGGTCTACACGGTGCTCTCATCGTCTCCTCCCGAAGACCGCCCCTTCGCTGTTTTCATCTTCGTCATCAAGAATCGGCCGCCGCCATCATCCTGATCTGCTCTCCGGTGAGCCGTGTGCCTCCTCGTGCACGTCATCTTGTGCGCGATGATACTCTCCTCCGATCCCTGCCCTCCTTCTTCTCTCTCGGCCGCCGAGTTTGCGCCACCATGATTCTTCTCCGTCACTGGTATTTTCCTTCTCGCCGTTGATTCTCTTGATCTCTAGTCACCTCTTTTGTTCCATGATGCTCCCCTGGTCATTGCCATCACGGTGCTCATGTTCGTTTCCATCGATCACCACCAAATCCCCTTCATCGCTACATCAGTGAGCTCTCCCCACCGGCCATGTATGTCTTCTCTACCTCTCCCTTGTTTTCTCTCTGCGCCACCGTGGCAACCAGCTCCTCCCTCCAACTCAGCTGCCACCTCGCTCCTTTTGTCTACATGGCATCCAAATCATCCCCTGGTCAGCAGCCCATGTTGAACACCAAATTTCCACCCAAACCAATCATCTATGGATCCGGTTCACCATGGACCTCTCTCTATGCCAGTGGGCCCCACATGAAAATCCAATATCCTTTATATTTCTTTCAGCCGAATTCCTCTGGTGATGTCATGCCGACGTCATAATTGTCTTTTCCTTTGGAAAGATAATTCAGTAAATTCATGAAATTCTGATTTCATTATTTTATGTGATTTCAATCTTCTAAAGCCTATATCTTTAGCATCCGAACTCCGATTGAGTCCATTCAAATTCCTAAGTTCATCTCAATTCAATATCTATTTATCTGAGATTATTATTTATTTTTGGAGTTTATTTGCACTCTGTTGTTTATTTATTTGGTTTATTTACTTGTTTGCGAGTAGACGTTGATACTTCGGGAAGTTCTGATCAAGAAGGAGCTGAAGATCAAGACAGTAAAAGATTAAAGATAAATAAAGATTATCATTGCTATAGCAAAGCAAGTTATACCTTTGATCATGTTGAATCCCAGTTTTCTAAAACTACTTTGATTCAAATTATTGCATTTACTTTAAGTATTTATTTAAATGCTTTTGGGTGTAGCTATTATCCCATTTGTTATATCCACCTTGTCTAATTGTATGCCATAATCATCTGTCACCCTAGTTTGGTTTATTTAGTTGGTGCTATTGAATTACCAACGTGGGATGGTTAGATGCGATTAGATTGCTTAGCCATGCTACGAGTCATCATCTCATGTAAGTTGCACATATAAACTTGACTAAGTGACTATGGAACTATGTGATAAAAATTGTGTGCACTGTGTGCTATTACTCCTTAATGGCATATGTTGCACTTAACCAACAGGGTGGGAAAGGATTTAGACTGGGGCAAGTAGTGGATACTTTGTGCTACTTTTGGTGGAGCTATGTGCGTGGGCTTAATAACCTGTGTGTGTAGGGATATGTAGCAACTTGGAAGTCTTGCATTGGTCAATTAAGGACTTAAATTTGTGCGCCATTGAACTGAGCCTCTCGTACAACCACATACCTGATGGGATGGGCCTAACCTAGTAAGTTATGGAGTCTTGACATTGATTACTCAGGTAGTAGGTTAGGCTGTGTTGCATGGGTGGAGGTGTGCTACCAAGTAGTCACATCACGGGGCGGTTCGCCGTGTCCACAATCCAACGATGTGTGTCGGTGGTTTCTGTGTGGGGGTCATTTGTCGACGGCTTGTAAGCTTGTCGGGAGTGTCAATGTTGAGACGAAGTTTCTGAAAGGTTTTGTTGTGATCAGCTCCGTGCAAGTTGATTGCATCTTGTGGGTAAAGTGTACAAACTCTGCAGAGTCTTAAACAATCTATTCGAATAGCCGCGTCCGCGGTCATGGACATGCTCGGGGATTTCACACGAGGGGTAGATTTTCATAAAACTTGGGATGGGACAGATGTGTGAGATAACTTATGCAGCTGTGTGAATAACTTGATTAGACTGTGTGTCTTTGTGAAAACAAATGATAAAACTTATTATCGTCTATTTGTTTTGAATTATGCTTCAATCTATTATTTGTATTTAAATTGCAAATGTTGCATTTCTGCAAAAGAACCACAGAAGCCACTCCTTTGGAATAAGCCTGCATCTATAATTGCATTTCTGTGGTATGACTTGCGAGTACGGTGTGTACTCATGCTTTCTTTATTAAATCAAGCAGAAGTGAAGGAATCGTCAGTCAACAAGGTCTACTTCAAGGATCGTGGAGAACTAGGTTGCGCACCCCAGCCGATTGCCTGTGGGCATATGGATGGGCTTCACTGAAGTTATTCTGTTTCGTTCCGCTGCAGCTCCATTGAGCTATTTGCCCCTCTGAAGCATTAATTGTAAGCTTTGACCATAAGGTCTCTACTCTGATGTTTATTGTTATTTGCCTATTTATTAGTTATCTTTGGATATGGAAACGATATTTCACTGATTTTGCCGCTGTGTGCACTAGCGTGATCCTAGACTAGTGCAGTGTACACAGAGGGTCCAGAATTGCATATTTTGGGTCCCGACAGAGGTGGTATTAGAGCCATATCGACTGTAGGTCGTGACCTTAGTTAGAATGGCCGTTTTTAAGGAAACTTCAAACCTATTTTACAAATGAAAAATCTTAATGATGTGCTATTCTCATCTTGTCTAGCTTCTAACTCCTCCAATCTATTCCATTCTCATCTATATTCCTACTCACCGTTTTGAGTATTAAATTGGACTCGCTTCCCTCATAACTTCTATAGTTGTCATTACCTGTGCCAATATCTCGGTGGATGCCCAAGAGCTGTTTGAACAACTCTTCAAAGACCGTGCTACCAGCAACAACGTATCTGCATCTCCCAAGTGTTCAAGACAAGCTTGTCGCAAGAATTGAAGACCAAGAAGAAGTTGTACGTCGCCCCTGCCTTCTCCAAGCTTCGCCTGCAAGGATCGCAAGCAGTCAACGTTTGATGAAGACCGTGACCAGTTTGAGTTTTCTTCAGACCAGCCATATAGGATAAATCAGTGTTGGTTCCTCCCGTGTGTTGAGCCAAGCCACCCAGCTAAGTTAGAGCTTAATCGACTAGACGATTAGATTTTCGTTTTCTTTGGTCTGTGTTATTTGCTTGTAAGTTTTGTGCTTCTTAATAGCTCTCCGGCTATTTGTGTGTTCCTTGGGTTAAACCTACTCCCCTAAGTAGATTGTCTTCCCTTACCTTATGCTTTTCCCTCTCATCTAAAAGCCTTGGTCAGCCAGCAAATGGAGAACCCCAGTAAAGCCAACCTTGTCAATAATCTTGAGGCGATGCAGTAGGTCATTTCAGATCTTGGCAACTCTAGTGGACAGTTGTCAGTATGAAGAGTGGCAGATCCAGTCAGGGAACAATTCTTGGTAGCTCAGACTCATTTCATGAACGAGATGATGCAGGACATGAACAACATGATGACCCAGCAAAATTAGATCGCCACTACCTTAATCAATATAATGAATCTGAATAATCAAGCAAGCCGTCGCACCATCACCAGTGTCAGTACCAGAGCAGACGATAACCAACAACTATCTCCAGTGCCAGTAGTGATACATCAGGACCCAAGCCAGTTCTTGCCACCCAGAATCAGCTTATGCCAGCGACGACTTGACCATTGGATAGTAGTAATGTTTGCAAGGATGCACCACCCGTTGCCATCCAAACGGCATGCCCTCAGTTCAAGTTTGTGAAGTTCATGAGGACCAAGCCGCATGTCTTTAAAGGATCAGACAAGCTCAAGAATGCAGAATCTTGGATTCACACCATAGAAGAAAAGCTAATTGTTGCGCAATGCAACGATAATGAGAAAGTTTTCTGCAACGATAATGAGAAAGTTTTCTACACTGCGCGTCAGTTAGAAGGAGTTGCATTAGATTGGTGGGAAAAATCTCGCGCAACCCATCAGGACAAGCAAACCATCACTTGGTCAGAATTCACCGCTTTTTTTCGTCAACAGTATGCGACATCAAGTAAGAGTGATCAAGAGAAACCGGATATTCCGATATCGTACACCAAATCCAGCCATTGTCATTTGAAGTGCTGCCAACCAGACAAGTCAGAAGATTGTGCATGTATCTGTTGTGAAGAAATAGGCCATAGTGCCGACGAGCACAATATCAATTGTCCCAGTTGTGAAGGAAACCATTCCGTTGAAGAATGTCCAATGAGCAAGATCACATGTTTCTTATGTGAAAACGATGATCATTGTCCGAGCCAGTGCCCATATATTCAGTGTTGATTTCTGCAACACGATGTTAGCGAGAAAGCTTTCGAGCCACCGGCAGAGCATAAGCAAAAGAAGGCAAGCCGTTGTCAGTATTGGATTGGTTAGCTGAAGAATCACCAAAGGCAGAATGTGGACCTTGGCAACCCATCTCAAAAGAAAAGCAAGCCAGTATTACTAATGGAGTGTTTCGAGTGTGGTGAGTAAGACCACTATGCCAAGAAATGCCCTACAAAGCGACAAGCTTCAAGCTTCAACCTTCGAGAAGGATAGTCATTTTGCCATAGTCTCGTCAGAAAAGTCGCAAGGCTCGACATGTGTATGCTACCGTTGTCATAGGAAAGGTCACCACACCAGCTAGTGTCCGCAGCATAATTAGTCACCCATTCCAGATGCAAGAATGCCAGAAATTGGACCAGTCAAGATCATAACACCTAGAGCAATTGGTAACGCATCAGGATCTGTGTGTCCAACAAAGCAGTCAAAGAAGAGACGTTTGTGCGATGATGTTACTAAGAAAGCCTAGATTAGCGATACCAGATTATGCAGTGCCATGTTTTTGTTAGTAGCAATTAAAGTCAGAGAATCGTTATAACCTTTCCTCAGTTTGAGAGCCAAAAGGTGGACATCTTTGCATGCAAGTTATGAAGAAGAGGATTGTTGAACATTAAAGTATTGGATATCTTTCTAAGCATGTGTGGGGTTGTCTGGCGGCTTGTAAGCACATCGGGAGTGTCAATGTTGAGACGAAGTTTCTGAAAGGTTTTGTTGTGATCAGCTCCACGCAAGTTGATTGCATCTTGTGGGTAAAGTGTACAAACTCTGCAGAGTGTTAAACAATCTATTCGAATAGCCGCGTCCGCGGTCATGGACATGCTCGGGGATTTCACACGAGGGGTAGATTTTCATAAAAATTGGGATGGGATAGCTGTGTGAGATAACTTATGCAGCTGTGTGAATAACTTGATTAGGTTGTGTGTCTTTGTGAAAACAAATGATAAAACTTATTATCGTTTATTTGTTTTGAATTATGCTTCAATCTATTATTTGTATTTAAATTACAAATGTTGCATTTCTGCAAAAGAACCACAGAAGCCACTCCTTTGGAATAAGCCTGCATCTATAATTGCATTTCTGTGATATGACTTGCGAGTACGGTGTGTACTCATGCTTGCTTTATTAAATCAAGCAGAAGTGAAGGAATCGTCAGTCAACAAGGTCTACTTCAAGGGTCGTGGAGAACTAGGTCGCGCCCCCAGCCGATTGCCTGTGGGCATATGGATGGGCTTCACTGAAGTTATTCTGTTTCGTTCCGCTGCAGCTCCATTGAGCTATTTGCCCCTCTGAAGCATTAATTGTAAGCTTTGACCATAAGGTCTCTACTCTGATGTTTATTGTTATTTGCCTATTTATTAGTTATCTTTAGATATGGAAACGATATTTCACTGATGTTGCCGCTGTGTGCACTAGCATGATCCTGGACTAGTGCAGTGTACACATAGGGTCCAGAATTGCATATTTTGTGTCCCGACAATGAACCTATTCAAGTGGATGTGTAACCAGAACCAGCAGCGAAAGTTTGAATCACTCTAGAAGATTCTAGATGAGTGGACCCAAACGCACAAAAGGGAGGCAGCGAAAAGGGCCGCCCCAAGCACTGACCAGACCCTTAAAGCATTGCCACAGCTATCCACAGATGGTCCCAGTGTGACGAGGAGGACAAGGGCGCAGGTGAAATGCTTCTCAGACTGGATTGAGCACGAGTCTAATGAGATATAGTCGCTGTTACATGACAGGGGTGGTGTTCGATATGGTGTCATGACAACCAATCTAACCGGGGTGTACAACTGGGTCATGAACGGCATAAGGTGCCTCTCTTTGGTTGGTATTGTGGAGGCAATTCTCCGCGGTATCACAAACAACTTTGTTGACAGAAACAACAATGCGTTGCTAAATAAAGCTGTGATTATTTTGATTACGCTCTACCAACCCTACTTAGCCACTCTACAATTTTTACAGATTTTTAATAGACGCCTTCCTATTTTTGTAGATTTATCTTAAAATTAACTTGCACACATTGCAAAGACTACGAAATATGTACGTAAGGTAATAAGAAGTGGCATTAACAAATTAATTAGGAGCCACAAACAGAAACAAAATTTAAGTTGGGATTATTTTGGTTACACATAGCCTATGTAGCAACTCGAGATTTTCTTTACAATTTTAAAATATGCTATTTTTCTAGTTTAAATTTAATTTTCGGCATTAACAATATAATTACTGCGCACAAATGGCAAACTAAATAAAGCTGGGATTATTTTTATTACGCTCTACCTAGTCTACTTAGCTACTCTACAATTTTTACAGATTTGTAATAGGCGTCTTCTTATTTCTGCAGATTTATCCTAAATCATGCACTACATAATATGTGCACGATGAAGTATGCTATACACAGATCAAATGATGTACTACATAATTTGATTACAACTATCTAATCTACTTAATTTTATGTTGTTATTTTTGTTTGCTAACCAACAAGGTTTTGATATAATATACAAAGTTGCAAAAAACATGTATCTGCAAGATGGCCGACTGGATCTGATGCTTTGTCTCTCTCACCTCCACGACGAACTAGCTGAGCTTAGCTACCTTGCTTCTCTCCCTCTCCTCTCTTCTATTTTTTTTCTAGAATTAAAATGACATTTCAGCTGATTTTTGGCGGTTTACATAGATGGATGCGTGTTGCCAGTTCAACTAACGACAGTGAGTTGGACCGGCGACAGGGAATTAACAAGGTCCCTGTCGCCAGTTTAACCGACGATAAGGACCTAGTTTTGTAGTTTTTGGGGGTGACTATTTTTTTTTTTAATTATCTTTTGAAATAATATTATTTTAAAAAAAATCTGTCTCAGCTTGGGTTAGCGCCCGCTTCCTCACACCACTTATTGGAGCCTTCTTGGCTGACACGTGTTGGTGAAGATACTGGACAGTTGCTGTTTTCTTCCCAGTTTACATCGTTGTAAGCAATCCATCTGCATTGTGTCTTACCTGAAACTCTGAACACTTCCATTTTTGTCAGGGAACGACCGTTTTGACAGTTTCAGCATCACTCCCAGTGTTATCAACATATTCCAACCATAGAGATGTTCATCATGCGGTGGTCTACCTAGGACTCTATCTTGCTGCCCTTGGGAGTGGTGGTTTCAAGCCCTGCACGTCAACCTTTGGGGCTGACCAGTTTGATAGCGCTGACGGGCAGGAGCTAGTGAAGAAGGGCTCCTTCAACTGGTGATACTTCTTGATCAGCACCAGCTCCCTGCTGTAAGCACAGTGATAGTTTGGTTGCAGGACAATGTTGGGTGTGGGGTCAGCTTTGCAATTCCAACGGTGCTCATGGTCTCCAGTCTCGCAGTATTCGTTGCCGGCTCGAGGGTATACAGGTATAAGAACTGGGAGTAAGCCCACTGACGAGTCTCTGCCAGGTGGTCGTTGTGGCTGTCAGGAAGTGGCATCTGCAATTGCCAGATGATAGCTCGCTTCTGTATGAGCTGACCAGTTCGCCTTCCACCCCTGAAGCAAGTCATAAGATTCAGCACACAAATCAATTCAGGTACTTAAATTATTGCACAATACGAGTCGAGTTATAATTATAGACTAAATTTGACATCCGAAAACAATTCACTTCTTGTGAGCTGTGTTATCCTGCAAGTAAAATGACGAACAAGAAATTTGCTACAGAACCATCTGTAGAAATACATTTTTGAGGAAAATGTCACCTTAAAATGTAGAGCTGGCATAGAGGTTACCTCTTATAACTATGTGAGTATATTCTTCAGGTTCCTTGACAGGGCTGCCATTGTACTGCCGCCATCAGACAACACATGCATGGCACCGACAAGTTCACGGAGGCTCTGCACAGTGACACAAGTTGAGGAGCTGAAGATGCTATTGCAGATGTCCCCTATCTGGGCATCATTCGTGATCTTCTACGCAGTCTTCGGTCAGATATCCTCGACATTTGTCGAGCAGGGAATAGTCATGGACAATTGTGTCGGTCCGTTTGCAGTCCCATCTGCATCCCTGTCCATCTTAGGTGTGTTCAGCATCCTTATTTGGGTCCCGTTCTACGAAACCATGTTAGTGCCAATCGTGCGGCACTTCACCGGCAAGGAAAAGGAATTCTTGCAGATGCAGCTCCTTGGAATTGGCCTTGCATTGTCCACGCTCACCATGGTGTACTCAGCATTACTAGAGATGAAGAGGCTGGTGATCACACAAGCCAGTGGTCAGACAGACCAGAATGTGCCTGTGCCGATGAGCATTTTGTGGCAGGCGCCATCTCACTTTCTGCACGGTGCAGTCAAGGTTATCGCCAGCATCGACGTGGCAGAGTTTTTTTACGATCAGGCCCCGGACGCCATGAGAAGCCTGTGCGCTGCACTTGGGCAGCTCGCAATCGCATCCGGAGCTTACTTCAACACATTCATTTTTGGCATTATCGCAGTGGCCACGACGCGCAGTGGGGCACGCGGGTGGATCCCCGACAATCTGAATGAAGGGCATTTGGACTATTTCTTCTGGATGATGGCCACTCTTGGCTTACTGAATTTGGCGCTGTTTGTGCATTTGGTCCATGAGGTACAGAGGGAAGACAACTTCTTGACCCAAAATGCAGTCACAGTGGAGACTGGGTAGGAGCTGTTCGGTCTAAGCCAATATTAGTTTCCTCACCTATATAAATACTTTTATGTATGGGCCTAACATGAGTTGCCCAGGTGATACTAAATGGCCCACATCTTCTAATAATGAATAAGCTTAATCTGTCGATCCTTATGTAAACTTCAGTGCAAATTAAACCAGACAAGATCTTCAAACATGGTCAGTTACATACACCACTAATTAGTAATTAAGGTCCTTAATTTTTTTTCCATCACTTATGTGGAAGTGATTCGATCGACTGAAGTAGAACACATACTATAATAGTATGATTGGTACGATAAGTTGCTTTGTACATACATTAGTTGATTGATTAACTATTCCCTGGAAATTAGAACCTCTAGAGGTATTCTCTATTCCCTGAAAAGCTGATTTGTCCAAACATTACCCTTCCAATTTTTTATGGTTCGCAAAAGAAAAGAAAAAAACAGAGTTGCAAAATTAGTCCTATGAGAGAATATACGAGTTCGGCGGTTACCTGAGCGTCGGCACTTGCAGTTTTGCCGCCCGTCTGAAACTGAAACCCCAATCCGTGCGTAGGCAAATCGCCGAACAGCTTGAGTGGGGGAAATGACGCCCACCGTGAGGCTCGGACACAGCGCGCGGCGTCGGCATCTGCAGCGGCCGAGACCCCGGAGGCGGCGACTCTTCCGCGCATGCAGTGGCGACGGCGACGGGACCGACCCGTGGCCGTGCAGCAAGGACGACAAGGACGGCGCCCTCCACAGGCTCTCACGGCGGCGACGGGTTTGACGGCGAATACGGTTTATTTCTCGTTTGGGCTTCTTTTCTGGAAAAAGCAGGGCTTCTGCGCTTGAAACTTTTTATTTTATTAATTAACCATTTTTAAAATTTTATTTTAAAGTTTACCCTGCAAACTTTATTTTCAATTCTAATCATTTGGTCACGCCACCACCTGTGACGTGACAAAACAACATTATCACGCTATAGAATAAGTCCGCTAAAATAGCATTTTTTATCACGTCACTAATGGTGGCATGATCAAATAACACTGTCATGTCACAGGTAGTGGCGTGACAAGAGCTTGCCCAAATACGAGCTGGCGTGATAATATTGTTTTGCCACGCCACAGGTGGTGGCATAACTAAAAGGATCAGAATTGAAAATAAAGTTCGCGATGGGTTAACTTTAAAATAAAAATAAAAAAGGTTAATTAATAAAAAAAATTCTCTGCGCTTCTAGCCCGTTTTTCTTTTCTTTGAGATTTAGAAAATAAATTCAGAGTGATATAGGGCATGTTTGCTTTGTAACTGATCGTGAACCAAACTAAATTTTAGTAACACCAATAAAAATTAACTATCGTTTGGGTTACTACCAATATTTGGTAATGACAACAAAAATTTGGTAACGTTAACGAAATCTAATATCATACTTGAGACAATGAGAGTGAGAAAATCGTTCACCAAAATTTTGGTAACGTCAAAAATTGGCTTGCCCTTAATCCAAACAACGTTCATTTTGACAAATTTGATCTTTGCCCAAGTTTTGGCTATCGAAATTTTGACTTGGTTTATTAGGGTCATGGACCAAAGAACCCTGTACTCCCTCCTAGGGCAGGGGTCGTTCTAGAATTTTGCAGTACAACCAAAACATATATACAAAAGTCCATAGTACACTCATTCAGTAGCTCACTTGTTGCTTTTGGACAGTGTACGTTACTCTAGTCTAACAGTAGTAAATGATCTTAAGAATAACAAAAAGGAGGGGTACGCAAAGGGAAGAAAAAAAGTAAGAAGTTGCATCGAAATTGTAAAACGAGGTGTATTTAGAATGAACTAAAAATCTAAAATTATTCGGAGATCAGGAATAGCAATGTGCTCCATCGTCATCCTCGCAATCAAGGTTTCACATACACTTACTCAGTGCCTAAAATAAATTGGGTTTCTCCAAGCTTAAGCTAATTGATTTTGTTTTTTTAATACAAATCGACCGCATTTGAAGGGCTAGGATTGCATCAAGATCAAGTTAGTTAGGATCACGATCCTACTCTTAGAGTCTTATAATTCTACGAACCCCCGACAGCCTGTCGATCCAAATCGTAGAGACTTAGGGCCAAAAAAAATCTGCAATTTTTTTTAGAGGCCAGGCCTTGCTGATATTTTGTTTTAGAGCAAAATTTGTTGATATTAATTTCTGAGAATGAAACTATAAATAAACAAAGAGCATGCAAAATATTGTATCAGTGTGGTAATGCTAGTACAAATATCTATATTATGGCATGAGCAATCTTGAGCTTGATAATGATAAGCTATTTTTATTCCTGGAGTATGTCTAGCTGCATTTAAGGAACATGCAAGTGGTAAACCATATAAGAATCATACAAACTATAGTATAAATGTTAAATATGTATATTTTTACAATTCCGTAGAATCACTGATTCTACTATTCAATACTACGATTTCGATCCTACCGAAGGCAAATCGATCCAACTCAGGATCTCGACTCTGACTACCTTAATCAAGATCCGTACCACACCCTTAATCCCTCCTCCAATCATTTCCGATAGCCTACCTCACAAATTGACTGCCTACCTCATAACCTCTAGCAATCACATCACTTTCGATAAAGAATGGTGTACTAAGCAACCTTAATTTGCACCTGAAATAAAGAAATCAAGCATCTTCCTTCCTCCCCCCCCCCCCAACAGTTGACACGGACATTACATGTTCCCCACTCCCGGATTCGCGGGGCCAAGAAATGGTATGGTACTCCTAGGAGTACATACTCCCACTTCTCATACACCACTTAAATCGTATGATAATACCTTTTATCAATTTGAGCATACTCCAATAATGATTATAAGATAGCCCAAAGTGAGTTCCATGAAAAATTTCATCGAAGAACACTTTTTACAGCAAAATTTGTGTACGAACTTCTTTTATATATGAAAAATGGTATAAAAAATAAAGGGCTCCAATGAAGAAAAAAATCATTGATGCGCTCGATGTTGGATAAGACAGCTCCAACTCTTCTTCCGCTGCACTACACGTCTAGTTGTAACGATCTGTTATCTCTTACTTGCATGGCTTCCTAGTTTACGTGGTAGAATTTTTGAATTGCCAACTAGTGTAGCCTACTCGTATCCCTTCAAGATGGGCCGACAGCGGTCGGACAGGAGAGATGGGACAACGGTGGCCGGACGGGGAGATGGGTAACGATGGAGACAAGGTGATGGGGAGAGGGGTGAGGAAGAGAGAGAATGTGGGAGAAAGGAGCAAGAGAGAGGATAATATTTATTGTTTGGGCCCTCTAATATATACTATGCATTGAGAATGTTGTGTCTAATGTGGTTTCTAAATGACGTGCAGAGTAATAGATATGATTTTGTTGTATGTGCACTGAGAATGCCCTAATAGTCATGCTCGCCAATGCTCCTAGGTGCCATACAGTCTCATCTCAGGGTTAGTTCAAAAGTTAGTTGTCGCTTAGGATCACAGAGTTGCCGTGTACATAGAATGTGTTCTATGCACACAAAAAAAATGAGAGAGTGCATGGCACGAGTTGCATATTTTTGTTTTCAAGAAAAAAAAAATAGTCCCACCACAGTCTTATTCTCTATCATATGCTTTTGATGGCATCAGTAATCTACCATTAGTATGTGGCTCTGTGCACGGCAGGTCAGTTCGGAACGTAGGAATTTCACAACAAATTCGCAGGAAACAATATAATTCCTGTAAGTATGTGGCACGACAACATCTTAGAGTGCATGCAGTAATCTCATTGAGTTCTTACAGTAATGTTATTGAGTGCTTGCAGTAATGTCGTTGAATGTATGTAGTAATCTCATTAAGTGTTTGCAGCAATGTCGTTGAGTGCATGCAATAATCTCATTGAGTTCTTGTAGTAATGTCGTTGAGTTCTTGCAGTAATGTCATTGAGTGCATGTAGTAATCTTATTGAGTGCATACAGTAACAATGTTTGTGTAAAATATTAATTGTTCGAAGAATAATTCATCCGTCCTGGATATAGGGCCCACTTTGCATGAGATGCACAGACAGATCCAAGAAACACTATTGTACTCATAAAAGAATGTAATACCCCTCGATTGTACTCATAAGATAGCTATCCCCCAAGGGGTATTTTGGTCATTTGTACAGGCCCTAGAGCCTATAAATACCCCGTGTATCCCTCTTTCAAAGGGGGCTCTCTGGAGCAATAAAGAAGTATGTTCAAACTGGTGAGCCCTCGGAGGCTCCCTCCCCGGAGGTAACCCCCCGTTGGCTCACCGACAGGAGTAGGGCGGTCCTCTCGGACCCCCGAACCTATATAAATCCTCGTGTCATTTTTTACTCTCGTGGACGATGGTCCATCAGACGGCCGACGTCCACCCCCTCACTCGTGTTTGGATTTTACACCTACAACATTGGCGCCGTCCATGGGGACGTAGCTAATCGACGAAAGGCTATGTCTCCTACCAAAAAATACTCTAAGTCTACGAAACTTCCTCCGGCTTCAGAGGGCAATGATCTCGTGGACGACCCATCCGCTCTTTGAAGGTGCCCCAACCGAGCACCCTCGTTGGAGATTAGGGCCATCCACCTCAGGATGGCAACGTCCTACATGCCCTGGGGCTCCCATGTGTGTCCTCCTCCCTTGTGCAAAGTCGATCGAGGCCCGGCCAAGGCGGGCGATTCAAGGCACCTCGCGGCTCAAGGCTAAGGATTTCGAGGCCAACCATCACCCCCGGGACGCATGACGTCCATGCGGTGTGAGCGATGAAGGCTCGCTACGAGGGCTGCCCCCTAACGCGCTACTGTTAGGGGACAGTCCCGACATATAAATCTTATATGGGCTCCCAAGACACTTTCCCTCCAAGGGACTTCACCCTAGTGATGCATAGGGCGTACTACCTCCACGGTCTCCCCTAACAAAAGTCCATGGTGGCTTAGGCGTCCGTCGCCTCCACCATGGCGGCTCGTGGTCTCATCGACCTAGGGCATGGCGACCACCCTCATGGTGCGTGGGGTGTCACGACCTCGCGGTCTCCCTAACAAAAGTCCATGGTGGCTTAGGCATCCGCCGCCTCCACCATGGCGGCTCGTGTCTCTTGGACCCACGGCATGGCGACCACCCTCGTGGTGTGTAGGGCGTCACGACCTCCATGGTCTCCCTAACAAAGGTCCATGGTGGCTTGGGCGTCCATCGCCTCCACCATAGCGGCTCGTGTCCTACTGGACCTAGGGCATGAGCGACCACCCTCGTGGTGCATAGGGCGTACGACCTCCGCGGTCTCCCCTAGCAAAATCCCATGGTGGCTTGGGCGTTCGTCGCCTCCACCATGGCGGCTCGTGTCCTACTAGACCTAGGGCATGAGCGACAACTTAGGCCCAGTACCAAGTTGATGGATGTGCTGAGGACTCGTCCCCCTTAGACTCTAGGCCACGCGTCGAACGACCTCCGGGTCCCTGCACACCTAGCTTCATTGCTTCGCAAGGGTTAACCACTCTCATGTATTTCCGATCACCGCAAAAAACCCACCTACGAAGTAAAAGGGCTCCATCGCCCTCATAGTTCGGTGCCCCACGACTTAGCCTCGTGGGCGCCGCCGGTGTGCCCGTGACTTACTATCAGGGGCACACGTCTAAGGTGCCCATGAGTTAGCCTCATGGGCACCTCCAAGTCCACTAGGGGCTACCACCCCTAGTGGCCATTCGGTGCCCCACGACTTAGCCTCGTGGACGCCACCGCTGTGCCCATGACTTACTGTCAGGGGCACACGTCCAAGGTGCGCATTAGTTAGCCTCATGGGCACCTCCAAGTCCACTAGGGGGTACAACCCCTAGTGAACATTCGGTGCCCCGCGACTCAGCCTCGTGGGCGCCACCGGTGCGCCCGTGACTTGTTGTTAGGGGCACACGTCCAAGGGCCCATGAGTTAGCCTCATGGGCACCTCCAAGACCGCTAGGGGCTATCACCCCTAGTGCCCATTCGGTGCCCCACGACTTAGCCTCGTGGACGCCCCTCCGGTGTGCCTGTGACTTAGTGTTGTAGGCACACCTTCAAGATACATATGAGTTAGCCTCATGGGTGTCTCCAAATCCACTGGGGGGCTACCACCCCTGTGGGCTATTTGGTGCCCCACGACTTAGCCTCGTGGCCACCCCTCTGATATGTCCATGACTTAGCCTCGTGGACGCCCCTCTGGTGTGCCTGTAACTTAGTGTTGTGGGCACACCTTCAAGATACATATGAGTTAGCCTCATGACTCGGTCTCATAGCTCGAATCATCTACCATCGACCTAGCTCGAATATTGATCAAGGACTATCATGCTCGCATAAGGCTATCACCTCGGAGATCTTAGTATCTAAAGTGATGGGACTACTTGTCCCACGGCAACGACTTTGCTAATCCGTCGTGTCGAACGAATGTTATCTTGCTACAAGAAACAAGTATTGACCATTCTCTTTTTCATGCAGAGATGCTCGTGTTATCTACCTGTCCTCACAACGTTTCTAGCTCAAACTATGACGATTCTGAGGGGCTCTACTTCGACGACTTTCGTCAAACCGCGGAGCAAGAAGAGGACGACTTCGACCACAGGCTTAGCTCCAAGGCACCGTCCGCCTCGAAGGCTATGCCTCAGCTTAGCGGCCTCGCGTCCAAGGCTTCGCCTACATAGGCCTCACTTCAACGTGTCGCCCACCTCGAAGGCTATGTCTCAGCTCACCAGCCTCACATCCAAGGCTTCGCCTACATAGGCCTCACTCCGACGTGCCGCCCGCCTCGAGGGCTATGCCTCGGCTTGGCGGTCTCGCGTCCAAGATTTCGCCTACTTAGGCTTTACTTCGACGCGTCGCCCGTCTCGAAGGCTATGCCTCGTCTCGGCGGCCTCGTGTACACGACTTCGCCTACACGGGCTTTTCTCCAACACGCCGCTCGCCTCGAAGGCTATGCCTCGGCAGGACGGCCGCTCGTCCACGACTTCGCCTGCACGAGCTTCGCTCAGACGCATCACCTACCTTGAAGGTTGTGCCTCGGTGGGGTGGCTCTGCATCTAGTACTTCGCCTTCAGGAATGGAGCAACAAAACCACCCCACACGAAGGGCCAACGAGAAGCGGCAATCCGGTACCCGCCCTCGCGTGAAGCACTCACGCTATATGAAGCACAAAATGAAGATAGCCCAGTGGACATAGCACTATGCCTCTGGTCCTAAAGACTAAAGCTCTGCAAGATTGGAATTTGAGCACAAGTCTGCAAGACTGGAAAAACGCCCTGCTAAGTGCACATCAAAAAGGATATTCAATAGGATACAAGACCTCATCACGCTCCTTTATCCCTCGGGCGCTCTTGCAGGTACCCAAGGGACAAGGGGGCTAGTAGTGTTTAGGAATCCTACCACATCCCGTCTAAAACGCTCTATACTTCGATAAGTCTACACAAGGAGCGTACGTAAGCCCCTTGCCCCAGGCGCTTGGCCACCAGCCCACTTGAAGTGGTTTGGGGCCTGCTGAACCCTGTGCCTCGACACCCCGCGTGTCCCGTCGCCATTCCAAGGCTCGCGCCCCGACACCTCACCACTCCAAGCGCCCTGCCCATCTCGGTAAAGTGCTTTCAATCCTCGCGTAGGGCTCCTAAGGTTCTACGCGCCCTGCCATGCTCAGCGCGTAGGGCCACCTCGCCTCCGCTCGAGCCCTGACCTCGCGACTAACAGAGCCCTGCTGAACTAGAGAGAAGTTCAGACTTCAGAATCGTTTCGTACAAGTTACAGTGAGTCGTCAAAGAAATTCAGAAGAGCAGCTTCAGAGAAGTTCAAAAGAACAGAACAACTCACACACGATATTCATAAGCACTCATACACCCGAAGAATACCTAAAACACAGAAGTGTTTTTCGATGCAACATCAAATCACCCCTGCCGAAGCCCATCCCACATGGCATGGCATGAGTAACACCCTTCGGAGAGAGGCACGCGGCTCCAATCCCTCCAGAGTGACTCCATGCAGCCGCCAAAGGGCCACCACCTCGCCTGCTTCGCCTCCGACCTCGCCAACACCCTGCGCCCTCACGGTGCCCTCGCGTCCTCACGGTGCCCTCGCACCCTCAGTGACTCGGGTCCTCACAGCCTCGGGGCTTCGCGGCCTCAGGGCCTCTCGGTGCCCTCGTGCCCCTGCGATGGCCTCACATCCTTGCACCATCGCGGCGCCCTCACGCCCACGCGGTGGCCTCATGCTCTTATGCCCTCGCACCCTCAGGGCCTCGGGGCCTCGTGCCCCTGCGACAGGCTCGCGTCCTTGCATCCTCGCGGCACCCTCATGCCCCTGCGGTGGCCTCACGTTCTCGCACCCTCGCGCACCTTCGTGGTGCCCTCGGGGCCTTGGGGCCTTGCGCGTCTTCGTGGAGCCCTTGCGCCCTCGGGGCCTCAGGGCCCCATGCCCTCGCAGTGCCCTCGGGGCCTCGCACCCTCGCGCGCCTTCATGGTGCCCTCGCAGCCTCGGGGCCTCACGACCTCAAGACCTCGTGGTGCCCCGGGGCCTTGGGGCCTCGTGACGCCGTGGTGCCCTCGGGGCCTCGGGGCCTCATGGCGCCGCCGTGGAGCCCTCAAGCACCCTCGGGGCCTCGGGCCCCACGCCTCGCAGTGCCCTCGAGGCCTCGCACCCTCGTGCGCCTTCATGGTGCCCTCGCGCCCTCGCGCGCACCTTCGTGGTGCCCTCGGGGCCTCGCACGCCTTCGTGGTGCCCTCACGCCCTCGGGGCCTCGCGCCCTCGGGCACCTTCGTGGTGCCCTTGGGGCCTCAGGGCCTCGCGCCCTCGGGCACCTTCGTGGTGCCCTTGGGGCCTCAGGGCCTCGCGCGTCTTCATGGAGCCCTCGCGCCCTCAGGGCCTCGCACCCTCGCGCGACTTCATGGCGCCCTCGCGGCCTCGGGGCTTCGCGTGCCTTTGTGGTGCCCTCGCGCCCTCAGGGCCTCGGGGCATCGCGCCCTTGCACGCCCCGTACCCTCGCACCTTCGTGGTGCCCTAGGGACCTCGTGGCCTCGCACCCTCACGCCCCCTCGTGCTTTCGGGGCCTCGCACCCTCGTGCCCTCATGGCCTCGGGGCCTCGCGCCCTCGCGCGCCTTCGTGATACCCTCGGAGCCTCGGGGCCTCGCACCCTCGCGCCTCGGGACCTCACGCCCTCAAGGCGGGGCACAGCGGCCTCAGACATCGCTGATTTAGGTCTCTGCGCCTGAGAGCCCGGCGCCTGCGGTGCCCTCGTCGCATCAAGCACTCCGCGAAGTAAACCATCTTGCCTCCGTATTTACCAATCAATCAACCAATCATGGAATAAGAACATGGCAGTGACTACTAGTGAGCATTCAAGATGAGTACTAAAAAGATAAGCTCTCTCCATCTCCATGAAAGCCTAAATGCCAACGCAGTCAAGCTGATAAGACCGCGAGAAAAAGAAGGGCTTGTTCTTTTGGGCTATTTCTCCTCCTCCTTCTCCTTGGCTCCGTGATGCCGCCGCCACTTCTGTCGTTCTCGCTACTCATGCTCTTGGCGGCCCGTTCGTCTTTGGCCGGCGGCGCCGTGTAAATACTGGCGCCGATGGCGCAGACGGCCGAGGTGCAGCGGAGATCGGCCGGGTGGGGACGCAACCCTACGCCGCCGCCATGTCCGAGTGGGATGCGGCCTCGCCGTCGCGCTGCCTCGGGCTGGCGGCGTTTAAACGCTGCGCATCGCCGCAGCGTCGTCAGCTGCTTTGCTCATGCTCCGCCTCTTAATTCATCTCCCGACCTTGGCCTCGCTCCGTACTCTCGAAGCTCGGCCTCTGGTCCAAATCACTCTCTGCACCATCTGGCGCCCCACTCGCAGATCCTCCCTCCGCGCCAGTATTCCTCGGTACAACTCCCTCACGGGCGAGCCACATGCGTCGTCGGCAGGAGGCGCTGAGGGCGCGAGCGATGGAAGCCCCATGGGCCAGAGGAGAAGTGAATCAAGCAAACTACAGAAGGGAGGAGAAGTGGAGAAAAAAGGGAAGAAGAGGACGCGCCAGGAGGAAGAACCAAGAGGAAAAAGAAGATAAGAAGGCCCATTCAGTTGTGTTGGACAAACATCACGTGACAAAGTCACTTCCCGTGAAAAAAGCAAAAAGCACAGACAAAGCAAAGATGCGCCTGCAGTCTGGCACCACCAGCATCGCACAAACGCATACAGCGCTTCAAATACCGCACCAACGTCCTGCACAAAGAACGCCCTGGCAACAGGCAGTAGAACCCACTCCATATCAGTGGAACGCCCTGGCAGTAGCACCCCTGTGCCCCTTGCGCCCTTGTAGCGCCCCGACAGTAGGGTACCAAAAAATAACGAGGAAGTATAATGAGCAAATTCAAGAAATTGGGATATTCCTCTGAATCGACACACGAGATTGCAGCCCAAATTGGAACGCTCAACATAACCTCGAAGCAATAATCTCAACAAATCACAAACTCACTCCTAGCTGTGGAAGCAATAATCAAAGATGAGGTTCAAATGAGGTGCGGGCTGCGGCACCCCAGAGGTAGAGGACGACGGCGCCGTGGCACGGGACGAGCACACCCAGATAATGGTGGTGGTGTCCAGTCCTCGCCGGTGCCTCGCCATCCGCCTCCTACTTGCCGGCTCTCAGGGCCATGCCGCAGTCGCCTTCTCGCCAACTCCCACCTAGTCAGGGAATCGAAGGTGCGCCTACGCCGCAGGCGGCCTCTGTGCCCAGCGTGCTCGGAGCGCCCCAGCGTCGTGCTCCCAAGCGCCGCTTTACGCTTATGCGACGCCCTACAGCAGCGCCAAGACGCCTACAACCGGCGGCTCCCTCTGACTGGCGCCCTACACGCCTGGTGGCGCCGCACACCTGCGGTGCCTGCCCTAGGTCGCCTACTACCGACGCCCGGGTCCGTGACGCTAAAGGGGCTCCCCTAACCGGAGCTTGAGGTCCTTGGGAAGTCGGCGGCGGCTCGCCTTGGGGAGTCCTCTGGGAGGACCACTTTCTTCCTTCTCCAGTTTGGCCAATATGTGCTTCTCTGGATGAGACTTAAAGGTGGCAGCCACAGGGAGCCACGAAGTGGTAGGGCATCCCAATCTCCTGGAAGGGGAACTCACCCAGTGGTTTGTGGAGCCCAAATGGTTTTGATACACCCAAGAGGGCATGTCACCAAGGGCCAGATGATAAACACGGGACAACCCGCAAGCCCATCCAATATCTGAAAGCTTCAGGATATTTCACTATCTCGACCTAATAGGCATGAGGGCTTATCTTGTCTTCAAAACTTGACTTTGAAGCTCAAGCAGATTAGACCCCGTAGTTCTAAGCCAAGCGTCGATCTTGGCACAGCAAGAAAGCGACTAAAGACTGTCCCTTTTGGCGTTCCTTCCGAAACGCCAAGGGGCAGGGGGCTACTGTTCGAAGAAAAATTCATCCCTCCTGGATATAGGGCCCACTTTGCAGGAGATGCACAGACAGATCCAAGAAACATTGTTGTACTCATAAAAGACTGTAATACCCCTCGATTGTACTCATAAGATAGCTATCCCCCAAGGAGCTATCCCCCAAGGGGTATTTTGGTCATCTGTACAGGCCCTAGAGCCTATAAATACCCTATGTATCCCTCTTTCAAAGAGGGCTCTCTGGAGTAATAAAGAAGTATGTTCAAACTGGTGAGCCCTCGAGGGCTCCCTCCCTGGAGGTAACCCCCCGTTGGCTCACCGATAGGAGTAGGGCGGTCCTCTTGGACCCCCAAACCTATATAAATCTTCGTGTCAGTTTTTACTCTCGTGGACGATGGTCGTTCCTCAGTGTTCGCCAGCACCCACGCCGCAAGCTGTAGCCCACGGCCACGCCGCGCCGCAACACCCGCCCTTGCCCGCGCCACAGCACCCACCCTCTCCCACGCCGTAGATCTCGTGCCACAGCCCCCGCCGCTGGAACTGGAGCCTGGAGCCGGATGAATGGGGAATGGTTAGAGAATTAGGGATTTATGGTTACTAGTGCATCTGCATTTCATTTAGGATTTGGCTGGGGCTGCAACTGGGCCGGCTGTAGCTTGCATTCGGCGCGTCTCGGCCCACGGCCACTGCCAACGCCCAACGCGGCTTTCGACCCTTAAAAACAACTTACCTTATGATAACCTACCAATTAGGATTACACATGATATTTAAATGTGTGTTTGTTAGCTTACCTTATGATAACCTACCAACACCTCCTCTATTTTCTTCATGTATACGCCACTAGTTGGCGGTAGGGTGGGGTAGTGTTGTCCGATCAAATTGTTTCACGGACGCTTTGAAACAAAATTAAATGTGTAATACTTACTTCGTACAGATATAACATCATGGAAAACCTTTCTTTAGAAAGTTTATATACTAGTATGTTGCAGGTGATAAACCATTTTGAGTGTTAATTGTTGAGTTTTTTTAAGGATATGTTATTTGTTGAGTTGTTTTTAAGAATATATATGTTAATTGTTGAGTTGAGCCAACATGATTCCTCGCAGCAATGAATCTTCGTATAATCTCGTCAGCGCTCTCCTGCGAATTTATAAACACCACCTCCGTCCATAATTCACCATATAGGTGTAGCCGTGTAGCTATAGATTGGATGCTGATTATGTGATCATACAAATCCAGAATTCCAGATGGATGGCTAGTTATCTAGATTCAAAATATGCATGTTGCGTGAAAGTTTTACCAACAACCGACTTCTTAGTTCGACAAGGACAAGTGTGCTTATGTCCCGATCGAATGTTATGTGCCGTATACGTATGTGTTGAAATAAGCAGCAAGTAGAACGAATAAGGTGGACAACGATCGGCCGCCACGATCAGTGTAATGTCGTATGTCATTAATTACGCATGATATACACACAGGTTGGGGTAAATATAATGATCAATTCGATCAAATGATGCAATATTTGGTGGAACAACACGCTGCTAGCTTTCTGGCGCGCGTTGATCATCCATTGCTTTGCAATCAATTAAGCAGTGTGATTGGTTTACTTATAGATCGAACCTTGCCCTGTAGGCGTGGGAATCATGGCGGTGGGCCGTGCTGTGTCGGCGGATAACGCCGGCCGGAGTGATGTAACGCCATCGATGTGTGGTCTTGAAAGAAAACGACAGGGGCACTTGAATCATCCGCTTCCGGCCTCCTGTAGCGCTCAAAAAGCTAGGCCTTGCTCAACTTATAGCTTGCCGCATTCTAATTCTACACAACAGCAGCAAGCTACTCCACTACTCCATTGCTCACCACTCACCACTCACTACTCTCTCTCTCTCTCTTGTGTACATGTGCATTTTCTGCAGTTTGTGTTGTTTTCCTTTGTAACCAGCTGGTTCACTGTGTCTAGCTTCCTTGTGAGAGCTACTCAAACTGTGTCTCGTACAAAGTGTCTGCTCAACTTGAAAATCGCAGTAGAAACTTGCAACTCTTAAATTAATATATCCGCAAATATCTTGTCGTGTGAAAAGGCTTATTCTGCACTATCTGTGCCATCTTTTTATTTCCCTTTATGTTATTTAAAAGGCAGAGGAGCACAGGACAGCAACGTTTAGGCAGCGGCCATGGAAGCAGCAGATGAGGAGAGGCCCCTGCTTCATCTCCAATCTCCTCAGGTAATATTCTCTTCTCTTCTCTTCTCTCATCAATTTATCTTGTTTTGATGATTGCCTCATTTGAGAGGGAGAAAGGGAGGCCATCAATTCAAACACTTGCCTGTAGTTATAGCTAACCAGTACATAAAGATGCCCTTTTTGTGTGAAATGAATTTCGTAAGAGTAATTCCTTCAGCACACATATCAGTGCTTTGATTCGAGACATTGGGCTATTTTCAGTTGACATTAAAAACAAGAAGAGCATAGTCGTCTTTAGAAGAAGGAAAAAAATCATGCCCAAGGTATACATAAAGGATAGGCCAAGTTTAATTTCACATAACGAGTTAAAAAAAATCTTGGTGCCTATTTACAACAAGAATGCGTCCCCTTTTTCCTGAGGAAAAACAAGAAAGAGGAAGAACATGGTGTCTTGTTCTTGTCAAATTCTCTGCAAAGATTTACAGTTTCAATTTGCAAAACTGAATCTCTTGGTGCTGTGATGCAGGATGTAGGTTCACAATATACAAGTGATGGATCAGTTGATAACAACAACCAGCCTGCTCTGAAGCACAACACAGGGAATTGGAGGGCGTGCTTCATAATTTTAGGTACCCGAGAGCAATTCATGCAACAAACAAACATCACTATCAAACTGCTCCTGTTTCTCTCCTTGTCCTACATGTTAGTTAACCGCTTGAACACGTACTAGGTGTTAAATTCTGTGAAAGCACGGCCTACTTTGCAATCGCAAAGAATTTAGTGACCTATCTCACCACTGTGCTCCACGAAAGCAAAGTAACTGCCGCGAGAAATGCCTCTGCCTGGGTCGGCACATGCTTCCTCACACCACTTATTGGGGCCTTCTTGGCAGACACTTATTGGGGAAGATACTGGACAGTTGTTGTTTTCCTCCCAGTTTACATCGTTGTAAGTACAAACAGCTAACCAATCTGATCTGCATCGTGTGTTACCTGCAACTCTGAACACTTCCATTTTGTCAGGGGATGCTTGTTCTCACTGTTTCAGCGTCACTCCCAGTGTTCTCAACATCTTCCTACCATGGTGAAGTTCATCCTGCTGTGGTCTACCTAGGGCTCTATCTTGTTGCCCTTGGAAATGGTGGTGTCAAGCCCTGCATATCAACCTTTGGGGCTGACCAGTTTGATAGCACTGACCCACAGGAGCTAGTGAAGAAGGGCTCCTTCTTCAACTGGTACTACTTCATGATCAGCACCAGCTCCCTGCTGTCAGGCACAGTGCTTGTTTGGCTGCAGGACAATGTTGGGTGGGGGGTCAGCTTCGCAATCCCAACGGTGCTTTTGGTCTTCAGTCTTGCAGTATTCATTGCTGGCTCGAGGGTATACAGGTACAGGAAACTGGGAGTAAGCCCACTCACGAGTCTCTGCCAGGTGGTAGTTGCGGCTGTCAGGAAGTGGCATCTGCAATTTCCGGATGATAGCTCACTTCTGTATGAGCTGACCGGTTCACCTTCAGGAACTGAATCAAATCACAAGATTCAGCATACCGATCAATTCAGGTACTTGGATTATTGCAAAATACAAGTAAAGTTATAGTCTAAATTTGACATCTGAAAATAATTCACTAGCACTGAGCTATGGCAACTTCGATATAAAAAAACAATTGACTTGTTCTGAGCTATAACATATTGCAAGTACAATGATGAATGGGAAATTTGCTGAAGAACCATTTATTAAAAATAACTCTAAGCAAAACGTCACCTGAAAAATGTAGAGTTGACACAGAAGTTAGGTCTTATGACTGTGTTCTTCAGGTTCCTTGACAAGGCTGCCATTGTGCTGCCCCCAACGGACAAGCAATGCTTGGCGCCGAAGAGCTCATGGAGGCTCTGCACAGTGACGCAAGTTGAGGAGCTGAAGATGCTGCTGCGGATGTCCCCAATCTGGGCATCATTCATTATCTTCTATGCAGTCTTCGGGCAAATATCCTCGACGTTTGTCGAGCAGGGGATGGTCATGGACAACCATGTTGGCCCATTTGCCATTCCACCTGCATCCCTCTCCATCTTTCGCGTGTTCAGCGTCCTCATCTGGGTCCCCGTCTACGAAACTGTATTAGTGCCATTCGCGCGGCGTTTCACTGGCAAGGACAAGGGCTTCTCGCAGACACAGCGCCTTGGAATTGGCCTCGCATTATCAATGCTCACCATGGTGTATTCAGCATTGCTCGAGATGAAGAGGTTAGCAATCGCAAAAGCCAGCTGTCTGATGGACCAGAATGTGCCCGTGCCGATTAGCATCCTGTGGCAGGCGCCATCGTACTTTGTGCATGGCGCGGCTGAGGTTTTTGGCGAAATCGGCATGATAGAGTTCTTTTACGACCAGTCCCCAGATGCCATGAAGAGCCTGTGCGCAGCGCTCGGGCAGCTCGCAATCGCGTCTGGATCTTACTTCAACACCTTCGTGTTTAGCGTTGTTGCGGTGGCCACGAGGCACGGTGGGGCGCCCGGGTGGATCCCAGACAACCTGAATGAAGGACATTTGGACTATTTCTTCTGGATGATGGCCGCTCTTAGCTTACTAAATTTGGCACAGTTTGTGCATTGCTCCATGAGGTACAGAGGGAAGACAACTTCTTGACCCAAAATGCATTGCCACAGTGGAGACTGGGCAGGAGCTGTTTGGTGTAAGCTAATGCTAGTCTACTCGCCAAAGTAATATATTCAAGTATGTGCCTGACAAGAGGTGCCCAACTAATAGCAAGTTCCCATTTCATGTATAAAATAATATAAGCTGCAAATCCTTATGTAAGGGGTATAAAATTTAAAGTAATCTAGGATCATACCCGTGCCTTGCTGTGGTTCATGGTTATTCTCGTGGTTATGTACGCTTAGTTAGTATGGGCCTAACATGAGTTGCACAGCTGATTCTAAATTGCGCATACCTTCTACCACAGAATAAGCTTAAGCTGACAATCCTTATGTAAACTTCAGAGTAAACTATACTAGACATGATCTTCAAACATGGTTCGTTAGAACACGAATTAAGGTCCTTAATTCTTTTCCATCACTCGTGCGAAAGTGATTCGATCGACTGAAGAAGAACACATGCAAGTTTTCCCCCCTTCAAGCTAACAGCAAAGTTGCTTCGTACATACATTAGTTAATTAATTAACTATTCCCTGGCAAGAACGTAGAGATTTTATGCAAAGCTGATTTGTTCAAATATATCCCTTGTAATTTTTATACGGTTTGCAAAAAAAAAAAAATCACAGTTGCAAAATCAACCCTCTGAGCATATACGAGTTCGGCGGTTACCTGAGCGTCGTCACCTGCAGTTTCGCCGCCCGTCTGAAACTGAAACTCCAATCCGTGCGACCGTGCGTAGGCAAATCGCCGAACAGGTTGCGTGCATTTCAGAGAGAGGGAAAATGGCGGCCGATGAGAGGCTCGGACACAGCGCACGGCATCGGCATCTGCAGAGGTTGTGAACCCGGAGGCGGCGACTCTCCGGCGCGGTGGTTGAGACCCGCCGCCCGTGCAGCAAGGAGAAAAGGATGACCACGGCAACAGCGCCCTCGGTAGGCTCTAACAACCGCAAGGCAGGATACCCACGATCAGCGGCCCGCAGCAACTGCAGTGCGGCGGCGGCTCGGCCGGCTCGCACCCGCGACGGCGCGTTCGACGGGTTAATGCTGTTTATTTCTCGTTTGGGCTTCTCCGCTTCTGGCCCATATTTTCTTATTATTTTCTTAGTTCAGTCAATTTCCTGGCCAATTGGCCATCGGATTATCCCGAAGCGATTCTGCACATCATAGGCAAAATAAGACGACGTTTTCTTTTTGAACCGGTTATGACAATTTCTCGGGTACATAGTATAAAATCAACTAAGATAGAGTGTGTCATTCAATCCATATTGACGGTTTGGGCATCCTTAGTCTACCACATTTTTCCTCGGCAATCAGAGTGCGCTAGCTCTGGCAAGAATGGAAGAACTCTTCTAAAGCCTGGGTCGGTATGGAAATCCCTTGTCACGACTCGGATCGAAACCTTTTTGCAACGGCAACATGGATCTCCCTCGGGGATGGAAAAACGACCAAATTCTGGTTTTCGGTATAGTTATTTGGAGAAGCCCCCAAAGACATAGCCTCCAAGATCTTTGCATCTTCATTTTGCAAAAAAAAACAGACTGTATTCTCGGCCTTACAGAATGGGCAGTGGGTGCAGGACATCAATCTCATGACAGGGTTCTCTATCCTACACATCGAACAATTCGTACGACTGTGGACCAAAATCAACCAAATCCAACTGGTTCAAGGCACCCCGACGAGATTTCTTGGAAACAAAGTCAGAACGGAACCTACTCTTCAAGATCCGTCTACGCTTTACATTTCTTGGGTTCCATAGCGACCAACTTCAAACATTTAATCTGGCAAACCCAAGCCCCTCCAAAGGGAAAACTTTTCGTTTGGTTAGCAATTCAAAACAAGCATTGGACCTCTGACAGGCTCGAAGCAAGGGGGTGGCCAAACCAACGCTTTTGTCCCCTCTGCAGACACACTCCGGAATCAACCTTGTAGCTTTTTGCACAATGTCGATTCTCTGGTCGTATTTGGAAGCTTATGGCAGACTGGACAGGAACTGAAAGCCTTCAACCCTCCACCTGGTCCCCTTACACGAACATCCTAGATTGGTGGTCCAACGTGGCAAAAGCGTTAGGTTCCCTTAGGAAGACCAAGACGACGACCATGATATTAATCTCTTGGGAGCTTTGGAAGGAGCAAAACGCGAGAATTTCAACGCCTCTAGATCTCCTAGCTAAGATCAAGGAGGAGGGAAGAGCTTGGTACATAGTGGGGGCTAAATCTTTAGAGTGTTTTAGTACTTTGTAATTAAGGCCTTATTTCTTTAACTCTGGCTCCGTGTGGATTCATTCCACTTCTCCTCTATTAATATAACGGGCAACCCTTTTGCTGGTTCATTCAAAAAAAAACTTTTTTCTTGAATGATCAGCTTATTTGCCTACTAGGATGCCACGTCACTCAATCCACAAAATCAGTCTTTGGATGTGATCTGCATGGGTCAAGGTGAATAAGGTTTTTTGGAAGCATCTCGCTATTGTCTTCCTCCTCATCTACTCCTAACTCGACCACAACCTTCATAGGAGCAGTTGCCTGTAAGTTGCACCATTTTCATTTGTTTACGTGATGAATTCATCTTCACTAGTAGTGCTTGATGCACTTTCCTCGATCATGAATTTGGTCATAGTACTCTTTATGTTAGCACATATATATGAGATAGGCGTATTTGATAGTTCATGTTTCGTCTAGTATATATGTTGCAAGCTATCTATTTAATGAATTCTCAATTAAATTAATCAGTAAAGTGCTCTATTTCTCATCGGTTTAAACCCACATAAATATCTTGCTTGCATTAGATTGACAGTGCTGCTTACGAGTATTGCTACTAACACAACCATTGTTGGACCTGGATTTCGTAATCCGGAATCATCTATGAAAACACTGTGCTATTCCCTAGATTAGTAGTTAGCACTCACAGAATACATCACTGAATCAATTCATACAAGACGAAAACTAAACCATTTATAAATTAGCACATCAGAGTTTACATAGACCGCATCAGGCCAAGTTTTACAGTAAGGACCAAACAGGCCAAATGATTACCTCACAAAAGTAGCGGAAGCGACAATGAAAGCAAAAGGGGTAGAGCACATCTCTCCACAAGCAAGCAACTAGGGAAACACGTGTGTGTCCGATATTACCCAAAGACTTAGACAATATAGGATGCACGCAAGCACCGACGGAGTCAGCTAGACTGAGGCGAGACCTAGACTAAAAGAACTAATCTACTCCTCATCATCTCCTGGGCCTCCAACTTCTGGATCCTCGTAGTATGCGTAATCTCCCGGATTTCCTGCTTTTGAAGGTTTTGGGGGAAAGAGCGAGAATGAGCATAACTTCCGTGCTCGCGAGCCAACACACAAGGTGCAATAATATACATGCAAGGCTTAACAAGGATGGTCTGGGTTCTTTTATTTGCTAAAGCAACAATTTTAATTATCATAATTACAAATTCCTATCACTTAGCATTTTTAACCAAATTGCTTTTTGTTTAAAGAGAGTAATTGTGTAATATTTATAACAGCAGAGGCTACCTCCACCTTATGCTTAATTTGATTGGGGCTATCCCCATTTATTAACACCACTGAGTTTGAAAACCCAGGAAAAATCCAATCTTAGGGCTAGGTGACCCCGTCCTGATTTTCATACCACCTATAAAGGTTTTTGAAATAGAACTAACTCTAGTAAGTTCCTATGTCTACCATTGACCGTAGGCACGACTGTTTAAACAGTTTAGACTCTACATAGGTTGTACACTGTACCCACAAGAGACAATCATACTTGTTGCCCCACATGATTCCTTAGTCATGTAGTTGAGTGACCATCACAATAACTTTTCAAATTACCTCACTTTTTCTGTCATCTCACCCATATGGGCTGCCCCCACTTGCGGTAGGTCCCATACGTTGTGCGGGATGTTCACCATTATGACTAGCGTAGCTGGCAACTTCGCCCTTCTTTGGTGTCCCATTCAAGCTAGATCATATCCACTACTTGCACTACCTTACTCGACCACCAATGAGATGATTTCCAGGGTCCAATAAATTTACTAAGCCCAGTTGCACTTTGCAGATTTGTGGTTACACATGTTTTACAATAGGAGGTCATGACAAGATTAAGTCCTTAGGGTTATATGGGCGGTTCATTCCACATACCATCCACAAACCAACATTCCTTAGGTTGCATTAGCACCCATCATCATACCATCCATCATACCATCCGCCCAGACGGTAACAACAAGTTATTAGGGTTTTTGAGGAGCAAAATACATTAACTCAACCATCTCAGTCATTTACCCACAATGACTGCCCAAAACCATTTTCATATTTAAAAGATGATGATTAGGACATTTAATGTCCCGGTACCTAAGCATGACTAGCATGTCGTTTAAGTACAACCTATAACTAGTAATTACCACATAGTTACTAGTGTGACATGGAATAATGGATTCAATTGTCAAAGGATGGTATTATAATTAATTAATCATCAAATGAGTATTTAATTATCTTAAGCTTTAACATACAATTGATTAAAGAATTAAAGCATGCAATTTTGGTAATTTAAAGGAATATAATTTACATAGAATGTAGGCTCAAATTGATCAAAGTATCGACTCGCTTGGATTAAAGGTAAGAGAGTCTTGACAATATTGTGCTTGATCAAAATGAAGGTCTCCCACTTCTTCGAACCCTATTCGGACGAATGCACCGGAAAAGGGAACAAACAAGCAAGGAGAGCAAATAAATACTAAAGAAATAATAAATGAACTCAAAATTAAACAAGATCACTGCCATTAGATAGGTCTTGAATTTACAAAATTTTAGAAACAAATTTCACTTGAATCGAAGTTAAAACGGAGGAGAACGGGGCTTTCGAAGTCTTGCTTTTGAATTAAACCAAGAAAAAGAAAAAGGAGAGAGAACTTGTCTCTTTGACATGCAGGACCCAATGAATAGTGGGTTGGTTCATGCCACGGTTCATGGACCGAGGTTCACCATCACTGGTCCACGGGTGCATTGGAGTGCTACTATTCTTCGGGCCCAATTGTCATTGAATGGTAGTGAATCACTGAGTCCCTTTAACTCCAAACCTTAAGCATTTGGCCCACAAGTCATTGACTTGGAGCGAACCAATAGAGAGCAGTACAGAAAGAGGGGAATCAGAGGAGGGCTCGGGCGGCTCGGGAGCGTCGCCGGTGCCGACGAGCGAAGGCGAGCAGCGGCCAGCGAGGGGGCGAAATGGGACCCTACGAGGGTGGTGACCCCACTGGCGGCGGCGGCGCCGCTAAAGAAGCACCAAGGCAGTGGCGGTAGCGGCGGCGGCGACATTGTTTTGGCGCAAGACGGCGGCACCACTGTTGCATGGCGGAGGTAAAGGAGGCATGCACATGGGTGGCGCCTGGAGGTGGGGAAGCCGAAGGTGGGGTCAGGGTGGCCTGAGGGTGGCCGTGGTGGCGGGGCGGTGGCGACTGTGGGCAGAAGAGAAGGGGCGACGACAGTGGGGAAGGAGAGTGGAGGTGGGGGATGAGTTCCTCGGTGTCAGGGGCATGCGGCGACGATGGTGGCACGGTGAGAGGCTCACCGGAGCAGTTAAATGATGGCAGGGCGACGCGGCGGTAGACAAGGGGAGCTTGGGTGCTCCCTCGGTTTTGTGCAAGGGAAAGAGGGGGAGATGAGAGGGAAGAGCGAGGGGATGAGCCGGAGGGGAGGAGGCTTAAGTAGCCGAGGGGAGGGATGGAGCTGTTGCGGACTTGAGGTGGCGCACCGTCCTGAGGTTGGCATGGATGGGCGAGGTGCTGCCGTCACGGCGGCGATCGTGGAGGCCCGGGGCAGGTGAAGTGGGGACGGCGACGGGACAGTGCGGGAGGGCTGGCGTCATGGTGACGAAGGCGGCGACCAAAAGGGCCGAGAAGGTGCGGGCGCAGGCGTGCGTGTACGCCTGACAGTCTTTGTCGGAGGCGGCCGAGAGGAGTAAATTTGTTAGCGTGGGTGCGGTGGCACATCAAGGCGAGCGGGCATGGGTGAGTTGAGCGGCGATGGGACAGACTTGTGGTGACACTGTGGCCGGATGTGACGACGGTGACGACTTGCACGGCAAGGTCAAAGTGGCGAGGCGGCGTGTGCAGTGGGAGTGTGGCGGGCGCGCAGGCGGCGACTCTGAGCCTTTGACTGGCTCGGCCTGGGGAGGTAGAGGGGTAGGGGAAGGCTCGGGCTTGGGGGAGCTGGGCCGAAAGGGAGGTGGGCTGGGCCAGCCAAGGGAGAAGAGAAGTGGGCTAAGCCCAAGGGGAATAGGGGCTGAGCCCACTAGGATTTGAAGGGGAGATTTGAGAAGAGAATTCAAATTGAGATTTGAATTTCGAAATTGAATTGAGGTTTAAATTTGAATCGAGGCTGAGGTTCGAGATTTTTGAAAATACTCGCTAATTTGAAATAAGGTTGAAAGTCTAAATGACAAATGGCAATTACTATTTACCGTCCAAAAACAGACTGTTACAACCATCAACGTGCATGCATAATTTGTTGGCCACACAAAATGTAAGCATTTTTTGGGTATGTTACGACTAGATCAAAATACGACCATTTGCTGGTCGATAAGTCTCACAGACAGGCATGTGAGCCCTATCTTATCGACTAGGGACATGTACACTATGCTCGACTATGCATGGCGTGCACGTATGTGTCACGTCCTGCGTGATCTCGAGAGCCATGTTCCTAGTATTTTCTCACAAATATCGATAGTAATTTATCAACACATTTACATTTGTAATAACTCCAGGGGTTGTGTCTCGATGCTGGATTTTCAAAACAGATTTTGTTAAAGCAACTTTTAACAGGAGTTTTAGAAGAAGAAGAAGGAGGAAAAAAATTGATATTCTAAACAGTTCGTGATTGTACCCGCATGACATGCATGGTCATTTCTTTGTCACTGTCGACGCTTACTTGGTTATAAATACCCGTATTAAATCGATGAGTTAGCCAGCTATGTCAAATGGTTTTATATATCCTCATTCGGAAATTAAATAATGTGGAGTGTAGTGCAGAAAAGGATTTCGTAGACATGTTTTCATTAATGGAATAAGTTCATAATACACCCCTGAACTTTGCGGAGAGTCCAAAATACCCCTTGAACTCTAAAACCGTTTGGTTTGCACCCTCGAACTGCCAATAGCATCTCACCTGATCCTCTTGGGCCGAAATCTCCCGGTTTCTCCCTGACGTGGCATCCACGCATGCCACGCTGGCGCAGTTTCGCTTCGTGGACTCCAGGTCACTGATTAGTCCACGGTGGCATTCCACAGCCTGATCGCTGTCGGTTGAGAGGGGCGGAGCCACCACGGCATGGGCTTCATGTTGCACGCGCTGGCGGTAGTGAGGCACCTCTCCTCCTCCCCTTCCCCGGCAGGTCATGGCGGTGTGGCCATGATCATGCAGCACGATCTTGATCGCCGGCAGGACATACCCTTGATTGTGCATCACCGGGATTGGAACATTTTTGTCTCACCGTCTTTGCCGCCCCCGAAGAGCAGCCCTCCTCCTTCAACCGTCCCACCGCCGTCTCAAGACTCATCGTCACCACCTATCGCCAATTCATCCTCTCCGACACCATCCAATTTCGGCCACCCCTCGCCTCTGCCGGCGCCGTCGAAGTCCCATGGCTCTCCGTCATCATCGGCCAAGATTACGACTCCACCAGCCCAATCCTCTAAGGGCTCAGGTGAAGGGACAAGGTCGCTGTCGGCTTCTGTGCACCGCGGCGTGTCCAACGCCATGGCCAAAAATGTTTTTGCTGCCATCGCCATTGTCTACTCGTGGTTCTTGCTTGCTCTTGACACGCTTCACGAGAGAAGCATTGAAGCTGCGCAGATTTACATGTAGCTAACCTCCAATGCCATGGCAACCGCAGGCAACATCACGTACTACACCAGTGGGCCACAGCCACAATGGCAGAGCGACACCGGCATGGCACCATCGATGAGCACCTTCGGCCCGCCAGGGGGCGCCTGGCACGTGCCGCCCAACATAACATCCAGCATCTACTTGACCGCGGCGCTCCACGCGGCGACCTGGCGATCCGCGAGGTGGGGGCGCCTCGGAGGGGGCCCGAGCCGGAGGCAGGGTGACGACGAGGAGGCCGAAGCTGAAGTCGACGAGGGGGGCCTGAAGTCAGCGTAGGAGGCGCGAGGTGGCGCCACGAGGCCGGGGTGGGTGGAGTCGCCGAGGGGGTGCCACGAGGCCGAGGTGGGCGGAGTCGCCGAGGGGGCCCGAAGCCGATGTCGGGGGCGCGACGTGTCGGAGGTGAGGCCGACGGCAGCTGGGAGCTCGAGGTGGCGACACTGGGGGGCGTGACGCCTGAGGTCCGTGCTCGAGAGGGGGCCGAGGTAGGGGGTGCCAGATGGTGGTGGAGGTGGATCCGGCGAGGCGGCCCTAAGGTGGTCTTGGCGGAGGTGTGTGGTGTGTGCGAGGCGGAGGCAAGAATCGATGTGGCCACTCATGAAGGGTGGTGGCAGGCGGGGTCGAGGCGGATGAGGCCACCCAAAGGGGTGTGGGGAACCTCTGGGTGGCCGCCGGCGAGGCGAGCCACCGAAGCTGAAGTGAGAGAGAAGAAAGAGAATGGGAGAGAAGGAAGAGGAATGAAGAAAGAGATGGGGCTGCCATGTGAGACCCATGTATAAAATTTACTTCTTTTTATCTGCTATAGCTGATTCAGATGCCACCTAAGCCAAAACCAATGATGTGGCTACCAACATGGCTAAAACCACCAATGAAACCTGTTGTGTCACGGGGTAGGCTACGATAGCTACAAACAAAAATTTTCTACCACGCAAACCAGGAAGCCAAGCAAGTAGATGATCATATATCGTTACCACCAGACGCACAGAGTAGAGGAAGAAGGGTTAGAGCAGCCTGGTCCAACGTATAGCGCGTCGATGTAGTGGTCGTAGTCGATCGTCTCCTCTAGCAACCTCTGCAGTTCCTCTTGAAGATCGCAGATCGTCCTCAAGCGCAACAATCGTAGTAGCGCCTCTACGGTATCCACACGTCCAGGGAAGGAACAACCATACGTCGGTGTGCTAGTACCAAGTCGCACGGTAGAGCTCTCAGGAAGATGGTGGCTAGGGTTTCGGTGGTGTTTCACGCGCCCCGCCCAACAGCCTCATGCATCTCCTTATATAGTGCTCGTGACGGATCCTATCCGAACACGTTTACGAATCGTATCCGTACTGCTTTGTTCCAACCCGTTAAGTGTGTGACCTTGTAGGTTCATGCGTAATCGGTTATGACTCGGAAACCCTTTCCGATCACTAGTCGTAGCGGCTCCTAGCAGAACATAGCGATTCCCGAATACACACAAATTATATCGAGGCGAACCTTAATGCAATATAATCTATGACCGAGTCCTCATCACTTACGACTGTGTCCTATCTCTATCTGACCGGTCAGTATGTGGTCACGACGATTCGTAACTTCTTACGATCGAGTTACGACCACTCTGTGATTACGTTCGACCATCTCGACCGGCTCGTATCTCCATCGACGATCAGAATCGCTCGAACTAAGCATTTCTCATGTATACTCTCTTTGCCTCACGTTATGCGGTTGAACTCCGGTGAGATGTTGTGTCATCCATGGATTTGTTCAATTCTTTCTCGTCGAGTGTTAGATAACTACGTGGTCGAACACTTGACTACTAGTGGCACGACCATGCACTTTCATATCTCGATCAACGAGGGGCCAGAGACATATCTCTGTTATGTTAGGAGGGCAAATCCATATCAGGCCGGTCACATTCCTCTCCATGTTTCACGGCATACCGAAAGCTACCTTTATAACTACCCGATTCACGGTGTAGTGTTTGGCAACCCCTAAGAGTGCTATTACACATGTAGGAAACCATCTCGATCTCGTGTCTAAGGATTATACATCATCATTGCTTGAGACCAATCTAACGACACATAGAATCATAACAATCTCAATAGTGTCTCAAGGTGGGTCTAATTCAACATCATGTTCTCTAACATGTGTTCATATTATTGGTTTGATATCTCCATATCTATCACTCGTGAAACATAGTCATCAACTAATACATATGCTAGTCTATTCATATGTGTCCTCATATGTTTCCGACCAGGGATCGTATAAGAATAATTATCGCAGAAATATAGAGTTTCACAACCAAGTTACATACTTGATAATAAATATTAACAATATTATTATAGGAACAAGATAACACATTATCCAATGTTATGAATATAATGAAATATAATCATCTCTATGATTGCCTCTAGGGCATATTTCCAACAAAACCAACCTAGGTATAACTTTATTTGGTTTTGACAGTTTAAGGATGTAAAGTGAACGGTTTTATTGTTCGGAGTGTTTTTTGGTCTCAAACCATAGTTTAGAGGAGTAAAGTGGACTTATTCCTTCATTAATTGATGCAGAGAATAAAGAGGGGTCTTCATTGTATCAGGAGGTATTCAGGTGGTGTTTTCATTAATGCACAGAATAAAGGGACGTCTCCATAGTTCATTCGATCCTTCCATCCCCTTTTTGGTGTCTTTGCGACGCTATCGTCAACTTCAAACCATCCTGATCCAATTTCCGCAGTGAGGTGTTTACAGTGTAAACCTATCTCAAGCATGACGTCATTGTGCCCAACCCTACTACAGCCCGCCCCAGGGATGAGTCATAAGCATGCACGTACTTTATCAAAACTCGTAAAACTACCCATTTCAGTTTAGGTTTCAACGGAACTATGCATAGATTAATTGACGAAACGTTTTCAATATACCCCACGTCCGTCAACCTCTCACGGAATGTGCCGGAATCTAACATGTGGAGGCCACCCGGTAATATTTGTTGGACCGAAGAGGCGATTAGAAGTGGTTGAATAGGCGCCACACAAAATCAACATCTTCAAAATCTTTTGCCTCAAGAAGTTTAAAGTTCTTTCACTCCAATAGCTATGTGGAGCTATGAAGATCAGAGATAATCATTCAAACAATAATCGTGTAGCATCCCAAAATCTGAATTCTAGGAATATGTGTTATAAATGCATTTGAGAAATTATTTTGATCATTTGCATATGAAATATACCATGTTGAATCTGGTTTTTGTATTTAAAAGCAAAACAGGAACTACAAACCAATAGGTGCTAAAAAGGAAATAGGTAAAATAAGTAAAAATAATTAACGAGGGAACTATTTCTGGCATATTATCCAAGGAACAATTCACCAAAACTTTTATATAAAATTTTGTTAAGAAAAATAATTACAAATACTTAAGAATAGAACCTTGTTTGAATTTTAGAGAAATTCACAGAAATTATTAACTTTTGAAAATTTTACAGGAGAAACTAAATTAGTCCAGAAGGCCATATAAAAATTTTCATTAAATTTGGACTTCATTTGTGTAGTAAATAAAATCGGGCAATAAATCAATAGAAAATAAAATTCTAAAACCTAACTCCCTCTCACCTCTCTCTGACCTGTCGCCCCCCCCCCCCCACACACACAGGGTCCTTCTTCCACCTCGGTGCAGTTTTCTTCGTCGCTCACCATTTTTGCCACCATCCAACCACCCCGGCCGAGCCCCATGCTTGCCCATACGACGGAGACTTCGCCAGATTTGCCTACGGTCACCTCGGCCTCTCCTCGTTGATCTTCGACCTCACCGCCAATATAAAGGACGCCTGAGCTGCGTCTCTTCTTTTCCATCCAGTGCGCACCTTCCCGCCTCTTCTTCCCCACTCAATCGATCTCTAGATCTCAGAGAGCGCAAGCCCTAAAACGGTCGTGCGTCGCCACCTTCGTCCCCAACGCCGTGAAGGGTTCGGTGTCAATCCTATCACGTCATATCACGTTCTAGAGATCACTGATGCTATCCCCTCATTCCATTTCATCTTTGATCCACAGGAGCTCTAGAATTTGGGCTTCTTCCTCATCTCCAGCCAGAATTGCCGCCTCAAGCACCGTTAGAGCCTCGCTACACCCCAAGTCGATTCCTTTCGCCAGGAGCATCGCATGATCATCACCAAGCTGCTCCGACCCCTGGAAGAACTTCTTCGTCACCTGAACCTCTTCTCCATGCGAAGCTTGCCTCGCCGCCTCGGCTCACCGTCGACAGCTCATCTCCAACCATCTCCAGACCTCCTCCTTGTTTTGGTATGACCCTAGTAGCATGTAGATGCTCATGCACACATTATTTAGTTGAGGATGTAGCTTATTTGATCTTTGGCTCTTTGCCGTACCCGCTCCACCGCTCAACGCCGGCACGTCGCCTCGTCAGGCCATCTCTGGCCTCACCGTCGGTGCTGGCAGGTGCGCAATAGCACGGAGGTCCCATTTTCGGCACTCTCCGACGTTGTCGAGCCTCACCGCACCAGCAAGATGCACCAGCGTGAGCGCCACCACGCGGCATTGCCAGACGAGCACTATAGCTCGTCATCAAGTGCCTAATCCCAGTCATTAAGTGTTAATCAATGTTTAGCTATCGGATTAGTTCTAATGAATCACTGACGTGTGAGACCAAGCTTTAGACTAAAAGAAATCTTAAATTAAAACATTTTTCTCTAATGGTCTATGACATGCGGGCCCCACGGCTCTTAAGTGCACAGTGTTGGTCCTTGGACCGGTGGACCAAGCGCGTGAACTTTAGTTCACACACTGTTCTTATGAACCGTGCCACTCACAGTGGGCCCTACTTATCGGTTTTTAAACAAAAATCAAATGAAAATAGAAAAAATGTTTTCAATTATGAGGAGAATACGCTTTACCCTACTGGAAAGCGTAAACCTCACTAGTTCATGTGCGGGATTACGCTTTCTCTGTTGGAAAGTGTATTTCTCAATTTTCTTTGATTTTCTAAACCAAACCAAAATAAAACCTTAATAACTTTTGCTACAAAACTCTAAATTGAATGAAATTTGTCTCTAAATTCATCTAAAATAATAATCTACCTAAATATGTATAAATATTTAATTTTGGTCACTGTTGGGTGTAATTGGTATTATTTAATTCGTTTCTGGCTCTTTTTGTATTAGACGTCAATTGCTCCAGTTATTATTGTGACGATCAATCAACTATATATTCAGAATAACAAGAGCAAGGTAAGCACCTCTTTTGATCATGTTGATCCCAGTATTTTAATTAGGAATAAGTCCGGTTTACCCCCCTAAACTATCAGAAAAGTCTGGTTTACCCCCTGAACTACAAAACCGGTTTTTTAACCCCTTGAATTTGTCAAAACCGGTCAAATAACACCTGTAGTGGTTTGGAGTGGTGGTTTTGGTGGCGTGGTAAATTCACCAACTCAAGATCTGACGTGGCGCTTGGCCCGTTTTCTTCTCCTCCTCTCTCTCGACTCGTGGGCCCCACCTTTGCTTCTTCCTCCCGTGATGGGTCGATGGTGAAGAACCCGTCTTCTTGCCCTCGAACTCCTCGCCTCCACCGGCTTCCCCATCGCCTCCACCGCTAGCCGATTGGTAGCTTTGGCGCTTCGCCATAACCCGACCGGTTGCTCCGCCAAGACGTCGTCGGAGTGCCGCGGCGTCTTCGATCGATGTCTGGCGATGGCTCGTGGTCGCCGGGCGGCGAAGCAGCGACGCCGGTCCGGACGGCAACGGCGTGGAGTGGAAGGACGCGGTGTTCGACGCGAGAAGGCGCTTCGGCGTCCGGCCATATAGGCATGCGGCGCGAGAGCTGTCGGTGTTCTTCTACTACCGCGGCGGCTTACAGACGGCTCGCGCGCTGGTCCAACCGCGAAACTCGCCTCGCCTCGCCGTCGAGCTTCGGCCGTCGTCGTCGCCAGACTACCGCCAGCCACGCCGAAGCACTCCTCCTCGCGCCATCGAGGACGGCTCGCGGCGTTCATATGGTGGCGTCGCGGCGGCTGGTCGAGATGATGGCGACCCTCAGCTCGAGGCCGCCGACCGGCTAGGCCTTCATCTCCGGCGACTTCGTGGGCGGTACCGTGTGCACACCTCGCCGCGTGCGATTGGCTCGACCGCCCGCCACACCGAAGCTGGAGCCTATCCACGTCGAGGCTATGTCGGTGATGCCCTTCTTCGGCGGCGTGGAGTGCACGGATCGAGGCGGAGTGCCCCGACGATGCGTTCTGAACCGCCATTGAGCGAGCCGTCTTGGCGGCGTTGTCGCCAACCGGGCGCGACGGCGACGGACCAAAGGTCCAACCCGTTCGGGAAGGGTAGCGAAATTTGGGCGGTGGAGTTCGCGCCGGCGCTAGGTGGTGGTCGGCGCGACATCCTCTGCGACCGTGGCGGACTCGTGGCCGAGGGCGATGGGGAAGCCGGTGGAGGTGAGGAGTTCGAGGGCAAGAAGATTACTCTGACCGCGGCATGGCGTGCCGGAGACCAAAGGAGAATGGGAGAAGAAAAGCAATGAAGAAGAAGCAGGAGAGAAGGTAAGGAAGAGAGAGAAGGTGATTTAGATGCCACGTATATGCTGATTTGGATAAAAACCGGCTACGTCAGCAAAACCACCGCTCCAAACCGCTACGGGGGGTTATTTGACCGGTTTTGACAAATTCAGGGGGTTAAAAAACCGGTTTTGTAGTTCAGGGGGTAAACCAGACTTTTCTGATAGTTCAGGGGAGTAAACCGGACTTTTTCCTTTTAATTATTATACTTTGTTTTGTAAATCCTATTATGCATATGTGTATGCTTGTATGAAAATGTTATTATTGGGAAAATTGGTAGTTGTAATCCCATTTGCTGCACATATCTCCTTGTAATACTGATTTCTTATTGTTTTGGCCATTAGAATATGGGTTAGACAATATGTAATGTCATTTGGGGATTTTTCGAGTGCGATTATCGCACAAATGCAACTAGAACGATAGATTTTCTGATTTTTTTTAAAGGACAATATGATAATTTGAGAGTTTGGGATATTTTGAAAAATGTCTAGAGAAGGTATCTCTGTTATTTTGTATGAAAATGAAATGGAAACTTTAGTTTTTAGATGCGGGCGAGTTATATTGTATTATGAAAAAGTGATGATTGTGACTCACAGTAGCTAGGGTGGAGTTTCTCGCCTGTAGTCGATTAAGGACTAAAGCCAACAACTCCAAGACTAAGACCTAATCGTACAACCGTATGTGCTAGTATGGGATAGTCATAACTAACTAAGTTATCGAATCATAGCCTTGCATGATTAGTAGGCAGAAGTAGTGCAAGCAATTTCTATTGCCGTCACAACTGCGGATGCCTCACTTGAACGGGTTTCTATCCGGGTGAAGTAAGGGACTCACTCAGCAGGTTTCTATCCGGGTGAGTGAGGCTCCTCATACGACGAGTTTCTATCGGGGTAAATGAGGATAATGATTCGTAGGGTTAGTGGAAGGTTAGGGCTAGATAATGTAAAGGCTACGTTGCGAGCTCTAGACTGCTTACCTACGGTAGTGAGTAGTGATATAGAGAATTCTAGGCTATCTAGAATGTTCGCGTACTATGGGTAAAGTTGTACACCTCTTCAAAGTAAAAATCTATTTAAATAGCCATGCTCGCGATCATGAGCATGCTTAGTGCGGCTGGTATGGCTGTAGTTTTGATTTTCTCAAAAACTGTTTAGTCGGGAAATGGGTAATGACATGGGGTTTTTATTTCTTGAGTTAACTGCCATGTCTATGGCTAGATTGCTATGTCTATAGCAGGACTACCATTTCTATGGCCGAACATTAATTTTTTAATGCCATGTCTATGACTGAATATGAATATATTTTCGCTTGCAACCGAGTAGGGTTGCAGGTGTTGTTATTATTTTGTTCAGTTCTTTACTTACTGTCCTGTACTTATTTAAAATGCTCTTTCAAATTCCGTTGCAAATTATTACTTATGATTATTGCAAATAAAAATAACTTTAAGCAAAATAACTTGTAGAGTAGATCTTCATCTTTGATAGCCCTGCATCTAATAAATTTTTTGCGATACACTACAAGTCTTGCTGAGTACACAAGTACTCAATCTTGCTAATATTGTTGTTCAGAGATCGAAGATGAGCCAATGTTAGATGATGGGTTCTTTGCTCCCGGCACCGGAGGGTTCGGTGACGGGTCTACTTAGGCCTTGTTTCTTGTCGATTGCCTGCGGGCTCGGATGGGCATGCTGCTGGAGTTTTGCAACTTATATTATGTATTCTGCTACTATCTGTTTACTTCGAAGACTGCTTTTATTTGGCCGATCGGCCGATGTTTTAATAATCTTGTAATAGCTTAAGTAGATTACCCCTTTTCTTTACTTTTGCATGTGTATGTATCGATGTGAATGCTAAATGTGCAACCACTAATCCAGGCACTAGCACAGTATACACATAGGGTCTTCGGGTATTCCACGCCCAGGGGTCCAATAAATCAGGCAACAAAAGAATCAAAACTCATCGAAATCCTCATTGGCCAGTCAGACCGATGAATAGTAGCGGTCGACAATTGAGCGATCTTGATCGGGCCGGTGAGCGATAAAATCAAGACCTAAACCGACTTTCAAAGAGATTTCAAAATCACAAATTGATCCAATTTTTGATCCACAGCTCCAAGCTTCATGAAACTTGAAACACACCTTCTCTAGGATGTTAGGAACCTATTCCAATCAAAGATCATGAAGATCATTGCTAAAGTTTCGACCTTTTTCTGTTTGAGTGAACATTGCTCCAAAACCGGATCGAATACGAAAATGGTGATTGAGAGGATTTCGCTAGAGGAATCAATCCAAGATGGCTAAAAATGGTCTCCCATATGTCCTAGCACCCTCAATCACAGGAAGAATCACTCCAAAAACCCTCAAGAGCAAAACCCCTAAAATCACCATTTCTTTCATCAAAACCGGGCAAAATCAAACTTTGATCCAAATTCTTTCTCATGGGTGGATGATGATCAGGATGACCTTAGATCATATCCCACACGTCCCACCAAGCAAGATCACAACAAGATCCCAAATAAAAACCTAAGAAACACCAAAACTCCAAAAGGCATCAAAGAGAGAGCAAGAATAAGATAGAATTCATCTTGGGGCAAATCTTGTATGGATTGATTAGAGAGATTATATGTTTACACTCACTCCACCATAGAGGACAAAAGAACAACACCTGAGCACTCAATCAATCCATCTCTCAAGAACCCTAGCCTCTCTACTTTCCTCTCCTATCCCTAAATCACAAATTAGGGTTTCTATGCTACAAGGGTTAGCAGGTGCAAAACCAACACCCTCCCCTTTTATAGTGAAGACTAGCTCTAGAGAGATATCCCAAACGGGCATCTATTAAGTCCACACACAAATGGGTTTCACTCACGTACGCTTCTCAAAGCGTCGTCTTCATCTTGACCTAAACCGCCTCTCCTTGCGCCATCTTGCGCTGCGGTTTCTTGAAGGCCAAGAAGGTGGTTTAGCATACCACCACTTACCACTTTTTCGGTATAGGGCAATTTCCCAAATGCTCATCTACCGACCTTTGGAGATTCCTTCGCCGAGAAGCATCTCCCATGCTCCGTAATCATCCATGTGGCCCCAATGACTTCCCGTCAAGCCTCTCACATGTCCGGATCCCACCGAACTGTCCTCACTTGCAACTGGGACCAAGTCACTTAGCGCACCACATGTCTCACCATAATTGCACCCGGCTTCCTTGACCATTAAGGACCTCAACTCCTCCCTGAGCCTAGTCTGGACCTCAACTCCTCTGTGAGTCTAGTCCTGGTCCACCATGCCACTGCCCATCATGTTCATCACCGGTAGCTTCCGCTCTGATTCCTTATCTTCTCGGCTTGTAACCACCCCGCTAGCCTCAGTCATCTCCTAACCTAGTCCCGATCTAGTCAACCTCACCATGACCTAGCTCCGGTGTCCTACAACCATCACAAACAAGCAATCCGTTACGTAGCACCGCATGATACGCACAATCATCAATTCACATAATTGATGAAGCATGAGCACATAAATTCACAAAGGCCTTTGCTCAAACATCGCCTCCTATGGTTCTTATCCATCTTGCACCTTGCTTGACTCCAACCATCTCACCCGGCATCCACGACCGTTCTAGACCTTGGTTCTTCTAACTAAGTCCTGGTCCTCCTCGCCGTTGACCTTAGTTGACTCCAAGCCACATGCATAACAATAGACCAAGCAACAATTTTTGGCATAAGTTCTTCGCAACTTGACCAACATTAGCCCAAAACATGCATCACGCAACATCTATGCAATAAAACTCATGACTTTGACCTAACCCACGAAGTTCACTGCACTTCTGGCGCGTGAACCAACCACTAGCTGGTTAGACAGGAACCCTCGACCGATTTGACTGCTGGCAAATGACCGGCCAGACCGCCCCAACACTTAGCCAAAATTCCAGCCCCATAAATCTGCACTCTCTAGAATTTTTAGACTCTATCTAGTTTTGGCTCGAACCCCAATTCCAATGAGACCAAGTGCAAATGCATTCTCAAGCATCCATTCTCACGTGATTTTTGGCCGATCGTCAAAATTCACATTTTCACCTTTTTGGCCAGTCAATCGCTGCATTTGGCCAGTCTAACCACCAAGACCCCGACCGGTCTGATCGCCAACCATGGCCAGTCAGACCTCCACCAAGGCCGGTCAGACCGCCTATGACTGACAAAGCAGCAGGACTTCGCCGAAAATGAGGGTTTCTCCAAATACCTCGACACTATTGCCAAATGTTCGACACACTAAGTTTATGATCATTTCCATATGATCTCCACAATATCGATGGCTGCCACGTACTCCACCCATTCCCCTCTTCTTTCTTTCTCCCCATCTCTCCCCCTCTCCGACTATTGCTCTTCTACTGACGGCTGGCACGGATCCACAAGATATGGGTCTAATATGAGTAGGATACCGAAATGAAAATTAATGGGTAGTTTTCTTTCTAGTTTCACAACATATGTGTAACTTGTGGAATTTACTCAAACTTACAATAACAAGTGATTGAGAGGAAGAACTCACTTGATGGCATTTCATGTGTTCTCCTAGTGTGTAACACCCCAAAGTTTCAATCTTGATTAAAAATAAAACTTAAATATTTTCCTTGAATTTCTGGATTCTAAAAAGATTTTTCCTATTTATTTTAAAGGCAAGATAATTTATTTGCAATTATAAATATCAATGTTAAGTTGCAAATATTTTATTTAAATCCAAAATATCTCAAGGAATTTACTCGAATTTTTCCTAGAATTTTTGGACTATATTAACTATTTTCTAAAAACCTTTTTAGCATTTCTGGTATTTCTTTAAATCGAAAATGCTTTTAATCCAGCTTTTGGCTTTGGGCCAACTGCCAACCGACTCCATTTCCATCAAGACGCCCGCTCCACTACCGATTCGCGTTCGGCCTAGCTCGTCGGCCCCCTTTTCCCTTCCTTCCCGGTCAGCTGCCTCCTCTCCCTTCTCATCTTCTCCGCTCGGTGCGCGCTAGCGCCCATTGCCCAAGACATGCGCGCCACGTCGCCACCGTGTCACGTCGCCTCTCTGCTGCCACGCGACACGCCGCCACCTCGCCTACCGCCTACCCATTCCCCATGCCCGTGCCACAGCCCGCGCTCGCCGCCTTGCCCGCGCCACTCACCATCGTGCCGCCACCTCCCCTCTCCCTATTTAAGCCAGCGCCGACCCTTCCTCTTCCCCCTTTCTCCCCTCTAGATCCATTCTGCCTCACCGAAGCCCCCTCCCCCCAAACCGGTCGCGGCCGCTCGACACCGCTTCTCCTCTCCGATGAAGCTCGCCTCATGCATTGCGTCACAACGTGTCCCTGCACCCCCACTTGCTTTCCCCCTCCTCCCAACCGACTGTGTGCCATGCCATGCCGCCGCCGCCCCTTTCTTTCCCACCTCCAGCGCCATGGCCATGCCCCTAGACCATCCCCGCAACCCCCAAAGCCTTCCTGCACCTTCCCCGGGCCGCCGCCATGCCCATGCATGCGCCGCCACCCTCGGGATGCCGCCCAATCGTCGGCGCCGCGGCATGACCGAGCGCCCGCGTCGCCATAAGAGCCACCACTGACTGCCCTGTGTTGCCCCTTCGGCGCCGCCACTTGGTATCGCCTCCTCGAGGTTCCAGCGACCCGTTTTGGCCACCGGCTAAGTTCCTCGTGACGCCCCGCACGCCTCCCTCGCCACCGAGCCGCTCTGCCCTCCCCTGCTCTGCCTTCCCCTTTGCTCAGCTCTTTGTATTATGTAACTCTCTGTGTGAATGTTGGGTTGGAGCTTGTATGTGTAGATGACAGTAGCCCCATGAGTGAATAGAAGTGGCTAGAGAAATTCAATTGTAGTGAGGTTAGATTAGGCAGAGTAGAGCTTAAATGGTTAGTAAGTGTTTTACAGAGTAGATTGCAAGAACAAGTTTAGTATCTAGTGAGTTGTTGCCATCTATTAAGTGTATGACAATGGCCCTCCCCCACTCTATTGGGAAGTTGATTTAGAGACCAATAGTATTAAAACTTGGTTTAAAGTCAGTTAAGTGATCAGTTATGAGTAAAGGGATTAGTAGGAACATGATTAAATCATTTAGCTAGTGAAGGTCTGTTAGAGGGATAATCAGCTAGTACATATTCAAGTAAGTAAACTACATGCTGGATATTGTAGTTAGCATTCACAGGTTAGTTTATAGATACTCAATTGATAAGTTGTATTTTCGGATAGTATCAGTTAGTGGACAAATAGAGTAATTAGAGGATCACTAGAAATAGGCAGTGAGCAACCATTCTTTAGAATGCAGAAGCAAATTCAGTTAGGAGTTGCACTAAGAAAAATCCTTAGTAGAAACCTACATTAGTAACTAAAGCTAGAATAATTAACCTAGTCAATCACCCATTCCACTCTTTTTCCATCTCTCTCTCACTTCCATTTGGGATCCACAAAAATCAGCATTTCTTTTTGGAATATTCCAGCATATTCTATTTTCTATATTTCTATCATTTCATGTGATCGAAATCTTTCGGACGTTCGTCCTCCCTCATACGAACTCTGATTCCGTCAATACTCATTTCTAAATTCAGAAAAATTTAGTGCCTTTCTTTTGGTTCTAATTTGGTAATTTTTAGGTTTTATTTGGAATTGTTGTATTTATTGGGCTCTTTTTGCTCGTGTAGATTCCGGCGTTATCGAAGAATTCTCGGACCTGTCAACCGAAGCATACCAAATCTGCAACAAAGGAAAGTCGTAGACCTTTGATCATGTCGTACCCATTTTATAAAATTATATTGTTTTATATCAACATGCATTGCTAAGTTTATAATAAATGCTTTCGGAATAGTTAAATGCCTAATTGTCATTACGCCTCCTTGTATAATTGATATTGACATGTACCCTTGAATGACATAAATCCTTGGACACCATAGGATGGTTAATTATTAGTTGGACAATATTGTAATACCAACATGGATGCATATTATGCTTAGTCATGATGGGATTCATGATCATTGTGGAGATCATGTGGATATGATCCTAATCTTAGTGTATTGAACAATTGGCAATAGCGTCGAGGTGTTTGGAGAAACCATCATTTTCGGTAAAGTCCTGCTGCTGTCAGGCTGTAGGCGGTCAGACCAGCCAAGAGGAGGTGGTCAAACCGGCCTGTGTGGCGGTCTGACCGGCCACCTCTGGTAGTCAGACCGGCCCTGGTTTTGGCCAAAAAGCCGGCGGTCTGACTGGCCATACAGGACTTTCAAGTTTGGAGCCGGGCCAAAAATAGAGGGTGTAGGCAAGAGAGGGATTCTTCTATACTTAGTCTCATAATTTTTGGAGCTTCGAGTCAAAAGATCTATTCGTTTGAAATTTCCAAAGAAGTCTCAGATTTCTAAGTGGAAATTTGGCTAAGTCCCTTGTTTGGCCGGTCGGATCGGCCGGCGGCGGTCGAACCAATTAGAGGCGGTCGACCGCCAATGGGTGGCGGATCGACCGCTTTTGACTTGTTAAATCGGCCAACTTGGCGGCGATATCTGTTGGTTAGGTCAAGTTTATGGGTTTCATTGCATAGATGTTGCATGATGCATGTTTTGGCTAACATGGGTCAAGTTGTGAAGAACTTGAAATGGTTGCTTGGTCGATTGTTGTGCAGGTGGCTTGGAGTCACCTATGGTCAACGACGAGGAGGACCGGGACTAAGTTAGGAGAACCGAGATCCAGAACGGTCGTGGATGTCGGGTGAGATGGTTGGACTCAAACAAGGCGCAAGATGGACTAGAACCATCGAAGGCGAAGTTTGAGAAAAGGCCTTTGTTAAGGTATGTGCTCATGCCTCATCAATTATGTGAATTGATGGTTGTGCATATCATGCGATGCTACGTAACGGTTTGCTTGTTTGTGATGGTTGTAGGATACCGGAGCTAGGTAATGGTGAGGCGGACTAGATCAGGACCAGGTTAGGAGAACGGAGGTCCAGAACGATTGAGGTGGTGCTGAAAGATGACTGAGGCTAGCGGGGTGGTTACAAGCCAAGAAGACAAGGAACCGGAGCGGAACCTATCGGTGACGAACATGACGGACAGTGGCAAGGTTGATTGGGACTAGACTCAGGGAGGAGTTGAGGTCCGGACTAGGCTCAGGGAGGAGCTGAGGTCCTGAACAGTCAAGGAAGCCGGATGCAGTTATGGTGAGACAGGTAGTGCGCCAAGTGACTTGATCCCAGTTGCAAATGAGGACGGTTCGATGGAATCCGGACGCATGAGAGGATTGGCGGCAAGTCATTGGGGCCACATGGATGATGACAGAGCATGGGAGATGCTTCGAGGCGAAGGAATCGCCAAAGGTCGATAGAGGGGCATTTTGGAAAATTTTCCTATACCGAAAAAGTGGTAAGTGGTGGTGTGCGAAACCACCTTCTTGGCCTTAGAGAAACCGTGGCGCAAGATGGCGCAAGGAGAGGTGATCTAGGTTAAGAGAAGATGAAGACGACGCCTTAAAATACGTGTGTAAGTGAAACCCGTTTGTGTGTGGGCTTAATGGGTGCCCGTTTGGGATGTCTCTCTAGGGCTAGCCTCCACTATAAAAGAGGAGGGTGCTGGTTGTAACCCTCAACCCTTCTGATTCTAGAAACCCTAATTTGGGATTTAGGGCTAGGACAGGAAAGTGGATAGGCTAGGGTTCATGAGAGATGGATTGATTGTGTGCTCATGTGTTGAGCCTTTGTCCTCCTAGATGGAGTGGCTGTAAACCAACATCATCTCAAATCAATCCAAGAAAGATTTCACAAGATGAGTCTCTTTGTGTTCTTCCTCTCTATTTTGTGATTTTAGGGCTTTCTTTAATCCGTGGGTTTTCCTTTGGTTTCTGGCCTAGATCTTGCTTGCTGTGACATGTGGGAATACATCTAGGATCATCAATTACCCATGAGCAAGTGTTTGGATCATATTTTGGTTTTGACTCAGTTTTGGAGCAACCTTCACTCAAACAGAAAAAGGTCGGAACTTTGGCAAGGATCTTCACGATCCTTGATTGGAATAGATTCCTGACATCCTAGAGAAGGTATGCCTCAAGTTTGGTAAGGTTTGGAGTTCCGAATCAAAAGTTAGACCGATTTGTGATTTTGAGTTCGGGCTGATTTTACTGTTCATTGTACTAGAGGTCAGACCGCCAACTAGTTAGAGGTCTGACCGATTTGCCAAAGGTCAAACCACCAACTACAAGGAGGTCTGACCGCCCAACTCTATAGGTTTTGAGTTTTTGTGATTTTGGTCTATTTGCTTCGAGGTTTTGATTGGATTCAATATTAGTCTTGATCTTCATACCTTTTATAGCTATTGAAGTGAAAATCGTATTGAATTCAATCAAGGTGAAAAAGAGATCACGCTCCTATTCACCCCCCTTCTAGTCACCTTTTCGGTCCAACAAGTGGTATCAGAGCGAGGTTTGCTCTTTTGTGAGCTTCACCGATCTTTGAACATAGCGACTAGTAGAAGGTCTTGTGAGTCTTCTAGTTCATCTTCTTATAACTCTTTGGCCGACGACCATGTGAGGCATGAAGATTTTCGGAGATGGTTTGCTAAAGATCAAATTTGTGGTATGTGTGGCGCTCGTGGCCACTTTACCCATATGTGCTCTAGTTTCAAACATGAGTTCTTCATGGAGGCCGAGGAGGAGCCCATTGGCATTTGTGGAGTAGCGATCGAGGATGATCATGATGGAGAGCTTTTCGAGGATGATCATAATGAGTCATGCGAGGATGATCCCCTACTCAAGCTAAGCAAGGTGAACAAAGAAAAACTCATTGATGGCTTGTTGTCATATGATCTTAAATTGCATACTCTTAGGAAGGAAATGAAATTGCTAGAAAGAGAAAAGGGTGATTTGTCTCATGAGCTCGCCAAGTTGAAAACCTCCATGTATGCTTTTGATTCCTTGCTTGTAGATATGGATAACTTGAATAATTCTTTTGCATGCCTAAAATCTGAAAATGAATTATTGAAATCAAATGCTTCTATGCCATGTGATTCTTATGTTGCCTTACATCATGAGCTTGATAATGCTAAGTTAAAAATAGGCAATTTTAGATCTATGGCTAGAAATGATTGTGATTCTTGTGTAGGCATGCTTGCTGAATTTGAGAAGTTAAAATTGACTAATTCCATTCACCTTGAGCAATTAGAGAATGCCAGGGCTGCAATTATTGAAATTTAAGCTAGCCCTTGTAGCATGTGCTTAGAGTATGAAAAATTGCTTAAGAATGGTTTAGTCTCTTGTAAGAATTGTGCTAATTTAGAAAATGAAATTGATGCTTTGAATTGCATGCTTAACATGAAAGCATCATTAATTTTTTGCACATCCTGCATTGCCTTGAAAAGCGAGATTGAGTCTTTGAAGAAATTATGTGATGATATGAGCGCCAAGTCATGTGACTCTTGTATTTACCTCCACTCCGAGATTGATTTTTTCAAAATTTCTCTTGCTTCTTTGCATTTGAAGTTGGAGTTTTCTCGTGCTAAAAATGAATCATTTGATGTTGGCATTTGTGCCATTGCCTTGAGTAGCTCTTCCTTGGCAAGTGCGACTCTTTGTGACTCTTCTTATGTTGTCCAAGGGATTTCTAAAGACAAGGGTGTTTTTCTTTCTCAAATGGTACTACATCTTCAAAAGAGAAGTATCATTGCACCTTTTGTAAGAAAGATAGACACATTATTGAGTTTTTCTTCTGCCGTGTCAAACACCAGCGTCGAATGTGCCGTCGAGCTTTTAGGGACACACATTTCTCATCTCATGGCATGTGTGAGCCTAGTGCCGACATGAGGGCGAGTTATGATGTTGGTTCTTCCAACTTGTCCCAAGGGACTTCTCTTTTGAGCGATAATGGTACTTCATCCTCTCAGACCGTGTCTTCTAGTAGACCTTTACACCATTGCTCATTCTATGAGAAGGATGGACATCTTGTGGATTTCTATTTTTGATGTGAAAAACACATGCGTCGAGCTCATCTTCTATGTCTCCTAGTGGGCATAGTCTTTCTCATGACATGCACACTAAAGATCCTAGCACGAGGACTCGCTCTGTTGATGACATCTTTGACACCTTTTCTAGTAGTGTTGGACAGCATCGTGGACTCGGTTTTCGTGGTTTTGGTTTTGGTCCACGAGCTGCCCCAAGGCAAGATTTATGTCGTTTCCCAAGAGGTGGACCTCATTTCATTCATCGAGGTACACACCCACGGCGAGGATGTGTGAGTTCCTTTGGTGCTTTTGTTGGTTCTCATTATGGTGCTTTCAAGCAAGACCATCGCCGCTTTTCTATAGATGGACCTCATTTTCCTCATCGAGTTGTCCACTCACAGCGTGCCTCCAAGGATGGTGTTGGATATTCTTGCATGAACCATCTTTTTCATCATGCTAACTCACATAATGGTTCAATTGCTTCTAGTAGCCGTGTGTCCAAGGTTTGGGTTCCCAAGTATTTGCTCTCTAACCCTTCGGGATCCAAGACTTGGACATCTTGCTTTTTTCGTGTGTAGGTACTGTGGACGTCGATGGGAGAACATGGACATGAAAGGTCTCAGTCTTTTGCTTCATCATGTGATTGGGACACTTGATAGTTCTCCATCCCCATGATGGCCTCTAAGAGGCATGTGCTTTCATGATTGGCGTCTTCACCTATTTTGTAAGCTATCTTACACCTTCATGCCTTTACCTTCATGATTATTCATTCTTGGCGTGTTGTGCTTGTCTTTGTGCTCACTTGTATCATATCAGCATGTGTTACTCTTATGATATCTTTCATCATGCCTTTGCTAGTACCTTGCTTATATATCCATGTATTAGATTGTCGTTCATTATTTCCATGGTTGTATGAGCTTGGTTTTGTCATCAAGAGCTTGTGCTGTTTGGTACTTTTATTATCTTGCTCTTGTTGATTTTTGCTTTATGCATCCACATGCTTACTTGATATCCATGTTAGCATACATTATCCATGATTTGTTCTATAACATGTTTTATGCTTACACGGTATTGTGCCTTATTGTTAATCGTGGATACATGAGCTTTGCCATAGCTTCACTAGCATGCTTTACCCTTGACTGGTTGTATGTTGTGTGATATGTTATGCGCTTGCTTGCTCCTATGCCTTATTATGGATTAAGGATAGTTTGAGCTTTATCGTATCTTGGATAGCATGTGTTGCAATTGATATGTCTATCTTCATGATCATGCCCTGAATTGTTGATTATACTCTTTTATGAGCTTTGGATCATCTACTGCTATTCTTGCTAGTCAGGTGTCTCGGTACTGTTTTCCTAGATAATGTCTCACTAACCCAGTACCAAGGCATAGACTTTTTCTGTCTCTTTGGTGTAGTCTTTTTAGTTGAGGAGAACATGTGGTTCATGACTTCAGCTGTTGGTTCTCCTTCCTCATATGTGCATTCGATGTTGGCTATCACTTCTTGGAGACGCAGTATGGTCCAGCTTCTACTCATTCGACTACATCTCATTACCAAGCGGTGTGACTCAGGTTCGAGCCCCTATACCTTACATTTGTGTATGGTACCCCTATTCTACTTTGCATAGCATCTGGTTCTTGTCAGGAGTTGAGCTTGTTGAGTTCAGAGTAGATAGAAGGTTCTGTTCTAGCACGTGTCCTTTCTAGACACTATTCTTATCTCATGGTTTACTAGGATGCACTATTCTCATAGTCTAGGTCAAGCTTGTCTCCCAGTCACTAGTCCTTAGCAGGTTTTGAGCAGCATGTAAGCTTTTTAGTGTTGGTGTTTCGCTCCCTAGCTAGTCGAGTCTTTTTCCCTAGAGATCATGTGGAGTAGGAAGTCTTTGTGCTATAGTTTGTGAAGTCGAAGGCACAATTGGCAGGCATCCTCACCAAACCTTTAGACCCAACTAGGTTTGCCACCTTGAGGAGTGAGTTAGGGGTAATTTATCCCTATGGGTTGGTTTGAGGGGGAGTTGGTTCCTATCTGATCTTTCCTTGTTCATCTGATCTTTCCTTGATCTTCTTTTGAACTTGATCTTTTTGATCTTTTTAGGCTTTTAAGCTTTTCTTGCATCTCATTGTATCATATTGCATTCATATGAAAATTACAAAAATATGCATTGTAATATAAGCTTTACCGCTTCTGTTTTTAAATCGATGAATCTTTGCTTATTACCCCTTGAGCTTTAGTATTTCAATTCTTGCTCAATGTCATGTCTAGTTCTTTGACTTGCTAGAATTATCATGCTTTCACATGTGTAGCTTAGTCTTTGCTAAATGAGCTAGAACTTTAAGACAACTTGAACTAAAAATTGTAATTTGTAGATCTCTTAGCTAGTTGCACAATTAGTGATCCTTTTGTGGCACTGGCCCTGTCAAAATTGCTTTGTTAACTCTTGAATCTAGGATTGAACATTTCTTGAGCTTCTTGTTCCCCTATGAATCAATAACTGCTCTTGTGCAAAATGAAAAATCAAATTTCAAGATTCTCATATGGTTAAATTGTGTGCCAAACTACTCTCACGAGACTGCATGTCAAAGACATGAACTTGGAGATAGTTTGATGATCCAGACGATCTTATAGGGACTGCTTGTCAAAATTGATATGAACCTCAAGATTTGTCGCCCTGGTTGAAGCTTACGAAGAGTTTGTAGATGGCTCCTAGTCCAAGATCTTCTTCACTAAGATAGACCTTTAATCAACTTTAATATTCATTGAAAATGAAAAACTGTTGTAAAAAAATTGGGCGATTAAGGTTCTTTGAGCAAAATGATTTGATTTAGGACTTTTTGTCTCCAGGATGGTCGTTGTTAGCTTCTTGATCTCACATTGACATTTTGACATGGCCATTATCACTTTAGAATCCCTGTTGATGAACTTGCTAATTTTGAAGCTTTGCTTAAATTGTTTCAATTCATCGCTTTTTTTTAGCCTTCTAGCTTAGCTTTGATATATATATGTCTTAACGTGATCTTGCTAGCGATTTCAGGCTTGATATGTATTGTGTAATGGTAGAAATGCTAGCTTGTTCTTTTGGGTAATCTCCAAAGCTTCTTGTACTAAAAATTGAAAATTACAAAAATAAAGCCACTCTATTGCATTTTATGCATGCTCCTTCTTATGCTTCTTTTATGCACCTTGACATGTTATCTTTGGATGAGAGGAAGACACATTTCCTTGATGAATCCATTGTCAAAGGGGGAGAAGAAATGACAAAAACGATAAAAGGAGTTATTGGCAACAGGGGTGAAAAAGGGGAGAAAATGAAAAACTCAAAAATGTGGGTGATCTGAGTGGGGGGGGGGAGCATCCCATATGCATTCTTGTGATCTCAATGTTCAATTCTTGGTTTGAATTGCATAACTTGAAACCTCACAATGATCAAAGGTCAAAATGAACAATTGTTCATTCATATGGACCTTGAGTGAATTTTTGTGTTATCTTTGGATTTGAAGCTTTCATGATCTATATTGTCATATCTATTATGCTTCTGCATTTCTCAAGCCATCTTGGTCATTTTTATAGGTTTTTTTTTTGCTTGTAGACCAAGATATGCCTTTGTGCGAAAACGAGATGTAGTTTTTTCAAAACAACCTCTAATTTGCATTTTTGAGAGATTGTCAATATGTTCATCAAGGGGGAGATTGTGGAGATCATGTGGATATGATCTTGATCTTAGTATGTTGAACAATTGGCAATAGCGTCAAGGTGTTTGGAGAAACCCTCATTTTCGGTAAAGTCTGTTCTTGGTCAGTCAGAGGTGGTCGGTCAGGAGCAAGAGGAGGCGGTCGAGCCTACTGTGTGGCGGCCGACTGCCCTGCTTTGGCTAAAAGGCCGGTCTGACCGGCCAAGAGGCGGCGCTTAGACAGGCCATAAAGGACTTTCGAGTTTGGAGCCGGGCCAAAAATAAAGGGTGTAGGCAAGAGAGGGGATTCTTCTACACTTGGTCTCATAATTTTTGGAGCTTCAAGTCAAAAGATCTATTCGTTTGAAATTTCTAGAGAAGTCACGGATTTCTAAGTGAAAATTTGGCTAAGTCCCTTCCTGAGCGGTCAAACCGGCCAGGAGGCGGTTAGACCGGCCAATGGGTGGCAGTCTAACCGGTTTTGACTTGTTCGTCGGCCAACTTGACGGCGATGTCAGTTGGTTAGGTCAAGTTCATGAGTTTCATTGCATAGATGTTGCATGATGCATGTTTTGGCTAACATGGGTCAAGCTGTGAAAAACTTATGCCCAGAAATGGTTGCTTGGTCTATTGTTGTGCAGGTGACCTGGAGTCAACTATGGTCAACTACGAGGAGGACCGAAACTAGGTTAGGAAAACCGAGGTCTAGAACGGTCGTGGATGTCAGATGAGATGGTTGGACTCAAGCAACACACAAGATGGACTAGAACCATAGAAGGTGAAGTTCGAGCAAAGACCTTTGTTAAGGTATGTGCTCATGCCTCATCAATTATGTGAATTGATGGTTGTGCGTATCGTGCGATGCTACGTAACGGTTTGCTTGTTTGTGATGGTTGTAGGACACCGGAGCTAGGTCATAGTGAGGCGGACTAGATTGGGACTAGGTTAGGAGAACCGAGGTCCAGAACGATCGAGGTGGTGTCGGAAGATGACTGAGGCTAGCAGGGTGGTTACAAGCCGAGAAGACAAGGAATCGGAGCGGAAGCTACCAGTGATGAACATGACGGGCAGCGGCAAAGTTGACCAGGACTAGACTTAGGGAGGAGTTGAGGTCCGGACTAGGCTCAAGGAGGAGCTAAGGTCCTGAACAGTCAAGAAAGCCGGGTGCAGTTATGGTGAGACAGGTGGTACGCCAAGTGACTTGATCCCAGTTGCAAGCGAGGACGGTTCGATGGGATCCGGACGCATGAGAGGCTTGGTGGGAAGTTATTGGGGCCACATGGATGATGACAGAGCAAGGGAGATGCTTCGAGGCGAAGGAATCGCCAAAGGTCGGTAGAGGTGCATTTTGGAAAATTGCCCTATACCGGAAAAGTGGTAAGTGGTGGTGTGCGAAACCACCTTCTTGGCCTTGGAGAAACCGCGACGCAAGACGGCGCAAGGAGAGGTGATCTAGGTCAAGAGAAGATGAACACGGCGCCTTAAAATACGTGCGTAAGTGAAACCCGTTTGTGTGTGGGCTTAACGGGTGCCCGTTTGGGATGTCTCTCTCGGGCTAGCCTCCACTATAAAAGAGGAGGGTGCTGGTTGTAACCCTCAACCCTTTTGATTCTTGAAACCCTAATTTGGGATTTAGGGCTAGGAGAGGAAAGTGGAGAGGCTAGGGTTCATGAGAGATGGATTGATTGTGTGCTCATGTGTTGAGCCTTTGTCCTCCTGGATGGAGTGGCTGTAAACCAACATCATCTCAAATCAATCCAAGAAATATTTCACAAGATGAGTCTTTTTGTGTTCTTGCTCTCTATTTTGTGATTTTGGGGCTTTCTTTGATCTGTGGGTTTTCCTTTGGTTTCTGGCCTAGATCTAGCTTGCTGTGACATGTGGGAATACATCTAGGATCATCTTGATGATCAATCACCCATGAGCAAGTGTTTGGAACATATTTTGGTTTTGACTCGGTGTTAGAGCAACCTTCACTCAAACGGAAAAATGTCAGAACTTTGGCAAGGATCTTCACGATCCTTGATTGGAATAGCTTCCTAACATCCTAGAGAAGGTATGTCTCAAGTTTGGAGTTACAAATGAAAAGTTAGACCGATTTGTGATTTTGAGTTCGGGCTGATTTTAATGTTCATTGTACTAGAGGTCAGACCGTCAACTAGTTAGGTCTGACCAATTTGCCAAAGGTCAAACTGCCAACTACATGGAGTTCTGACCGCCCAACTCTTTAGGTTTTGAGTGTTTGTGATTTTTGGTTTATTTGCTTCGGGGTTTTGATTGGATTTAATACAAGTCTTCCACTGTGCTTGTATATTGATCTTCATAGCTTTTATAGCTATTGGACTGAAAATCATGTTGAATTCAATCAAGGAGAAAAAGTGATCGTGCTCCTTTTCACCCCTCCCCCTTGTAGTCGCCTTTTCGGTCCAACAATCACATGCTCAAAGAATGGTAAATTTGATTTAATGATATATGGAATCGTGGCGGAGCCACCATTGATAAAATTTGTTGTGCCATGGCAAGAGTTGTCATTTGGCCGTGTTGAACGAAAATGATTTATGCTCGGGCGAGTGGGCGGTGGTGAAGGTGGGTGCGGAAGCACTTTGGGATGCGGGTAGTCTCGCCTAAGCAACCACTAGGGACTTAACTTTGTGCGTCATTGATCTAGGCCATACCGTACAACCACATTTCCAGGCTGGGGTGGACCTGGCTAACTAATTAGCAATGTTTTGATTTGGTTCTGTTTGGGTTGTTGAATTAGCGCAAGAGGGGGCCCAGCATGGCGAATCCTTAGCGAGCAGAACGAGGTCAAACTAGAACTTTGTAAAAGCCTTATGATAATAACTTAGTCACACGCCTTCAGAAGCGTGTAAATGTCTGACATTATAAGATAATTATCTCTTGTGGGTCAAGCTGTACAACCTCTGCAGAGTGCAAAACTATTCGAATAGCTGTGTCCTCGGTTATGGACAATGCCCGGTGATTTCACACGAGGGGTAGATTTTCTCAAAAATATGGGGATGGTTTGGTTAGATGTGAGTAGTTGGATCTGGTCGATGGTTGGGAAGTGAACAGGGTGTTCACTAGTTGTTTCAAAGAACTTGTTTACATATATATGTAATTATTTAAATTATGCTTTTCAATCTATTTACTGTATTTACTGTCAATACTGCTTTCTGCAAAAATAGCCATAAAGACATCCTTGTCAAGCCTTGCATGAATCTATTTGCATACATTTCCCTATGACTTACTGAGTACTTTATGTACTCACGGCTATACGTCATTTGTTGATCAGTCACCGAGGAAGAATCAGGAACTACAGAGTTTTACGAGGAAGAATATTTTGAAGACCAAGCGAACTAGGTCGCGTTCTACACTCGATTGCCTGTGGGCATGTCGGATGGCCACTACAGGACATTTTGGTTCCCGCTACAAGTTATCTTTTGTTCTTTAAGCCCGACGCGGCCAACTTTGTAAGACTTGACCATAAGGTCCTTTTGCTACTAAATAATATTAATTTGTCTGCTTTATCGATACTTTGTTGTATGGATATGATTATCACCGATGATGTCACTGTATGAGCTAGCTACTAATCATGGGACTAGTTCAGATATACACAGAGGGTTCCGGGTCTGACGACCTGGGGTCCCGATGGAGGTGGTATCAGAGCCATGTCGACTGTAGGACGCAACCATGGTTAGCATGGTCGTTTAGTCAAAATTTTCAAATGTTATTTTGTAAGTCAAACCAACCAATTAACATGAATAGTATTTCTTTGCTCGTCTTATTCTGTTCTTTTCTCATCTTATTCTAATCTCTTCTCATATCATTCTCAGGTTCTTACCTCTTATGTCTTCTGAAACATTGTTTTCGAATTTGAATTGATCTCTCTCACTTCAGTAATCTCTATTGGATCAAACCCATTTCACAATCAAAGTGATGGATGCCCTGGCAGTTTCAAGATATACCGATGGTATCTAGTCAACCGCCCATAGAAGTTAGATTAGTAGCGTTACACCAAAGTAGCATTTTCCAGTTTTAGCGTCGTTTAGCCCGCGTAGTAGGATCCTTCTACTTGAGTGTCATATTTTTTTGCTTCTTAATAGCTTTCCGGCTATTTGTTCTTTGGGTTTAACCGATTGCCCCAGTTAGCTTGTTTCTGTCCTCCTCCCTTGTTCTTTCTCGTCTTTGGTGCTATTCCCTCTCACCTATCATGCTTTTTCCCTCTCATCTATTTAACCGGGGAAGATTTGTTACAGATGGTCCTATCCCGCCTCACTTCGAGTGAAGATGAACCCTCGGTTCCCATTACTCCACCACCTCCGGCCCCAACAATAGATCAGAGTCTGGGTCAGTTCATGGCAACTCAGACACAGTTGATCAACGCTATAATGCAGAATATGAACCAGATGATGAATCAATAGAACCAGACTACTGCTTTAGTCGCAATGATGAACCAGAACACTCAAACAGCTGCCATACCACCACCATCACCATCACCGGTTTTTCCTCAACCAAAGCTGGTAGAATTCACGAGGACACGTCCACCTACCTTCTACAGCACTTCTGAACCCTTAGTTTTTAGACACGGGCGAGTTATGTTGTGTTCTGAAAGAGTGAGGATTGTAACTCACTAGTAGATAGGGTGGAGATCTCGCCCGTAGTCAATTAAGGACTGAAGCCAGCAAATCCGGGACTAAGACCTAATCGTACAACCGTATGTGCTAGGATGAGGTAGCCACAGCTAACTAAGTTATCGAAATCTTAGCCTTGCACGACAGTAGGCAGAAGTAGTGAGCGCATTGCCGAAGGAGTGGCATGCCAACACAACTGCAGATGCCTCACTTCGACGGGTTTCCATCCGGACGAAGTGAGGGACTTGCTCAACGGGTTTCTATCCGGGTAAGTGAGGCTCCTCATTCGATGTGTACTTTTATTATTATCTTCATTATTATTACTATTATCCAGACGGATGAGGATAATGATTCGCAGGGCTAGATAATGTAAAGGCTGCGTCGTGAACTCTAGGCTGCTTACCTTCGGCAGTGAGCAGTGATATAGAGATATTACAGACAACTGGAATACCGCGTACTATGGGTAAAGTTGTACACCTCTGTAGAGTGATAAACTATTCGAATAGCCATGCTCATGGTCTTGAGCATGCTTAGTGCGGCAGGTATGGCGGTAGTTTTGCTTTTCAAAACTGTTTTGCCACAAAAGATTGGGGTAATGACATGGGGTTTTTCATTTGTTGAGTTAACTGTCATTTCTATGGCTATGCTGCTATGTCTATAGCGGAACTGTCATTCCTATGACTGGATTTGCTATGTCTATAGTAGGACTGCCATTTCTATGGTTGAACATGAATTTGTCAATGCCATTTCTATGGCGGAATATTGATTATATTTTTGCTTGCAACCGATTAGGATTGCGGGTGTTGTTGTTATTTGTTCAGATACTTTACTTATTGTCCTGTACTTACTTTCTTAATACTGCTCTTTCAAAATTCTATTGCAAATTATTACTTATGATTATTGCAAATGAACCTGGCTTTGAACAAAATAACTTGTAGAGTAGAGCCATTCATATGTCAGCCTCGCATCTAATATGAATTTTTGCGATACACTACAAGTCTTGCTGAGTACACAAGTACTGAATCTTGCTATTATTGTTGGTTTAGAATTTGCAGATGAGCCGACACTAGACGACGTGTTCCTTGCACCTGGCACCGAGGGGTTCGGTGACGGGTCTACTTAGGCCTTGTTCCTTGTCGGTTGCCTACGGGGTCGGATGGGCATGCCGCTGGACTTTTGCTACTATTACTATGTCTTTCGCTGCTATTCACTTTTCAACGATGACTGTTTTTATTTGGCCGGTCGGCCGTTGTTGTAATAATTGTTGTAATAGCTTAAGTAGAATACTTCATTTTGCTTTACTTTAGTACATGATTGTATGGATGTGATGCCAAAAGTTGTGAATTTGTGTACTAGCCTTTAATCCTAGGACTAGCACAGTGTACACACAAGATCTTCGGGTATTCCACGCCCGGGGGTCTGACAACACCTAGTATTAGAGCCATACTAACTGTAGGACAAGCACTAGGTAGAATGGTTAATAGATTAGGACTTAGAAATAAAAATTTGCAACCTAATTTAACCATAGGAATAGTTCTAAAATTTTAGAAAGGATTGCTAATCTTTACCCTCTTTGCATTCTTTTCTCATCTAAAGTCTCTTTTTGGTTAACTCCTCTCATCTTGTTCAAAATAGTTCTAGATTTGAGAGATGGGATACTCTCTGAAAATAAAAGTATTAAACTACTTTTAGGATTTTAAAAACAGAGCCAAAACATTTTCAAAAATCATTAAAACAACCCCCACAAAGTCCTTTTGAAGAGTCTCCTTTAAACTACTAAGGACACCACTCTAGATGCCTCTCTTTCCAAAAATTTCAGAACATGTATTTGCTGAAATCTTGTGATGTAATGCCCCTTTATAACCTCTCCTACTTTCATTTGGAGTTATTTTGAGTGAAATTATAAAGGTCTACTTATATAAAGACCAAGGGGTAGAAATACCTGATTAAAAGCCTTAAGGAATTAGTTGAGTAAACTTGAGAATGGTTAAAAGTATGTGCTAATATTTCTTTCTTGTCTACTGTCATTTCTTATTCATATCTCTTGTCACTTGATCTCTAACTCTCCTTTGCTTTATAAACATCTAGATGGCTAGCCAGTGGGAGCCTCAGTACCGCACGAGTGCCTTTGAGGAGGGCACGTTGCAGCACACTCTATGGGTGATGTAGCAGCACATCGAGTGGCTACACACCCCGCAGTACACAGTCTATAGTGCACCAGCGAGTGTAGCCTCCACTGAGTACCTCACTCAGGTGCTTGTCCAGGGGAGGAACTTCGGCGACCTAGCTTTCCGTTGCTACGGGAGAGGCTCTACTGTATGGATGTCTCTGCTCGATGCGGCTTATGTCGCTATCGTTCAACTGAGGCATGAGCTGTCGGCGCTATGGGAGTCGTTCTTCCACTTTCCAGGCCAAGCTGCAGACTAGGAGGACCCCACCTACCAGGTAGAGGGGAGGCAGTTCCTTACCCCTCACCTGCACCTCGCAGGCCTGGTGAGGTCACTTGACAGGTATCTCTGTCAGGTGTCTCGCGAGCTTCTGGAGGCTCGTCGGAGGATCTGCACACTAGAGGACAGCATTGTCCTATGGTGGCCCAGGGCTTCTTCTCCAAGGAGTTGTTGTATGGAGAGGATACAGTTCTGGCACCCGCCGAAGAGTTGCCTTAGCCCATCATCCGCCTGCAGCCCCGTACCCAACATCCCCGTATGTCGGTGACCGGACATCGCCGTTGGGTGATGGCCATCTACGCGAGTGCAGTGGACCCTTCGCAGCCGTTGCAGCGCTACCACCACCACCTCACTGGACGTGAGGACGCTGAGCACCAGAGTACTCGCCTCCACGCCTCGAGTCCTCACCGCCACCAACATGACTAGGATGACTAGGCAAGCAGCGATCTGCCTAGAGCTCACCTGTAGGTCTTGGAGTGAGCACCTTTTGGATATTTTGTAGAAGTAGATCGAGGTGGGACCTCACTGTAAAATTACTGTAAGATGCTACTTGTTATGTTCTATTCGCTCTCTTTTGTATTATGGAGCAACGGGCATGTGCGCCATGTAATGTTTAACTGGTATGTTGAAAATTCATGTGTGTTGCCCCTAAATCTTAAAAGATATGCATGCTATCAGTTTATATTAAGGTACAGTAGTTTGGGATGATGAGGCTTGCTGACCCACTTAACTTCTACTTATTCCCGCGTATCCTGTGAACATTTATTTACTCTACCTTTTGTTTGATCAGGATGCCGGTAACTCGCTCAGTTCGTCAGCTCATGACAACGGGAGCCCCCTCTGAATCACAACAACTAGGGGGTGAGACTCCTGTGCCTTCACTACCCAATCCTCAACATCCGTCCGTGACAGCAGAACAAGCAGATCAGCCTTAGTCTACCGCTACTGTAGAAACCGAAGTTCTACCGCCGCCGTCCACTATGGCCCAAGTGCTCACCATGATTGAGCAAGGACGGCAGAGCAACACTCTACTACTCCAGTAGTTAGTTCAGAACACCGCAACTCTTGGCACTGCTGCCGGGGGAAATGGAGTTGTGGTCAACTAGCCATCATCCAGAATGGATGAATTCATGCGAACTCGGCCACCCACCTTTGCATCAGCTGTTGATCCCCTCGACGCTGATGATTGGCTCCGTACATTGGAGAGCAAGCTGGTCATTGCCCAGTGCACTGATGAGGAGAAGGTGTTGTACGCATCTTACCAGCTTTAGGGTGCAGTAGTTGCCTGGTGGGATAATTATCGGGCTATACTTCCAGAAGGCCAGACTCTTACTTGGGCCGCCCTCAAAGAAGCTTTCCGTAATTCCCACATCCCTTCAAGCATCAGGGACATCAAGAGGTAGGAGTTTTATGAACTCCGGTAAGGGAACTAGACCGTGATGGAGTTCCTACAACGTTTCAACTATCTCGCCCACTAAGCAGCTGTAACATCCCAAATATATAAATAGGTGTGTTTCAAATGTAAGAAAATGTGTAGAAATTAAAACTTTTTCTCACATCTTGAAACTCTTGAACTCATCTATAATTCTCGTCCAAAGTTGTGGGATCCCAAAAACACAAAGCTCTTGTTGACTAAAGTCAAACCCTTATTCCACTTGTCACAAATCTTGTGCCAACCTTTGGAAATATTTTTCCTAGGTTCTAGAGATGATGTGGGACCCCTCTGAAAAATTTCATAAGTTTTAAAACTTGTTTGATAATTTTTGGAGGTAAGTCAAACCCTAGAACAGCCTTGATGAATTTCTGGAGAAAAATGCAGTCCACAAAAACCTCTGGAAATTTTATGAAAGGTTAATCCTGGAGTGAGGAAGCCCCAGTTAAAATTTCGGAATTTTTGGAGTTAAATTGCTACCTCTAAAAATTTCTCCAACCTCAGCCTTCAAATTTGAAATTCAAACCTGTCACTGTTCCTCGGGTCCGAACCACTTTCCAAGTGGGTCAAACCCAACCCTCTTCCCCAGCTCACCGCGAGGTCCTCCTCCCTCGCGAGGTCGTGCTCGTTGGATCAAAATCCACGGCCATGACCTCCCTTCTTTAGCAAGCGCACCAGTCCTCCCCCGCGCATTGTGTTGTGTGCCGTTGGATTAACATCAACGGCCACGACCTCCCCTTGGTGTCATGCGCACCAGTCCTCCCCCGCGCATTGTGTTGTGCGCCGTTGGATTAACATCCACGGCCACGACCTCCTCTCTTTATCACGCGCACCAGACCTCCCACCCGCGCGAGGTCGTGCTCCGTTGGATCCAAATCAACGGCCATGACCTCCCCCTCTCATCTCGTCGCCGTCAGATCCAAATCTCGCGGCCACGACCTCCCCTCCCCTTCTCAGTGTCTTGCCTAAGGGCCAAGACCTCCCGCACCTCAGTTCGTCGCCGTTGGATCGAGATCCAACCGCCACGACCTCCCCTCCATGATGTGTGCCCTTGGATGAAAATCCAACAGCCACGACCTCCTACCTCTGTTCGTTGCAGTTGGATCAAAATCCAACAGCCACGACCTCCCTTGTGTCGTGCGCAGTGCCCATGACCTCCCCTGATCGTGGTGTGCCGTTGCATCAACATCCAACCGCCACGACCTCCCCTCAATGTTGTGCGCCCTTGGATGTAAATCCAATGGCCACGATCTCCCAGCTCGGTAGTGTGCCCTTGGATGTAAATCTAAAGGCCATGACCTCCCATCTCTTATCAAAGTCGCGCACAGCGGTCAAGTCCTCCCCATCGGTTCCGCACCCTTGGATCGCAATCCAACGGCCAGGACCTCCTATCCCCTTCCGCGCGTGACCTCCCCCTTTTCCTTTCGCAACCGTGCGATGGAGATCCCACGGCTGCGACCTCCCCTTTTCTTTGCGCCATCATGCGATGAAGATCCTGTGGTCGCGACCTCCCCCGTGCCTCTCCAGATTGCACCATTGCGGATCTGAGGGTCACGACCTCCCCATGTTCTTATCCAACGGTGGAGGTGAGGTCCTGTTCTTCTCCTAGCTTCAAGGCGTCTTGGCGTCCATGGCGAGAGGAGGAGGTTAGTGACCGTCACTTCCCAATGACTCTTTGCCAAGAAGCATTTATTGCGTGTCGCCTTCCGCCCCTAGGCCATGCTCGAGACCTACCCCACTGGCCACCTCCACGTCCTGTCCTGCCATGGATCGAGCCATGGGCTAAGCTCACCATGGAGCTTAACCCTAGCTCATGACCTCTGCGCCCCGAGCTATAAGACCTCCCTTGGTTTCCCCTTGGCTTCCTTTACACACCATTGAGCTCAGGCTTGCACCCACTGTACTTGGCTGAGCTCCTTCTCCACTGACCTCCTTGGCCGCCATTGATGTACCTTGGAGCTCTCGGTGAAGGCAGTGGCCTAGTGGCCATTCTCTCCCTCTCTTTGCTTCCACTTGAGCACCTCATCACCCTGGTTCTTTCCCCTAACTTGATTTTATCTTGTCTCCACAGGGGCGACATAATTTCGAGTTGGATCTTTTCGGCCGTGGAGCACATCTTCTTCACCATCACCGGTCCTCCTCTCCTCTGTCCTCCCAGCACCTCCAAGACCTCCAGGTAACCTCCTGGTAGTCCTTTAGAGCTGGGCACCCGCTTGTATGGATTGTTGCGGAGCTTTACTTCATGCTTTGCTTTCGGCCGTTTTGGTCTCCGTCGTGCTCCTCCGGCTCGTCGCCGTTTTGGGCCGTTGCCGCCGGTGTGAGTGGCACCCTCTGGTGCGCATGGCTATTGTGGACTCGTCGATGCCCTCAGTGTGCGCCGCCGTGGCCTATCTCGCCGGCGACAAGCCGTGGAACACCCTCGGTTTTTGTCGGATGCGAGCTGAGCCGTGCCATTGTCGTATTTGGACACATTTATTGCCAAATCCTCATGTTAATCCGCGCTAATCATGGGTTAGAATCATTGTCGGGCGCAGCATCGCTGCGGCGTGGTCGTGCCGCCCATCTCGCGATCACGCCACGACCTCCGCCTTCGCTCACGCTGCGCGAGATCCAAACACGCCACGCGTGGAGCGCTGGCGATGTCAAGCAGGTCGTGAGCCGTTGATCCAGATCCACGCCCACGCCATCGAGCTCGGCGGGCGCGAAAGCGGCGCGATGCCGCAGGTCGTGAGCCGTTGGATCCAGGATCCACGGCCCACGTTCCTCGATCTCGCAAGCGCGCATTGCCGGGAGGTCTTGGGCCATCCGATTGAGAATCAATGGCTCATGTTCTCCCACGTCGTTATGGTTTTTAGAAATTCCCGCTGGACTTATTTGTAAACTGAAAAATGTAATAAACTTTGAAAATGCATATCTATTTCATCTTAGCTCCTTTTGAGGTGATTCAAATTTTGGTAGCTCTGGTTTGAACTAAGCTTTAATCTAAAAATGGTTGTAAGCTTAGTTCGGCTCCAGAAAGTGGAGTTACAAATTGGTTTAGAAATTAACTTTAAATGTTGCTCTAAAAATTGCAATTAACTTGTAAAATGCATAAGTAAATCTCTGTAGATCCTTTTTGAGTGAATCCAACTTTGTTGGCTTCCTCTGTTAGTGCACTAAATGGTAGAATAGGATTTAGGCATGTCACTATTTTCAAAAGAATTGTGGGTACATTTTATTTGTGCTCTTTTGCATGTCTTTGAAAAATCATAAAACATGCATCATAGCTCCAAATGAGGTGAACTCAATTGTGTTGTTCATCTCATGAGGTGCTTGACTTACCATAAAAATCCCAGGTGCAGCACCTCTTTGGAAAATTGTGCTAGAGAATTTAATTCGGATGAACGAAGAATCGATTTGAATTTTCCAAAGATTTTTCAGTCGAGCGTAATTGTTTTGGCCATAACTTTTGCATTGAGAACCCAAATCAATTGGTTCTTATTGCTAAATTCTCTAAATATCATGCTCTTGCTTCTGTAAAAATTTCAGAGCTTTTGGAGCAAGCTTGTTGTGGTGTCTTCTTGGTTTTCTTCGTTCTGGTCGTTTCTTTTCGCCTTTTCGATTAGGTGCCAACGTGTACGTTGATCCCGTGAGTGATCCTTTGTAGCATAGTGAACAGCCCCAACAAGACAAGCAGTTTGATCATATCCCGTTAATCCCATTACTTTTAAAGTCTAATACTTTGTTTAACTTGTATGTATGCATGCTTTTGTGTCAAAGTAATTTATCGTTTAGATGTAGCTATTCCTATTGCATGGTTGCCCTTAAATTGTTATCCCTTGCCACAAACCGTAGGTTAATAATATTGCTGGTGAATTAGAGCCCGGTGATTTATTTATGCTCTTCTTTTGTCTCTGCGGTGTCATGCTTAGAATGCTTAGCTACCGGTAGAATTGGGCGGTTATCGACTTATGTCGATGACCATGATCACACAAAAATTATTATTCCATTATGTCCATCTATTGTGCTTTGTTACTTTGTAAATAAAATAAAATGAAAATGAAAACAAAATTGTTTCATGACTTGGGCACAATGGATGTTGTGTGATTTGTTGGGTTTGAATGGAATGGTGCCTAAGTCCCCAAGGACCGAGTTACTTTTGTCACTAAGCCAAGCACTTATGCGTGCTAACCACACGAGGGGGATATGGGACCTCTCTTGACTAAGTACTTTGGCGGGTGTTAGCTTCGAGTTGCATGGTGGGCTATTGGGTGAAAGCGAGAGTGGGGTTTAACCCATCGCAAGGAGCACCACTGTATAAAGGGGTGAGCATCTTTGATGACTCAAGATCAACATATGGGGAGGTTGTATCCCCATATGGGCAACTCGTTGTTGACACTCAATATTGGAAATGTCTCGTTGGACTAGCTCAGGCTTAAGATACCAAAGGAAGTGTGCTAATAGCTTGGCGAAAAGGCGGTCTGACGTGTGGGTACATTGGTACACCCCTGCAGGGTTAAAACTATTCGAATAGCCTTGTCCTAGGTTATGGACATGCTTGGTAAGGTTGTGCAAGAACTAGACTACAACATTTAACTAAAATTTGATGGGTTGGTATGAGTGGATGCTCATACTATTGTTGTAGTGACTATTGGGTTGGTCACTTCCAGGATTGTTGTTGTCATCTATCTGTTGTTATTATGTTGTTGTCTCATTGTTATTTGCAAATTAAAAATGAATTGCAAAACTGCTTTGAATCTATTTAATTATTGCAAATGAAAACTTTCTTTATGCTGAAAATAACCTACAGCCTCCACTTAAATGAGCTTGCATGTAGCATATGTATAGGTCTGTTACTTTACACGTCAGTCTTGCGAGTACATTTTTATACTCATTTGTTTTGCTTAATAACTTTGTTGCAGAGGAGATAGAGCCCCAAGGGCCCTACTTTTGTGAGACGTGCGGTGGTTGGGACGACTAGCTTGGCGGCCTGGTCGGTTGCCTTGTGGGCTAAAGGCAAACCATTTAGCCTTCTTTGGTTTATCGCCATCTTATGGCTTTTGCTTCCACTGTGTTTATCTTTCTTAGTTGTTATTTGGCCGGTTGGCCCCTTTTGTAATAGCTCTATATTATGTATGTCTTTTATTTAATCTAGTTCGTGCTCTGGTTCTATGTCTTGAATGGAATTGATGCATAATTTTGTAAAGGGGTGTGTATACTGCATTTCTGGGAAGTATACATACCTCGAAGACACGGGTTATTTTGTTTGTGATGCTAGCGTCAATGGATGACTAAGCATTACAAGCTAAATAAGCTGGGGTCCTCACAGCAGCGTCCGAGATACCCACTAAAGGGAGGAAGATTGCTCTTTTCTGGGAACGGCTCAACGATGAGGTAAAGTGTTGACTTGCTGTCCATGACGTCTCCAACTTCCAGGATTTTATCAACAAAGCTATTCGGGTTGAAGATAGCACTCGAGCAGTAGTTGAGAGCCGCAAGTGCAAATGGCTTGCATGGAAATCAGCAAGCAGTAGTCAGCCGAGACCTCGTGTCTAGTAGCCGTCAAATGCTCACCCTCCAGTACCACCATCTCCGAGGTCTCAAGCGCTGGTTCCCCGTCCTCAGCAAGCAGCGGTTCAACAATATAATCGCCAAAGTCAACCGTCTGGTACTCAAAACCCGGCAGCGAACGCCACGTGCTTCAATTGCAATGAGCGCAGACATTATGCCAACAAGTGCCGAAAGAAGCATATTTCAGCACCTCAACCTCAGCCATTTGGAGTCCAGCAGCGACCCTAGGGCACCGCTCAAGGTCCATGCAGACAGCAAGCGCCCAAGCTGGTGCAAGGCATCAGATGCGGTCGTTTGAACCACACTACTGCTGAGGAGGCCGACGCATCACTTGATGTGGTGACGGGTACGATTCTCGTACACTCAGTACCTATCTTAGCATTATTTGATTCCGGAGCAACTCATTCCTTCGTGTCTAAAAAGTTTGCCATATAGTAAGAACTAGAAATTGCATCCCTAAAAAGCACTATGATAGTTCACTCACCTGGATCCATCATGAGGACCAAACTCGGATGTTTAGGTGTTCTAATTGAAATCAATGGGGTAGGGTTCAAAGCCAACCTCATCATGATAGATACACCTGGGATAGATATAATCTCAGGATGGATTGGTTATCCAAACATCAAAGAGTTATCGATTGCGCCAGACGAGCAGTTTCTCTAGTCAACTCTGACGGAGAGCACGTCGAATTTATCCCCACATATGGCGCTCTATCGTAGCAGCCCAAACTCAATTCCATATCAATCCCAGAACTTAGTCAAGTGTCCGTGGTACGCGAATATCCCGACGTGTTTCCAGATGAACTACCGGGAACGCCGCCTGATTGGGACATGGAATTTGTGATTGACTTCATACCTAGGACAACACCTATATCCAAACGGCTCTATCGTATGGATTCTGATAAGTTGGCCAAATTGAAGAAACAACTCAAGGAACAGCTGGACAAGGGATTCATTCGCACTAGCTCATCTCCATGGGGAAGTCCTGCCTTATTCCTCACAAAGAAGGACAGCAGTTTACGCATGTGCTTCGACTACCACTCTCTAAACGAAGTCACTATTAAGAACAAATATCCTCTTCCAAGGATTGATGACTTGTTCGATCAAATGAATGGTGCCTGCATTTTCTCCAAGATAAACTTGAGAACTGGATATTTTCAACTCACGGTCAGACATGAAGATATTCCGAAAACTACCTTCACTACTCGTTACGGTTTGTATTAATACACTATAATGTCTTCCGGACTTACCAATGCTCCTGCAAATTTCATGAACCTCATGAACAAGATCTTTATGGAGTACTTGGATCAGTTCATAGTAGTCTTCATCGATGATATTCTCATCTACTCCAAGACTGCATAAGAGCACAAGCAGCATCTGCGTTTAGTGCTCGATAAGCCACGAGAACATCAGCTTTGTGCCAAATTCAGCAAGTGTGAATTCTGAATTAAAGAAGTCAGATTCCTAGGCCACATTCTATCCAAAGGAGGTGTGGCAGTAAACCCAAGCAAGATCCAAGAGGTTCTAGATTGGAAACAACCCCAAACTGTTCCTGAAGTCCGAAGTTTCCTCGGTTTGGCGGGATATTACCGACAGTTTATCAAGAACTTCTCCAAGATTACAAGACCAATGACTCAACTTCTGAAGAAGAAAAAGAAGTTTGAATGGTCAGCCTCGTGCAACGAGAGTTTCCACGAGTTAAAAAAAAGCTTACATCAGCCCCAATGCTCACCTTGCCCGATATACACAAGGGATTCACTGTGTATTGTGATGCATCCCGCCACAGCCTTGGTTGCGTACTAATGCATGAAGGCAAGGAAGTGGCTTATGCCTCGCTTCAACTGCAGCCACATGAAGCTAATTATCCTACCCACGATTTGGAGTTAGTAGTAGTAGTCCATGCTCTCAAAATCTAGAGGCATTATCTTATCAGCAACCAGTGTGAGATATACTCAGATCATAAGAGCCTGAAGTATTTCTTCACATAGCCAGATCTCAACCTAAGGCAACGAAGATGGCTTGAATTGATCAAAGACTATGACTTAGGCATTCATTACCACCCCAGTAAGGCCAATGTAGTAGCCGATGCTCTAAGCCGGAAACTTCACTACATGAATCCATCGATCGAAGAGAATCAACCGATGCTACATGAAGAATTTCGGAAACTCAACTTAGAAATAGTTGAGGAAGGATATGTTGCTGCCCTGGCCCTGCAACCTACTCTTGAATCACAAATCCAAGCCGCTCAACTCAAGGATCCGGCGATAGCCGAAATCAAGCTAAATCTACAAGAGGGCAGAAAATCAGATTTTTTCCGAAAGCTTGAGTGGATCAATTATGCGTAGACCAGTGGCGGAGCTAGAAATTTTTCGAAGCCTGGGCAAGCCGCAAGCTAAGTACCTAATTATTGTCTATTGAGAACCGCAAGCATTGGATATTCGGATACACAATTACTAGCCGACCTAGCTGAATAAGGAGAAATGGGTGAACAGTAAAGATTTCTCAAGGTAGTCGTGGCCTCGTGGCTCGATGTCAATGGAGATGCTGCCACTAGCTGGAGAGCCAGAGCCACCAGACCCGAAATCGTCGTCCTAAAACCACCTGGAAAATGAGATGCGCGAGTTCGATCCCAGAGATCGAACCCGGACGGGCTGACTGCTCGACGGCAGAGCGAGCCGACCGAGCGTACTCCTCAAATGAGTTGAAAGCTAGGCAGCAAAAGAATGAATTGATGTTTATAAAGGTGTAAACCAATTGATTGGAAGCCATATGAGCTACATTGAGAGGCCTAATTTTTCAACAGGCTACCATATGGGCTTCATTCTTCTTACTTCTTCCCACTTCCTTTCTTTTATCTCTCCTCCCCATTCTATTCATTGCTCTGGAGCTTTTTTTTTGTTCCAGCCGAATGCATGGCTTCCTGGTTCCTCTTGCCTCCTCCATCTTTTCCCCATTTATTCTCTTGGTAAAAGTTTCGACCGAAGCTCCTCCTCATGGCGCCTCCTCCTTCCTCTTGGTTTCCCCTATGGCTCTCTAACCTCTCTCTCTCTCTCTCTCTCTCTCTCTGGTGCTGTGTTCTCTTGGCCAAAAATCTCCCCAAGTATTGGTTCTTCCGACAAGACCTCCCGGCCACGCCACCGCTGCTCCCCGTGCGCCCAAGACCGGCTCTCTCCTACACGCTTCTTTCGGCTCGGCTAAGAAGAGCCATGTGCTTGGCCCAACGCCCGTGCACACGACGGCTCGCCCAAGCCCCTTGTCTTTGTCTTGTGGCAAAGTCTGAGCAAGTGCCAGTGGAGGGCTGCTCCACCCCGCACAGCAACACTCTGCGTTCCTAATGATCAAGATATCAAGGAGCTAATCCTTAGAGAAACTCATGATTCTCCCCTCTCCATCCATCCCGAAAGCTCCAAGATGTACCAGGATCTACGAAAACAGTTCTGGTGGCTCGGTATGAAGAAAGAAATCGCCGCACATGTTGTCTGGTGCGACGTACGCCAGCGTGTCAAAGCAGAACACTAGCGACCTGCGGGTTTGCTTCGACCCCTGAATTTCCCCGAGTGGAAATGGGATGAAATCAACATGGATTTCATAACAGGGTTATCGAAGACCCAAAAGGGGCATGACTCCATATGGGTTATTGTTGATCGCCTAACCAAGGTGGCCCGCTTTATCCCAGTTAAAACCACCTATAATGGGGCCAAGCTAGCAGAACTTTATATGGATAACATCATTCGTCTGCATAGCGTGCCAAAGATCATAACCTCTGATCGAGGACCTCAGTTCACTTTTCGATTCTAGGACAGTGTACATGAACTGTTGGGAACCAAGCTATTCTTCAACACGACGTTCCATCTGCAAACAGGAGGTCAGATAGACAGGACAAATCAAATTCTGGAAGACATGTTGCGAGCATGCGTACTGTCCTATAGCATGGATTGGGAGAAATGCCTAGCATTTGCTGAGTTTTCTTATAACAACAGCTTCCAGTCCAACCTCTAGTTGTATCCGTTTGAAACACTATATAAAAGAAAGTACATAACACCCTTGTTCTAGTCTGAAGTCAGAGAATGATAATTCTTTAGACCAACCGTCATCCAAGAAGCTCAAGAGCAGGTGGATGCGGTAAGGAGACGCTTAAAGGAAGCACAGTCATGACAAAATAGCTACGTCATGAGCTGAGCTTTGAAGTAAACAATTTTGTCTATCACAAGGTCTCACCACTGCGGGGTATCCGCCATTTCCAAGTTCATGGGAAACTAGCACCGCGGTATATCGGTCCTTACCGAATTCTCGCAAGGAAAGGCGAGGTAGCCTATCAGCTGGAGCTACCACCTCAACTTTCAGATGTACATGATGTCTTCCACATATCTCAGCTCAAGAAATGCCTTCGAACCCCTACCGAATCTATTCCTTTGGAAATGCTTGATATCCATCCAAATCTATCTTACCAGGGGCACCCAATCCGAGTTTTATAAGAAGCCACGCGCCATACGTGAAACCGTACTATCAAGATGCTAAAAATCCAATGGAGAAACCACACCGAAAACGAAGCTACATGGGAACAATAAGATCGCCTTAGAGCCGAATTTCCCTCTTTCTTTTCTCGACCTCTGAGTAATCTCGGGACGAGATTCTTTGTAGGAAGTAAGTCAGAATAGCCCAAACTTGGGTTTGTATTTCAAATGTATAAAAATGAGTAGAATTTAAAACTTTTTATGCATCTTGTTGTTATTTGAATTCTCTGGAATTTCTTTCAAAAGTTTTGTTGACTTTGAAAACCTAATGCTCCAATTGACTAGAAGCATAATCCTTTAAAACTTGTAAAATAAATTTTGTGATCATCCTCTAGAAATATTTTTTCTAGGTTCTAGATCATCTTAGTGACTCCTCTAAAAAATTTCATAGTTTTTAGATTTCATTTGCTATGTTAAAAGGGCTAGTCAAATCAATTAGATCCTTAGTCAAACCCCAGGGTAGAACCTTGAGAAATTTTTAGAGAAAAATGCAATGCATTAAAACCACTGAAAATTTTACACAAGATTAATCTTAGAGTCAGGAATCTCCTATAAAAATTTCAGAATTTTTGAAGTTGTGCAACTCTATCTAAAAATTCTTGAAAGACTTACCCTTTTATTTTCTAAAACCCAACCTCACACTGTTCCTTGGACCTGAACCCGAACCTCACAGTTGAACCCGACCATCTTCACGATCGGACCTGGTCCGAATTAGCACGAAGTGATTTGGACCATTAGATTTGATATCAACTGTCCATATTGATTAGGCCGTTCGGACCATCCGAACGAACACGCGATCTGGACCGCTCAATTTCAATCGGATCGTCCGAACAAGCAAGCACACGCGCGCACCGTCAGATCTTGATCGGACCAACCAAATCAATTGGGCCGTTCAGACCGTCCAAACGACACTCTCAATCAGGACCGTCGAAACCGTCCAAACGACACTCTTAATCAGGACCGTCGATTTCTGCTCGGACCGTCGAAATGTTCCGACTCGGACCACTTGGCTTAACCCAACCCACTCTTTCAAACTAACCCGAGCCACTCTTGTTTGTTTCGCTGACCGATGGGCCCCGAGCGCAGGGACCTTTGTCCACCTCACGCCCGGGTGCTCCAACGCAGCACCACGAGCCCTCCGCCATGCCGCCCACCATTTCTGACCACCTCGCCCATGGTTTTCGACGGCCAATCGCTCCGGTCGCGTTGCCTGGTCACACTACACCCATTCCTACCCGTGCGAGCCCGTCCCTGCCCATACAACGTCGTGAAGCTCCATCGGGTTGCCCACAGTTGTCCGAGCTTCACCTCGTCCATCTCCACCGCACCACCTATATAAGGATATCCCCGAGCTACGTCTCATCCTTTCCATGCCCATGCACCCACTCACTCCTCTCATCCACTAAATCGAGCCCTAGAGCTCGGAGAGCAAAAACCCTAAATCGACCGTGCGCCACCACCTCTATTGTCGGCGAACTGAAGAGTTCCTACTCATTCCTATCGTGTCACTTTGTGTTAAAGAGCACTAGTACTCGTTCCCCTCAATCAATTCGACCTTTGATTCATAGGAGCTCCCAAATCGAGTCGTCTTCCTCGTCTACGGCCGAAACCGCCGCTCCAAGCCCCGACGGTGATTCACTACATTCCGGACTAATCGGCTGCACTCGGAGCATCGCCTGAGCACCAGGAAGCTTCTCCAACCATCGCTGGGTCTTCTCCTTCGACCACGCCTCTTCTCCACGCGCGACCGACCTCGCCGCCACAGCTCACCGTCGACAACGCATCTCTGACCACCTCAGCCCCTCCGCGTACTTCCGGTATGCTTTTGGTAGCACGTAGATGCTCGTGCGCGCACTCATTAGCCGAGAGCATTGTCCATTCGTGTTGTCACTCCTTGCCATACCCTCTCCTCCACTCATCACCGGTGCGCCACCGCGTTGAACAACCTCAGGCCACGCCGTCGGTGCCGGTGGGTGCGCATTAGTATGGTGAACCCATTTTGACCACTCTCTAGCGCCGTCGAGCTCCGCATCGCCGACGAGTCGTGTGGGCGCTCGTGCCACCACGCGGCACAACGATGATGGCACTATAGCACATCATCACCGTGCCTAATCACGGCCATTAGAGCTAATTAAATCATTAACTGTTTAGTTAGTTCTAATGAATCACTAACGTGTGGGACCAAGTCATTAGTTTGAAAGAAAACTAAAATCAAAATGTTTTCTTAAGTGAGTTTATGACATGCGAGCCCCACGGCTTAAGTGCACAATGAAACCACCCCGTGAACCCGTGCACCACACGTGTAGACCGTTGGTCTATACACTATACTCGTGGACCCTTTCACTGACAGTGGACCCAACATGTCAGCTTAACCGAAAAATCAAATGAAAAATAGAAAGTATGCCTTCAGTTATGAGGAGAATACGTTTTCCTTTTGGGAAGGTGTAAACCTCTTTAGAAATGCGCGAGAATGCGCTTCCTCCACTGGAAAGCATATTTCTCAATTTTATTTGATTTTCTTAGCCGAACCGAATTATAACCTTAATAACTTTTGCTACAAAACTCCAAATTCAATGAAATTTGTCTCTAAAACTTGTCTAAAATCATAATCTACCTGAATATGTAAAAAAATTATTTTTGGTTACTGTTTAATTTATTGAATGTTATTTAATTCGTTTCCGGCTCTTTTTAGACGTCGATTATTCGGTTTATTTTTGCGACGATCAATCTACCATATCTCCAAAACATCAAGAGCAAGGCAAGTACCCCCTTTGACTATGTTGATCCTAGTATTTTAATTATTGTACTTTGTTTTTGCAAATCCTGTTATGCGTGCGTGTATGTTTGTATGAAATTGCTATGTTTGGGAAAATGGGTAGCTGTAAATCCTACTTGCTGCATATACCTTCTTGAAATATAGATTCCTTACTGTTGTATCCTTGAGAATATAGGTTAGGCAATATGTAATGTCATTTGGGAATTTTTGAGTGCGGTTATCGCACCAATGCCACTAGAACAATAGATTTTTCCGAAAAATTGATAAAATGACAATATGATAATTTGATAATTTGGGACTATTTGGAAAACGGTCCAGAGGAGATACCTCTGTTATTTTGTATGAAAACTTTAGTTTTTAGACACGGGCAAGTTATGTTGTATTCTGAAAGAGTGAGGATTGTAACTCACTAGTAGATAGGGTGGATATCTCGCTCGTAGTCAATTAAGGACTGAAGTCAGCAAATCCAGGACTAAGACCTAATCGTACAACCGTATGTGCTAAGATGGGGTAGCCGTAGCTAACTAAGTTATCGAAATCTTAGCCTTGCACGACAGTAGGCAGAAGTAGTGTGCGCATTGCCGAAGGACCGACATGCCGACATAACTGCGGATGCCTCACTTCGATGGGTTTCCATCTGGGTGAAGTGAGGGACATGCTCAACGGGTTCCTATCTGGGTGAGTGAAGCTACTTATTCGATGTGTACTTCTATTATTATCTTCATTATTATTACTATTATCTCGACGGATGCGGATAATGATTCACATGGCTAGTGCAAGGTTAGGGCTAGATAATGTAAAGGTTGTGTCGCGAACTCTAGGCTACTTACCTTCGGTAGCGAGCAGTGATATAGAGATATTCTAGGCAACTGGAATACCACGTACTATGGGTAAAGTTGTACACCTCTGCAGAGTGATAAACTATTCGAATAGCCGCGCTCGCGATCATGAGCATGCTTAGTGCGGCTGGTATGGCGGTAGTTTTGCTTTTCAAAACTATTTTGCCACAAAAGATTGGGGTAATGACATGGGGTTTTTCATTTTTTGAGTTAACTGCAATTTCTATGGCTGTATTGCTATGTCTATAGCGGAACTGTCATTCCTATGACTGGATTTGCTATGTCTATAGTAGGACTGCCATTTCTATGGTTGAACATGAATTTGTCAATGCCATTTCTATGGCGAAATATTGATTATATTTTTGCTTGCAACCGATTAGGATTGCGGGTGTTGTTGTTATTTGTTCAGATACTTTACTTACTATCCTGTACTTACTTTCTTAATATTACTCTTTCAAAATTCTGTTGCAAATTATTACCTATGATTATTGCAAATGAATCTAGCTTTGAGAAAAATAACTTGTAGAGTAGAGCCATTTATATGTCAGCCTCGCATCTAATATGAATTTTTGTGATACAATACATGTCTTGCTGAGTACACAAACACTCAATCTTGCTATTGTTGTTGGTTTGGAATTTGCAGATGAGCCGACGCCAGACGACAAGTTCCTTGCACCTAGCACCGAGGGGTTCGGTGACGGGTCTACTTAGGCCTTGTTCCTTGTCGGTTGCCTGCGGGATCGAATGGGCATGCCGCTGGACTTTTGCTACTATTACTATGTCTTCCGCTGCTATTCACTTTTCTCTGATGACTGTTTTTATTTAGCTGGTTGGCTGTTGTTATAATAACTGTTGTAATAGATTAAGTAGAATACTCCATTTTGCTTTACTTTAGTACGTGATTGTATGGATGTGATGCCAAAAGTTGTGAATGTGTGTGCTAGCCTTTAATCCGGGGACTAGCACGGTATACACATAAGATCTTCGGGTATTCCACGCCCGGGGGTCTGACACTTATCTAGTCTGTCGTATAATACAATATTAAAGAACATCATTCACATTAAACCGATAAATAAACAAAGAGTATCATATTTGATCGGGTTACAAGTGATAATACCTCCTTCATCTCGATTGTAATAAAACCGCGCATATTTCATGTAATGTTTGTAACGCTTGAAATGTCGATAATTATCTGTATGAAAACGTACATTGCAACTTCATTGCAAACCCTAATATGCCTTGCACGTCTCCAGAAAGCAACATATTGTATCGACGTCTCCAACGGAGTTGTAACAGCTTTTTTTCCATACATTCCAAGTCACATGAAATCATAAAACCCTAATTTCTGAAACCTAAATTCCTAATCTTCACGACCTAAATCCTTCATTTTTGAGACATAAAATTATCGAAATAGTACGCAATCAAGTTTACTGCGTGAGGAGTCTAAAAAAATCATAATTTTTGGACCTCATTTTCTACATTTACAAATTCGTGCAAACAATACACGTATATGACATTGCGAGAAAAATTATGAAAGAATAAAATTATGGAAAAATTACACAAGAAAGTAGACCATGTTACGAGCATTCACGTAAAATTTCATAATTTTTTGAATAAATTTGCTATATTTTAAAAATACTACGAAATCCGCGAAACCCTAACCCTAATCGGCACCGAGGGGACACGTGGCGGATCGGCACCGAGGGGGCACATGGCGGGACCACCGCACGGCGGTCATGCGGCAGCGGCGATGTGGCGGGCGCGAGGTGTCTCCGTATGGCGGCCGTGCGGATGCGGCGCTATTTTTGCAAAAAAAAAAATCGACTACCATCATTTCTGTAAATACGATGCAAAAAAAGGAAGAAGTCCATTCTACCCCCTCAAGTATCGACGTGCGAACACCTAACCCCCTGAAAAAAAAATCGCCTTTTGACTTCTGTTGCAAACCGACAACGTCCCCCATTGTTTCATGTGGTGGTTTTGTCGACGTGGCGCCCAAACGGGCGGTTTTGCCAAAGGGAGCTGATGTGGTGCCGGGTCACCACGACTAGGATAAAGAGAGGAGAGGATTAGAGCCGCCGCACTGTCGGGGCTCCTTGTTTGGCGCAGAACCTCTCCCACTTGAGCCGCGCCGCTTCTCCAGTGGTACGCTGCAGACTCAGACGCCACCGCCGCTTCCTCCACCTCCACCTTGCCAGACCCATCGCCGCAGACCCATCATGGGTCGCCTTGTGGCTACCATCTGCAGCTGCCAGACGGCAGACGGCCCTCGCCCGCCGCGCGAAGGCTTGTTCCCGTCTTCTCTCGTCGTCCTCCCCGCTGCGTGCCCTGCCGGCGGCCAGTGTGCCCTCCGCCGCTTTGGTCAGCGGGCGGTGGTTGATGTAGATGTGGCGCTGAGGTGCTTGATCCCGGCGCCACCTCTCCCGCTCGTCGTCGCAGCCGTCATCGCCCTCCTCGCCGCCGCGGGGACGCCCTCATTGGCTTGGCATGCGCGAGGCGCGGAGTTGTGGTAGGCGACATCTCCGGAAGAAGAGGTGCTTGAGCCGAGCGACTTATGCGCCTCGCCCTTCTTCTCCTGCCGCTGGCCTCGCCCCTCGCCGTGCTGTCAAGCGCAGACAAGCAAGCCGCCCGCTTTTGGTCAAGACTCGCCGCTGCTGCTCGGCCGCCCGCGAGCCTCACCTCAGAGACCGTCACCACATGCCCCAGGCCCGAGGAAGCCATCCACCACCTCCTCCTTCCTTCGCCGAGAGCGCCGCCGCCGTGGTCCCTTTCTTCTCGCCCGCCGCCGCCACCACGGCCACCCCGAAGCCACCTCGACCCCACCTCCGGCTTCCCCACCTCCGGTAGCGCCACCTCCACTCCGCAACGCGAGGCGGCGAGGTCCTCCACGTTGCCGCCGAGCCCGAGCTCGGGCAGAGGTCGAAAGCTGCCGCCAAGACCGCAAGACCGCCGGCCGGCGAGGACGGTGCTGCATGCGTGCCCAGCGGATCCGAGCGGGCAGGAGGCGGTATGTGCCGCGAAGGGTTGCGGTGCAATGAGCGATTTTGGCGGATGGGCGGTGGAGGACGAGGAGGAGGATGGAGACGAAGCGAAGGGTGGCCTCGACCGAGAGATAAAGGAGGATGGGGAGGATGCGACGGGGAGAAGGATTGGTGGGGAGAAAGGAGGCGAAGGAGGCGGAGCGATGGCGGCAAGGCGAGGAGGCGGCAGAGACAGCAGCGTGGACGGGGTGGGAGGCAAGGCCAAGGCAGAGAGCCGAGCGAAGTGCTAGAGAGAAGAGGAAGGAAGAAAGAAGAAGAGAGGAAAGGCAGAGTCCTGTCGACTCAGCAGCTGATCTGGCAAAACCGCTCCACCTAGACGCCACATCGGCAAAATCACTGCATGAAACAGCCAGATGGGGCACATTGTCCGGTTTTGCAACTTAGGGGGGTCAAAGGGCCGATTTTTTTTTCAGGAGATTAGGTGTCCGCACGCCGATACTTGAAGGGGTAGAATAGACTTCTTCCCAAAAAAAAATATTCATACTACCAAAAAATCATATATATATATAGCTAGCCAGGAATCTAGTACGTAGGTACGTACATGTAGCAATCGAAACATGTATATGGGGTAGGAACCAGTGCATCTCTTCAAAACACACGATGCAAATAGTCATAAAAAAATTTGAAGAAAATTTAACAACATTAACACAAAATCAATCTATCGCTGCCACGAAATTTCGTACCTAAATTTGACATTTGAAAAAGTTATATTCTTGGATATCTTTATATATACTAATTAGAGGCCCTCCTAGAAGCCCCCACGTTAATTCTAGAGGGATAAAAGGCTAAAAATTTCCATATAAATCAGAAATTCTAGAAATTCTCCTATTAATCCAAAAAAAAGAAGATCTGGATCATCCAAACTTCATAATACTATAAATCAATGGCTTAGATCAAATCTTATGCAACTATGTACTAAAAAGGTTAATACTTATGTTTCCTGACCGTCTACGCAAGCCACCTTCGTCGACCCATTGGCAGCTGGAAATCGAGATCTTCGAGCCGATCAATCGTTGATTCGAGTTTGATCCATCTGACAAGCAAGCAAAATTCATTAGTTGACATGCAAATCGAATTGTGACATATATGTGGCTGTGGGCAGGCATCAGGTCCCTAAACTCCAAAAGCGGGTGCACTAATAGAACAGGTGCTTCAAAGAAATAAAGGACAGTCATGTGCATGCGTGCTGCAAATTGGGAACGAAGGTTCTAAATATATAAATATGCAACTTAGAACTAAGCCAGATTATTAATCAAATAAGCGAAAAGCTAAAAGTGACTCATCATAGAAGCAATAAGAGATGCGAAGTTGCGAACCACTCAGCTAAGTCTCTGAAACACACAACTTTTTTCACCTAATCCAATGACTAGAGCAGCTTTATCAGATCAACTAATTAGCACCTCTCACCTGCACACGGATACTTGCACATGCCCCTCCTCACATCATGTGCACATGTTGATTGACCATGACAAGCACCATGCGTAGCGCCATATCCAAGCTCCCGTTGCCGCCATCATGAAGATTCAGCTGCTGATGTCGCCGCCTTATCAAAGTCCGGCCTCCATGCCACCTCCTCGATAGCCCTAAGCGCTACCATTCATGGCGCAAAAGAGTGATGTACTGATGAGTAGTGGATTTGGGGAAGAATTGGGGAGAGATAGAGAGAGATACCAAGAACAGGAAGGGGAATCGTGAAAGGATTTGGATCTAGAGTAGTAGACATCAGAGAGTAACGGTGGGAAGTTTGAGATGGTCCTTGGCCCTTGGGCATATCGAAAGGTTCAGGTAAACAAGGATTGAAAGGAGCACGCAAGGGTCACTGGCACCGAGGCGGGCAGGCAGACTGCAAGCTGGCTACGCAACTCACGAGCGCTACGCACGACGCGATCGAACGGCCGCGACGAGAAGGAAACGATCGAATGCTGCGCACCATCGCTAATTAAAATAAACGTCACTAGAACCGAGCTAGACAGGAGGGAGGAGTTTTCGGCGGCGAACTCGCGACTGCGACGTGGCTGGCAAGCTCATGAGTGCAACGTCGCGCCATATAGACTGATAGGCACGGGAGTCTAGGGGGTAGGGGGGCAGCGTTTCGTGCGCCGAGCAGTGAAACAGGCAGAAGCACGCGAGATGGCTAAAAAAAACGAATAACTATAGGTTTTTCCTCCGTGCACGCATTTAACGTATAACTAAGTTTCACACACTATGAAAATTTGCTCCAGTGTGTTTTTAGTCATACATATTGAAATGCATAGTTGTAAATTTTTTCTCTACTCTAGCGTGTTTTTAGTAATACACATTGAAATACATAGTTGTAAATTTTTAAAAGGGATAATTGCCATAGTAGTATTTAACTGGCCGAATCCTAAGAGGATTAAATGCTAGAAATTCTCAACATGTGGCCCAATCGAAATCGGACAAGGACGTACATATTTGATTTGAAGTTTGATAGGAAACTTTGTTATTATATAAGCAGTGTGTGTCTATATGTACTGAACACATTGAAAAGGTTGCACCAAAATCAATCTCACGCGGCATGAAAAACGATTCCAGAAATAAAGATGCAAGTTCGCAAATATACAAAGATAAAACAATTGCAATTCTGTATGTTCCTTCCAAATATTATTAGTCAGCTTAATTTTACGTTCCTTCTCAATAGAATTAATCAAATGCTAAGGATATTGATCAAAGCAATCCGGCAGAAAGGAGCTAATGCCCAAGCTGGCAGACGATAATTAAAAGGAGTTAATCAAGAGCCTTGATCATCATGCGTGCTCTAGAGTACTACTATATAGAACTTAAAATTGCATGTACTTGATCATCATGCATGCTCCAGAGTACTACTATATATAGAACTTAAGATTGCATGTACTTGATCTCTCCCCCGCTAATACTACTATCTATCTTTGTTTTCTTTGTGGGAACGAAAGTATGGTTAATAACTATAGCTTTTTCCTCCGTGTGTGTATTTGACACGTAACTAAGTTTGACACCCTATGAAAATTTGCTCCAACATGTTTTTAGTAATACATATTGAAATGCACAGTTGAAAATTTTTCCTCTGTATGCAGTTCATATTATTTAAAAAATACAGCCAATATTCACCATAAATTTTCTCTATTCATGTTTCTTTTTCTAAAAAAAAAATTGCTAACCCGTGCAGTGCACTGGTTGATGACTAGTATATATAATATGCGCATGCAGTATATATTTATAAATGAATGGCTCGGGTAGAATACATATGCTAGACCGACCGCATCTATAAATATGCCAGCTGCATCAATATCTCCCACAGCTCCCTCCATCATCGATCTATTGAGACTATAAAGAATCAGAGATGACTATAATGAATGGCTCGGGTAGAATAATACACATGCTAGACCGGCCGCATCTATAAATATGCTAGCTGCGCTGCTAACTGCTGCGCATCTATATCTCCTATAGCTCCATCCATCATCGATCTATTGAGTATAAAGAATCAGAGATGGCGGCCGGAGCACTTCCGGGGGGCTGGACCACCGGCCTCTGTTCCTGCTTCGACGACTGCGAGAGCTGTGAGTGTGTTGTACTAATAAGCCGGCCGGCTAGCTCTGCCTCCCTCGATGGATAGATAATACGATTCTATACTAGCTGATGTACTTCACGGGGAGCCTGCTGCACTGGATCCCCCGACTGCTGTGTCCACTTCTGCGAGTGTTGCTCGCTCTGCCAGATGTACCGCTAGCTCAAGAACCGCGGCCTAGACCCATCCAGCGGGTAGTGATATGGATTGTTTCTTCCTTATACATTGCCTGGCTAGTATACATATCATCATAACTTATCTCTAAATTTTCGACATAACTCGTCGTATATTAATTGAGAAATTTTACGGTACATTCTACCGGTAGTATATCTACTAGTAGTATATGGTGGCAGTATAAACCAAATCTAACAATTGATTGTAAAGAGCATAATAGACTTCTCTTTTTCTATTTATAATTTTTTCGTGAGGGTATTATGGACTTTTTCAGCTAGGGTTTATGTTGGACCGAAACGATGGCTAGAGGGGAGTTGAATAGGAGCACTACATCTTGTTCACCTTGACTAGATTCAACTCAATTTTCACTCCAGTAGCTATGAAAGCTATGAAGGTCAATGTACAAGCATATATATCGGAAGTCTTGTATTGAATTCAATCGAAACCCCGAAGCACAGCAACCAAAATCACCGAAAACCCAAAACCAAGTGAGTTTGGCAGTCAGACCTCTCAATATGGGTGGTCTAACCGGTGGCCTGACGGTATGACCGGTGACCCGATGAACAGTGAAATCAGCACGAAGTCAAAATCACAAATCGACTTAACTTTTGATCCGGTGATCCCAATCCCTTCAAATTTCAACCATAGCTCATCATGAAGGTTAGGAACCTATTCCAATCGATGATAGGAAAGATCTAGGCCAAAGTTTAATGAATTTCATAGATGAGGAAAGGAGGGCACAAGAACCTTAGAAAATCAAACTTTGATCCTAAAACTTACTCGTGGGTAAGAGATGATCAAGATGATCCTAAGTGTATTCTCACATGTCACACAAGCAAGATCAAAGCAAGAAATCAAAGAAAAACCAAAAGATCACCAAAAACCCAAAAGTCACCAATGAGAGAGTAAGAACAAGAAGAGACTCATCTTGAAGGAATCTTGCTTGGATTGATTTGAGACAAAAGCTCAGCCCTTGAGCACACAATCAATTCATCTCTCACAAACCCTAGCCTCAACTACTCCAAAAACCCCAAAACGCAAATTAGGGTTTTTCTCTTGGAAGGGCTTGGAAACTCGATATCTAGATATTTCATTTTATAGTGGAGGCTAGGATGAGAGAAAAGACCCTAACGGGCACCCGTTAAGCCCACACACAAATGAATCTACACTCACGCACGCTTCTCAAAGCGGATGATGAACTGGACTTTCTGAATCTATTTCTACACGATCTTTATCTTCATTTGAAATCACCTCTCCTTGCGCTGTCTTGCGCCGCGATTTAGCCAAAGGTCACCAAGGCGGTATTTTGGTGATGTTACCAAAATACCCCTTCTCGATTCTTCTCCAAAGATCGAGTCCAATCTTCATGAAGCAATCTCATTCTTTGCCATGTGTAGGTTGATCAACAACTCTTCATGACGGCAAGTATTTCCCATCTGGCTCCCACCGAAACCACCATTGCACTTGCACCGACCCCGCACCACTTGACACAACCTGTTGCACCTAACTTTTTGTTCGGCCATCATTGTCCATTTTGCGTCATGCTTAAGTCCACTGACTTCACCCGGCATCCTCGATATTTCTGGACCTCAGCTCTCCAAGCCTAGTCACGATCATCCTCACTGTTGACCATCGTTGACCTCCAAACCTCCTGCACAATAATAGACCAAGAAATCGATATGGGGAACAAGTTCTTCGTAACTTAACCCACGTTAGTCAAAACATGCATCATGCAACACATATGCACTAAAACCCATGAAATTAACCTAACCTACGAACATTACCACCAAATCGGCTAGCGAACAGGTCAAAACCGATCAGACTGCCACCCATGTGCAGTCTGACCGCCCAGCATGGGGACTTAGCCAAATTTCCCCCTTGAAATCCAAAACCTCTCTGAAAATTTAAAACAAATAGAACTTTTGGCTCAAAGCACCAAACGTTATGAGACCAAGTGTAGAAGAATTCTCTCTCTTGCCTACACCCTCTATTTTTTGTCTGGCTCCAAACTTGAAATACACCTTTTTTGGCGGTGTCGACGATCAAGTCGCCGATCTTACGAAATGAAAAGAGGAAAATGGCAAAGAGTTCTTAGGAGAATGGGACTGCTCTTTTATTGATATGAACTAGCTATTACAGGGGGTGACCTCGACAAGGTAGTGGAGTAATCCTAATTATATTGAGCGTAATGCTTGCTATCTTGTGGAATCAGACTTGAAACATGAATCTAATGTTGATTGCCATGCTCCAATCTGATGCCCACTTGTCTTGCTCTTCTTTTTTTCCTCTGATTTGCTCCGCGCTCTATCTTTAAGTAACCGTCGAAGAGGTGGTAGTTGCTTCTTGAAGAGGCGCTTGTTGGAAGAGCCGCGACTGGTCGGAGTGAGGCAGCGATTGATAAAGTATCAACCGCTCGGCGGTTGTATGTCTGTGAGACACTCAACCCGTAGGGTGGTTGTTGTCAGTGTCTTTGGACCATAAAAAGTCGCGTGGTATGGAACATATATAACATGTGTTTCATTCATCACACGGTAAGGAATATACTCGGAGTTAGATCCGAGTGCCAGCTCATTGCTTCTATGAGCAGTTATCTGGTCAGGGATTAGGTACAAGATCTCATCCGATCAGGTTTCCCATAATGTAACATCTGGAATCCTTACAACCACAGGGGTCGTTAGCCTTAGGGGTTACGACCATAAAGACGTATGGTCTTTTATTATGTATTAAGTAATACATAGAGATTTTAATCCTCGTCAGGCGGTCAGACTGGCCAAAGCCCTGGCCGGTCAGACTGCCACAAAGGTCGGTCTGACCACCGCCCTAGCCGGTCTGACTGCCTACCACCTGACAACTTCTAAATTTTGCCAAAAATACGTGTTTCAACAAATCCTCAATACCATTGCCAATTGTATCATCATCCTAAGATCATGAGCATATCCCCATAATATTCACATTCTCCCCCTTGATGAACACATTGGCAATTTTCCAAAAATGTAAATTTGAGGTTTGAAAACGAAAATACTCAGTGTTTTCGCGCAAAGATACAACTTAATCCAAAAGCAATAGAACGCAATGGAAATGAGCAAGTTGGATTCAGATTAGCATAGGCAAGTGAGATAAAGCAAAAGAGAGCAAAAAAGCTTCAATTTTCAGAGAAGAGTAAAAAATCTTACTTAAGGTCCGTATGAAAGAACAATTATTCAACTTGACCTTCGATCTTTGTGAGGTTCCAAGAATTGCAATTCAAGTTCAAAAATGACAATCAGATCATAAGAATGAAAATTAGATGCTCCCTCTCACTATGATCATCATGTCTCAAATTTTTTTATTTTCTCCCTTTTAACATTTTTGCTATATCTTCTCCCCCTTTGATAATGGAGTCATCAAGGAATCACACATTCCTCTAATCCAGAGATGACAAAAGCGGAAACGAGGAAGAAGCATAAGAAAGAGCATGTATGAAATGCAATGGAGTGGCTTCATTTTTTTAATATATTTTTCAATTTTTAGTACAAGAAATTTTGGAGATTACCTAAAAGAACAAGCTAGTATTTCTATTATTACTCAAAACACATCAAGCATGAAGGTGCTATCAAGATCATGTTAAAACATATATATCAAAGCTAAGCTATAAAACTCAAAATGATGCGATAGATTTTTCACAAGTTAAGCAAAGCTTCAAAACTAGCAAGTTCATCAGAAGAGATTGTAAAGTGATAATGATCATGTCAGAATGTCAATGTGAGATCAAGAAGCTAACAAAGATCATTCTAGAGACAAAATGATGAGGACATCCCTACCATGAATACAACCGCGCCTACACACACAACTCATCCACAACTAGTGTTACAAGGACCACTTACTCGAGCTTGTGTTCGCCAACTTAATTACCAGGTGAATTCGTTCCTAGGTTTATAAATTACTGAGAATAGACCGCTACCTAATGCAAATGATTTAATTGTGCTTAGGAACATGGGAAAGGACCAGGGAGAGGCATGTGGAGTCATGGACATGCATGGAAGGCATAATGGAGGTCACCACGTCACTTTGGGTCCGAGTCAAGCAAGAGTTCAAGTTGGGCTCGTTCTGGATTCAGATTCGGACTGCTACGATAGTACTAACTTTAAACGGCCGTAACTTCTTCATACGGACTTCGTTTGGGACGTTCTTGGACTTCAGGGAAAGCTTATCAAGTCTAATTTCCAACAGATCCAACCTCATCATCAAATTCTATCCGAACCGGCCACAATCATCAAAAGAATCCACGTCTGTTTCTGAGGCCGAGTCAAAAGGGTGTTGCGCCACCTCCACTTGGGCCCATGGGCCTTGTAACCCTAGGGGCGTGTGTCCACCTCCCTGGCCGCCACCCCTGGTCGTCTCCCCATATAGGAGCCACCACCTCCCTTTGCTAGAACTTAGATTTCGTTGAGTTTAGGTTTAGCCATTGTGCAAATTTCTATTCTTCAATTGTATCGGACGACCACCTGTCAAGACAGCCTTTGAGATCCCACCTTTGTTTTTCAATACCATCGACACTACAATTTTATTCACAATATCATATTGCCTACATCTTATTCTTGCTAGTTCTTCGATTGCTCATAGGAATTGAACCTCGTGTTCAGGTTGATCGTGCTTCCAGCAAGGTCAATAACATCTCGGAGTTGGTTCAACGATTGCTAAGGCGCAAGCATCGTCGTATGGTAGTAGTCGGATCGCGAGAGTCACCTCCACCAAAATCGATAGTTATCAATCTCATCGAAAGATTGGGCACCCCGCCCCCATCACAAAAAGTGAACCATTTTGCTCAAAGTACCTCAATCACCCTATTTTTAACAACAGTTTTTATTTGCAATGAATATTGATGTTGATTAAAGGTCTATCTTAGTGAAGAAGATCCTGAACTAGGAGCCATCCACAAACTCTTCATAAGCTTCAACTGGGGCAACAGATCTTGAGGTTCATGTCAATTTTGATAAACAGTCCCCATGAGATCGTTTGGATCATGAAACTATCTCCAAGTTCATGTTTTTGACATGCAGTCTCGTGAGAATAATTTGACACAATTTAACGACATGACCACCTTAAAACTTAATTTTTCATTTTGCATGAGAGCAATTTTATATTCACAACAAAACAAGAAGCTCAATATATATAAAAGGAGGGATTAGCTATTGATCGATGATGTTTCCTGCATTTTTGAAAAATGGGCTGTGAATAGGGATGGGAAATGGTAAAAGATAATCCGTTTTATCCTATATTCGTATTCGAGAAAACACAAATATGGTAAGTAAAATCCGCATTCCAATAGTATTTGTATCCGTATTCGGTGTTATTCGTATCCGTATTTGGTGTTATTCGTATCCAGGAAAAAAACAGGATAGTATTCGAAAAAACAAATACTATCCCGGAAAAACCAATACGAATACTATCCATTTTTTCCCAGATACGAATACGAATACTATCCGTTTTTTTTCGGATACGAATACGAATACTATCTGTTTTTTCCCGGATACGAATACGAATACTGTCCGTTTTTTTCCCAGATACGAATACAAATACTATCCGAATTTTTCCCAAAGCATTTATGTTTCGACGGGGTCTTGATTCGGTGCCGAATATGTGGCTGTTGGGTGTTGCTACAACTCGTGTAGATTGTAGATATGTAGTCATGTTACATAAATTTGTTCTACCGAGATTTGTCGCAAAAGTTGTAGGATATTTGCATTCGACCGAATTGAGTACATATTCAATTCGAATTCGCTACGACATTCAATTCGTATTCGCTACGACATTCAATTCGTATTCGTATTCGAGAATGTTCGAATTCATATTCGTTTTAAAAATATGGATTTGTATTCATATTCGGGACTATTCGAATCGTATTCTATCTGTTTCCATCCCTAGCTGTGAACTCGCAGAAGATGACTTCCGCGCCACTACCGATGCAAGATATGAGGTGTTGACAAGTGCATGTACTATATGTAAAAGCAGCTCTTGACCTGCAGCTTACTACCAGAATTTGTTACTTTCCCGAGTGCCCGAAACACTCGGGAAAGTCTCTAAAACACTCGGGAAACTAATTCCCGAAGGTCGGCCATCGGGAAAAAACACTCGAGATCGTTTAGTCGGGACAAAACTAGTTTTCTCAGTGTTCTCGAGAGTTACATCAGGAAAAATAACTTTCCCGAGTGTTCCGAATTACACTCAGGAAACATAAAACACTCAGGAGAATAGTTCGCACAACGGGTTCACCAACCGTAACGGAATAATTTCCCGAGTGTATGTCGACCAAGGACACCCGGGAATCAAGTTTCATTCCTGAGTGTTTTTCAACGAACACTCGGGAATCAATTTTTCAGTCCCGAGTGTTTTTTAAGAAATAACACGTAGGAAATAGGCCCACCAGATAAACGCTGCATGCACGTCTTTGCAGCGAGAAACAAGGTAGAAATCAATGCCAAATCAGGTGGGTTGCCAAAGCAAAACAAAAAAGACATGATGTATAGCTCACATCCTAACACAACCAACGACGACAACACCATGTCTTTAAACTCTAGGCTCTATAATTTGTCCATTTAGTAAAAGTAATTATTCTCTCTCTCTATGTACAAATCCCACACTGGTGCCAGGAAGGTAATGAAGAAAAAAGAAAGAGGAAAATTTCCTGGACAACCACAAGTATCAGTAGGGGAGAGCAAAATCTGCATAGGTGTCTCTACTCAACTCCTTAGTTTTCACCAAACAAAAAACGTTGCTACTTTCTCCTTTGTGGGATGACCACCAAATTTTCATGCCGAGCTTGGACACCTTAGCCACAAATTTTAATATGGCTTGCCGCCATAGCAAAGAAGAAGTTGTTGTCGGATCGCTCTCCCATCCATATGATGAACACTAGGGGCAGAACTCACTCCCCATCCATCTCCCATAGGAGGCGGCGGGTGGTCGGGCGAGCCGAGCCGAGCAGGCGGGCCATGGCCATGCAAGACCAAGCCCAAGGTTTCAAGCACTTAAAACCGAGGGGCCACGGTGCACGACTAAACGCTTGACAAGCGGGGCACAACAAGGGCTTGGCTCGGAGCTGTGCACGGCAACAAGGGCACAGTAACGCCCACGGTAGTAGAGGGGAGGCGGTAGGCGAGAGAGAGAGAGAGAGAGAGAGAGAGAGAGAGAGAGGGGGAGGGAGGGAGCAAACCGAGCCGCGAGGAGGAGGTGGAGGAGGAGGTGGAGCCGGAGGTGGAGGCCGGAGGGTGGCCCAAACCGAGGCCGGCCAAGCAAGAAGCCTGCACAAGACAGGACGCGAGCACGGGCAAGGCCGAGGCCGAGGCGGCGCTGGCCTGGGAGGGAGCCAAGAGGAGCCACGCGGGAGGATCGGGAGCAGGGAGTCTGTGAGGCGAGCTGGCAAGCCTGGTGGCGATGTGGTAGAGGAGGAGGCGGACGTCGAGGAGGCGATTGAGCCGAGAGGCGCAAGCCCGGCCGGAGGCGAAGGTGCTAGGAGGGACGCGGCGCCATGGAGGAAGTGGAGAGGAAGAAGGGGGGGATTGGGGAAAGTGGAGGGAGAACGGGGAGGCGGCTACGAGGATGTATGGTTAGTAGAAAAAAAGGCGCGGTGGTGAAAAGAAAAGGGTGCGGTCTCCTCCCGAGTGTTTCTTTTTTAGGCTCTCGGGATTATATTTTAATATCCCGAGTGTTATGGGAAACACTCGGAAAAGTTATTTCTACTGATGGCTGCCTTCCTGTCCCGAGTGTCCTATGAAACACTCAGTACCTTCCTGAGTGTTTTTGTCCAGACACTCGGGAAATAAAAAGTTCACAAAAGTTTACACTTGATAATCCCCGAATAAATGTACGTACGTAGTACCCGCAGGGCATGTGATGTTACTACATCTATATGTAGCCAGTATTTAGTTAATTTTACCGTGTCGATTGATGTATCAGTGCAGATCGCTACTATTACGTACTATGGAAAATAAGAGAAGTAATAATCACAATCTTGCTGTAAGCTCATGTGAATTTTCTTCCAGGCAAATAATAAAACTCTGTGTGTATTGTGTAGGAAATTAAGAATTCTTAATAAATTAAGTCGTACGGGATCAGATGTTCCGAAACTTTTTTTAAGGGGTGATGATTTAATTTGTCATTGGGCCCACTCGACTAGACTATCCTCCGCGTGCTCGGTCCAACTTGAATTCACCCCACGCTGTAGAAAGGCTCACGTCGTATTCGCTAAGAGAAAATAATTTTTTTACGAGGAAATACTCCCTCCATTTGCTTCAGAATTATAAGCCGTTTTAGGCAATTGAGTAAAGCTAAGAGAAAATGAAGAAGAAGAAGAAGAAGAAAAAGTGGAGATTTTTTGTTTCGGCCCCAATATAAAGGAAAGGAAGGATGTCATCGGTCCAGAGAAAATTTCACGTGTTTTATAATATTTCGTAGAATATCCCAGTTTCTTCGAGCTAGTGGCATTTAAACCAACCTTGTATGGTCGCAAGGTTTTTACAAAACCCCAGCATAGCAAAACCTCAGCTACATTGGCTCCATTTCACATCCACCGTCGTTGCAAAGTTCACAAAGGTCTCACAACAGGGAACTCCCTGTCGCCCGCGCTCTGACGAAGAGATGAGATCCCTGTGTGAATCTGAAACCTGGTCTAGTTTTCCCTGCGAATCTCGTCTACTCAAGTTTACATGTCATACTTGTTGGATTTTTTTACATGGCTTTCAACATTTTATTGTGGCGATTGTATGTTTTAACTCAATGTGAAATTATTCGTATTATTGATGTATGTGATAGGGAATAATCTGATGCAGAATTTAACCCGAGAAATTAATATTCGAGGTGCTGAGGACGGCTGTGCTGGAATATGGTAGACATATTTATTGAGATCGAGTCTACTGGAATTTAATATGCATGTGTATGATTAATCCGGCTATAGCACAGGGCGGAATAGCTAGGTTTGTTTTGCAAGATCAGCTCTATACAGGCTGTTAACCCACATGATCATATTCGAATTGATATCGTAAACAATCTAATCATAACACATGACTCACACATGTATGCTAAGGACTAATATATTTTAGACTCATAAAACTGGTATGTTTGATCTGATTGGTGACATGGTTCAGGAGTCTCACGGTGTACAGGAAACAGGCGGGTCACTTTGTAACACATGGAAGTGGAGTATATAAATAGGTCACTACCCTCTAGCCTCATTATGTAATTGTGAGTAGCACCATAGAAAAGACAGAGAAATAGATTGTAGACCGAATAACCTCCACAAAATCAATATAGGGTTTGGTACTGTTGGTGATCTAGTCTTATGTATGATTATTTGTTTCGGGGGAACTCCTGGAATAAGAACCACGCAAAGAATGACACAGGGATTTTATGCAGGTTCAGGCCTTCTTCGAAGAGAATAACAACCCTACTCCTATGTGGCCATATTGAGTGTGATGATTATAATCAAGAGGAAGACTAAAGTCTAATGTCTTGTGCTCTAGATTACCCTTGTCCTTCTGTCCACTGACTTCATCTTTTATATAGCACATGAAGGAGGTGACAGTTCCTCCAAGTTAAGAGACGTCCCAACGCTCCAAATGATGTACCGTTAGTGGAGGTTGCTGTCAGAGCAATAACTCCCCCACATCGCTAGGTAGTTATTGTCAGAGACAGAGGTATAAAACGTGCAGTTATTCCCAAAGAATAATAGAGTATGTTAACTACCCCGTACGTGACGCATAAGACTCCCTAATCGACTGGGCCCACATGTCTGTAGGCTTTATCGATTATAGAGTGGTCATAGCTGACCAGGTTGTGGAGAAACTTACGACCACAAGGTGCTTATAGAGAAGGCTCATAACCCAAAGCAAGTTGTAAGAAGGCTTACGACTATAGACTAGTCGTAGAAAAGGCTTACGACTAAGGGGTGGTCGTGGTAAGAATTACAACCACTTGGTTAAGCTTCTCCCTTATGAACGATAAGAGGTATACTTGCGAGTAATATAAATATATTGCTATCTATAATAAGAATTACAGATAAATAGTTAAATGAGAATTATTAGATCCTTGTCATCTAGCCCCCTAGCTTCAAGTGAAAATAACTTACTTAGTGATGAGGACATCAACCCTCTGGATACGACCACTACTCCTCCTCCAACCAGACTACTCTACTTCCACCGATTCGACTGCGTCAAACTCTACTCCAACGGACCGACGAATTTGCTTCACTTATATATGGTGTTGCACCACCTCACATTGGACCAAGGGCCTTGTATCAATTATTGGGCCCAAAGGGCAGCCACCACCTTAGGTCCTTATTTGGGTCGGCCACCCCTCTCTTGGACTGTCAGTCCAAGGCCAAGTTTGGGCGCCTCAACCCTAGGCCGTACTGTTCACACGGTTACTGTTCATGCATGAACAGTACCACCGACCCTCCCCTCTCCTCTTCCACCTATACATAGTGGCCACGACCTTTAGGGTTTAGTGGGTTTTGTTAGATTGAAGTTTAGCTTTGCTACTTTATATTGTGTCCTCTTGTTCAACGAGATCAACAACGACATTGTCTTCGGAACCCCACTTATCAATATGAAACTATTTTCTATTCGCAATTTCATATTACTTATTTATCGTGTTCTTGCTTATTCTTCGATTGCATGCAGGAATAGACCTGTAACATCCCAACTGTATAAACAGGTGTGTGTTTCAAATGTAAGAAAATGTGTAGAAATAAAAACTTTTTCTCACATCTTGAAACTCTTGAACTCCTCTAAAATTCTTATCAAAAGTTGTAAGGTTCAAAAACCTAAACCTCCTGTGGACTAAAGTCCAACCCTTATTCAACTTGTCTCAAATCTTGTGCCTAACCCTTTGGAAATATTTTTCCTTGGTCCTTGAGATGTTGTGGGACTCCTCTGAAAAATACCATAAGTTTTAAAACTTGTTTGATAAATTTTGGAGGTAAAACAAACCCTTGAACAGCCTTAATGAATTTCCTGAGAAAAATACATTGCATAAAAACCTCTGGAAATTTTATGTAAGGTTAATCCTAATGTCAGCAAGCTCCAGTTAAAATTTCATAAATTTTGGAGTTGTTTTGCTATCTCAAATAATTCTGCAAAGTCTCAGCTGTTAAAATTGAATTCAAAACAATATATTGTTCCTTGGGCTGAGCCACTTTCCAATTTGGGTCAAACCCAACCACATCCCTGGCTTAGCAGACCTCCTTTCCACCTTGTTGAGGTCGTAGTCGTTGGATTCAGATCCAAAGGCCACGACCTCCGCTGCAAACCATCACAGCGAGATCCTCCCACCTCATTGAGGTCATAGCCGTTGGATCAAATCCAACAGCCATGACCCCCCTTCGTTATCAAACACCCATGTCCTCCATCTCGTGAGGTCTTGCGCTGTTGGATCAAGGATCCATGGCCACGACCTCCCCTCGCTTTCAAACCACTCACACCTCCCACCTTGTTGAGGTCGTAGCCGTTGGATCAGATCCAACAGCCCACGACCTCACCTCGTTATCAAAGCGCAAAGACCTCCCCCATCTTGTGTTGTGCGCCGTTGGATTTAAAATCTACGACCACGACCTCCCCTTGCTTTGTGCGCATCAGACCTCCAACCCACGTGAGGTCGTAGCCGTTAGATGTAAATCTCACGGCCATGACCTCCCTTGTCCTCTCCTTGCCATTGGATCTCGTTTCAACACGCGAGATCTGTGGGCCGCTCGAACCATCCTTTTAAGCCATTAGATTTAGATCGCGGTCTCTGTTGAGTGGGCCGTTCGACCACTCCTCGTGAGCCCTTAGATCTAAATCTAAAGGCTAAGACTTCCTTTGCGCTTACGCGCAAGGCTCGACCTCCTCACTTGATCGGCACCATTGATTAAAATCCAAAGGTTCGGCCTCCTCTGCGCTTTCTTGTAGCCTAGACCTCCCCATCTGTGCGCGCCTTGATTTCAATCCAAAGGCCACGACCTCCACGCCCTTGGTCAGACGAGCGCAACGTTATGTCTCTTCCCATCAGTCCGCACTGCTGATTTAGATCCAACGCCTTGGACCTCTGTCCCATTTTTCCTTATGATCCGCAAGAATGATAATCGGAGGGTCACGACCTCCCTAGTCCAAATCGAGGGTCTGTGACCTCCTCCTTATTTTTCACTTAAGCCTTACCGTTTCAAAATCGCATCCGAGGGTCATGACCTCCCCATCCTCTTTATCCAACGGTGGAGATCATGTCCTGTTCTTCTCCTAGCTTGGGCACGCGTGCGAGAGCCATGGCAGTGGAGAAAGTCGAGCCTTGTCTTGTCCAAGCGGCTCGAGCCGCACGATTTAATGCGTGTCAGCCTTTCCGCCCCTAGGCCATGCCCTGACCTACCTACCCTGTCCTCTCCATTTTGTCCAAGCCATGGACCTCCCATGGGCTAAGCTCACCGTGAGCTCAACCCGTGGCTCAGACCTCTTTGCCCTAGGTATAAAAGCTCCCCGTGGTCTTCCTTGGCTTCTTTTGCACACTCCACTTTGCTCTCGAGCTCCCAAACCACAGACCTCCCCTTGGCCGCCATTGCTGGAGCTTGGAGCTCCCCTGTGGCAGTGCTCCTGTGGCTCTCCTCTCCTTCTCTGTGCTTCAATTTGTGCCATTCACCTCTGTGACAAAAGGCCTAACTCATTGGTTGGGACAATTGCAGAGGTGGTCTAATTGGAGCTGGAGCTTGGAGGACTTCACCTTGGCCGTGGAGCTCATTGTCTTCCCAGTCACGGTCCTCCTTTCCACGACCTCCTCAGCACCCTCTGGACCTCCAGGTAATCCTCCTGGTAGTCCTTAGAGCTTGGCACCCGCTTGTATGAATGCTGCGGAGCTCAATATAGCTGTTGTCATGTTGGCCGTGGAGGTCAAATCGTGCTCCTCTCCGGCTCGTCGGTGTTCAAGGCCGTCGCCGCCGTTGAGAGGGGGTCCACCGTGTGCGCAACACTATTGCGCACTTAATGGTACCCTTGGTGGTCGCCATGCGAGTTCGCATCGCGGCATTGACCATGCCTTTTCGGTGAAGTTCTTGTCGGAACGTCTCGGGCCATGAGTCCGTTAAGACATAGATTTGGGGCGATAAATGCTCCATCATTGGGGCATTTATCGCTGTCTTAACGCGCCTGGACCTCCTCGTTGTCCTGCTGCGCTTTAATTCCTTGCAGCACATACAAGCGCGGCGCAAGCACTGTGGCCTTGGATCTGGACCGTCCAGGACCTCCTCTGGTGAGATCTTAGCCATCCAGACCTCCACGGAGGTCTCGAGCCGCTAAGACCTCCTCCGCCAGGACCTCATCGAGGTCATCTCACCGCTGATGACCTCCCCGTGTTGATCTTGACCGTTCCGGTCCTCCCTCTATCGTTGTGGTCCGTTGGATGCAGCATCAACAACCACGACCTCCCCTCTCGTTCGCGCGTGCGCGTTGCTGGGAGGACATAGACCGTTGGATCTAAGATCAACGGCCCTTGTCCTCTGGACCTTCGCGACCGCGCGTGTGCGTTATCACCTGGGAGGTCTTGAGCCGTCCGATCTAGGATCTGTGGCTCATGTCCACCCCCTGTCTTTTTGGGTTTTTAGTTTTCCCGAAGAGGACTTATTTGTGAACTGAAAAAGGTAATAACTTCAAAAATGCATATCTTTTTCATTTTAAATCCAAATGAGGTGGATCAAATTTCTACAGCTCTGGTTAGGGCTGAGCTCTAATCTAAAAATGGTTGTGAGCTCAGTTCGGTTCCAGAAAAGTGAATTGCAAATAGGTTTCAAAACTAACTTTAAATGTTACATTAAAAATTCAGGTTAACTTGTAAAATGCATAAGTAATTCTCTAGAGCTCCTTTTTGAGTGAATCCAACTTTGTTGGCTTCCTCTGTTAGTAAACTAAATGTTAGAATAGGATTTAGGCATGTCACTGTTTTTAAAACCTTTGTGGGTGCATTTTAGATGTGCTCACTTTCATATCTTTGAAAAATCATAAAACATGCATCATAGCTCCAAATGAGGTGAACTCAGTTGTGTTATTCATCTCATGAGGTGCTTGTTTTACTGTAAAAATCTCAGCTGCACCACCTTTCTAGAAAATGTTGCCAAACAATTAAATTAGTGAATAGTGGCGCTTTTGATGTTTAGAAATTTGAGCAGATTTGTTTTGCTCATATCTTTTGCATTGAGAATCCAAATCAATTGGTTCTTGTTGCTAAATTCCCTAAAAATAATCCTCTTGCTGCTGTAGAAATTTTAGAGCATTTGGAGTTTGTTTACTGTGCTGTCTTTGTGGTTTTCGTCGTTCTTATCGATTCTTTTCGCCTTTTCAATTAGGTGCCGACGAGTGTGTTGATCCCGTGAGTGATCCTTTGCAGCATAGTGACCAGCCACAGCAAGGCAAGCAGTTTGATCATATCCCATTAATGTCCCATTACTTTAAAGTTTAATACTTTGTTTCACTTATATATATGCATTGCTACTTTGTGTTAAATTATCGATTAGTTGAGCCTATAGATGCATATCCTGTAGATAAATGTTCATTCTCTACTACTAAGCCTAGGATTATCTTGCTGTGATGTAGAGTTCGATGGATGGACTCTTATCACTTAGTAGTTGCGTTGATAATGCTTAGAAATGCTTAGATAACGGTAGAAATGGGCGGTTGTCGACATTATGTCGATGACCTTGATCACACTAAAATTATTATTCCATTATGTCCATCTTGTGTTTTGTTACTTTGTAAACAAATAAAACAAAAATGAAAACAAAATTGTTTCATGACTTGGGCACAATGGATGTTGGTGTGATTGTTGGGTGTGAATGGAATGGTGCCTAGGTCCCCAAGGACCGAGTTACTTGTGTCACTAAGCCAAGCGCTTATGCGTGCTAACCACACGAGGGTATTGGGAACCCTCTTGGCTAAGTACTTTGGGAGGTGTTAATTGGGGTCGCAGTGAGTAAAGCTGTTTTATAAGGGAAAGAGCACCCGAGTTGCTTTGGGCCGTGTCTCCTACCTTCGGGTTGTCGCGACTCTTAATTAGCATCATTCATTGGAAATGCCTCAGAGGACTTAGCGCGCTTAGCACACCAAAGGTAGTGTGCTAAATAGCTTGGCGAAAAGGCGATCTGACGTGTGGGTACATTGGTACACCCATGCAGGGTTAAAACTATTCGAATAGTCTCGTCCTAGGTTATGGACATGCTTGGTAAGGTCGTGCAAGAACTAGACTACAACATTTAATTAAAACTTGATGGGTTGGTATGAATGGACGTTCATACTATTGTTGTGGTGGCTATTGGGTTAGTCACTTCCAGGATTGTTGTTGTCATCTATCTATTGTTTTTATGTTACTTGTCTCGTTGTTACTTGCAAATTAAAAATGAATTGCAAAACTGCTTTGGAATCTATTTATATATTGCAAATGAAAACTTGCTTTATGCTAAAATAAGTCCAAAGCATCATCCACTTAAATAAAGCTTGCATGTAGTTAAACTATAGTTACTGTTATACTACACGTCGGTCTTATGCAGTACATTTTTGTACTCATTTGCTTTGCTTAATAACTTTGTTGCAGAGGAGGTAGGGCCCAAAGGGCTTTACTTTTGTGAGATGTGCTGTGGTTGGGAATCGAGCTAGGCGACTTGGTTGATTGCCTTGTGGGCTAAAGGCAAACCTTGTGGCTCTCTTTTGTTTATCGCCATCTTATGGCTTTTGCTTCCGCTGTGTTATCTTTATTGTTGTATTTGGCCGGTCGGCCCCTTTTGTAATAACTCTATATATTGTATGTCTTTTATTCTAGTCGTGCTTTGGTTTTAGGTCTTGAATGGAATTGATGCATGATTTTGTAAAGGGGTGTGTATACTGCATTCTGGGAAGTATACATATCTCGAAGACACGGATTATTATGTTTGTGATGCTATGGTCAATGGTTGACTAAGTATTACAAACCTAATAAACCGGGGTCCTCACAAGACCTTTGTGGTCAGGTCGATCGTGCTTCTAGCAAGGTCGATAACAATCACATAATTGGTTCAGCGATTGCGGGTGTATTGGTCGTGTACGATTGGTAGCCGAATCATGAGAGTCATCTCCACCAAATCGAATTATCCTTCTCATCGAAAGATCGGGACACCCATTATCGTATCAGGTGGTATCAGAGCTCAAGTTGATCGGTGAGAAATTTTTTTTACCTACAGTCCACAAAAGCTATGAAAATCAAAAAAAAATTAGGGTTAGTTCATCCTATCCAAACCAATATGTGCCTTGCAATTTTTCTTTTCGGTTTTTGCTTGTTGAATTTTTGGTTGCATTGTCATGTCACGTTGCTGATTTCTAGTTCTAGATGGAGTCAAGTTGGTCTTTGTCTAGTTTGCATCTTGATCACTACCACAGGACATCATTGTTCTTCCACAAATCGCTGCCACAGCAATCACAAAAGCCACTGTCGCGCGCTGTCGCCGCTTCAACGCGCTGCCGCGGCAACCCGAAGCTCCTCTCACACCGCTGCCAATCCTCCCTGCCACGCCACACTATCCCCTGCCGCGGCATACCACATCACCTACCTCCGCGGCAACACCAGCTCCTGCCGCCGCTACCACACACGGTCGCGACAACAAAAGCCTTCCTACCGCCGATGCCACACGCCACCGCGGCAACCAACGCACCCTGCCACCGCTACCTTTCTTTTGCCATGGCAACCCTAGCTCCTGTCGCAGCTGCCACACGCCGCACCCCTGCCACCGCTTCCTTTTTCTGCCGCGGTAACCCCATCCCGTTGCCACCGCTACTTGGCGCTGCCATGGCGATCACCTGCCACCGCAACTTGAGCAAGAAGGAAGAGGGACAAAATTTGATTCGGTTGTGCAAGAAAAGGAAATTTCCCAACCCTAGCCAATTCGGTTGCAAACTCTATCTGAATTCTTTTGAGTTGGTTTCGGGTTGAAGTTGCAAACCGAATTGATTTCCCTAAACAAAATTGATTTCGGTTTAAGAGAGGAGAAAAGGGTTTCGGTTTCCATCCCTAGCATATTTCTGTTTGGCAGAAGAGAATCTGTTTTTGCCAAGCGAACTAGGCTTGCCATAAAACACATCCATGTGAAGTCCACCTCCTTTGCCTTCTTACCATTGTCCCCATCGTTGCTTTCAGAATCAGCATCACTCAAATCAATCTTTTCAAGTGCTGAAAGTATTTTGTTGACCGCCTTGCGATAATTGTGCTTCCTGCTTAGGTCAATCTTGAATTGAGAGCGACAAATTTGTGCCTTGTCATCCTTAGCCTCATTGCCCCTCGGTTTAGGGCAATTTATTTTGATGTGGTTTAGCTCACCACACTCATAACATCTAATTGGACCTTCTTTCAGCTAGGGATGGCAATGGGCCCCATTCCCCGTTCCTCGACGGGGAATTCATCCACTATAGGCCGGGTTTAGGGCTATTTCTTCCCTCACGGGGATGCTAATATGCAAATACAATTTCCCATCGAGTGAAGCGAGGTCGGGGCCATTCCCCTACACCATATCCCCGCTACCCACATGGGGCCCCAATAACCCTATGATATGTGGGACACGAGTCCACTATCGCACTGTTTAAATCTTTAAAGGTTTACTTGCTAATTTACTTGGGAGTTGGGATACCATCTTTAAGAATATTGTTGGAATTCTTCATTTGGAACACTGATAAGTCGTCTCTATGTGTGTCTGTATAGGAGAGGTTGAGGATCCAATTTTCGAGTCTGGGTCCCTGTGGGGCCCCGATAACCCGACAGAAACAGAGAACAGGGAAGAATAGCACCCCAAGACAGGGACAGGGACGGGAACGGGGATGTTTCCTTCTCTCGGGGATGGGGACGGGGAACGGGGATGTTTCCTTCTCTCGGGGACGGGGACGGGGAACGGGGATGTTTCCTTCTCTCGGGGACGGGGACGGGGAACGGGGATGTTTCCTTCTCTCGGGGACGGGGACGGGGAACGGGGATGTTTCCTTCTCTCAGGGACGGGGATGTTCCACCACTCCCCGCCGGGGAATAGCCCTATTGCCATCCCTACTCTCGGCCTCGTTCTGATGTTATTAATTGTCTTGGTCACTCTGTTGGAGATGAGTACAAGTTACTCTTCTGGAATCTCCTCTAACTATTCATCTGAAATAGAACACAGTGCAAACAAATAAACAATAGAGGAACTAGAAGAACTGTCAGCTTGGTTAGTCACTAAACCCATAAAATTAGACTTATTTACCCTGGCCAAAACATCAATCTCATGTGTTTTTATCCTGGAATAAAGATCATTCAAAGTGGGTGTTTCCATGTTAACAGAATGATTAATAGTAGTGACTAACAAATTCCAGACAAACATATCCAAAGCATTTAAAATTTGACGAGCATTGTCAAAATTAGGATATATGACATCAACAGATTGCAAATCACTAACCATTTTATTGAAGCGATAAAAAAATGCATCGACTGATTCTCCTGGTTTCATCTCAAATTTACAATACTCCTTTTTGAATTGGTTGTGACGAACACCTTTAACAGACTTAGAACCTTCATGATAATCAGCTATAGTCCAAATTTTATTAGCAGATTTAATATTAGCAATTCTGACAAACCCGTTTCTATCTAAACCTTACAACATAATATTTCTAGCCTTAGCATTAGCTTCAACATTAGCAGTATTATCAGCAGTAACAACAAAAGGCACTTCATATGAGCTTTCAAATTTTTTTTCCAAATAACATTACCTTATGCTTGTAGAAAAATCTCCTTGCGTGTTTTCCAATAGGTATAATCTGGCCTAACGAAAAACAGTGGTTTACCTAAAGAACGATCTCGATCTGATGCCATTGCAACCTTCCTCGGATACCACTTATAGGATCGTTAATGACAATCAAAGAGGTAAATGATTGTGGAAGATTTTTCGTACCCTAACAATTTGAAACGAAAGACTCGCAGGTAGGGATCACAAGCATCCGCTCCAATCAAGAACAGCACCTTCACGTCCGCAGCAAAAACAGCACAAGTCCTTGTACAGCCGCTAGCACCACGTACTGATTAAGTCTCTTGTGCAATCTTGATGACACCAACCGGAAACATCAATCACCACGCACAGCCACCAAAGCTCATGCATGAACAAAGTTGCGCACAGGAAAACACAGGTAAACAAAAAGTCCAACCAAGTCGCGTGCAAGCACAGCACAGCCGCAGGACACAGGCACACAGCAACAAGACACAGCCGCTAGCACTTTTCCTCTGCAGCCGCCGCAAAAGACCTCTGCCGAAAAGATAAGACCTTGTACAGCCGCCGTGATCTCATGTGCCGCCGCCAAGCATCTGTCCCGTAATACCCCAAGTCTCTGCAGCCGCCAGCTGCTAATGACCTCCAGCCGCCAGCCCTAATCACCTTCCAACCACACGCACCTCATCACGCTACGTACAGCCCATGTAGACCTCTGACCCAATACATGGCTTAACACCCGATTACAAAATTCTGGGTTTCGATTTCACTCAGTTTTCTAATTTTGGACACTTCAAAATTATCACATATCGTAGCCTCCAAACCGCATGCGCACCTCCGTAGCTGCAACATGCATCATCCATCTTTAATCTCCATTTGCCCCAACTCGAGCTCGATCGTCTCCTCCAACATCCTCGAGTCTCTGGACCATGACTTCGCAACAAGCCATCTCCTAGTCCTCGCTGTAGACCACGATCGCCTCCGATTTACCCTGCACATTCAAAGATCAAACCAACATCTTTTCCTAGAACAAGTTCTTCCCAACTTGACCGACGTAAGTCCACACGCACGCCACATGCCTCAAATAACATTGTCAATGATTCATCAACAAAAATATTCTAGACCTAGTCACAGGGTCTAACAATCCCCCCTGATGAATACATTGACAACACCTCAAAATTGATCGAAAGAGTTGTATTTATCTCAAAATCCCCCCCCCCCTCCCCGCGCAATGTGAGCATAAGGTGCAAAAGAAAGAAACAACAAAGGGAGAACTCACATCCAAGAGACATTGATCCATTTTTTAAATGAAAAGAAAGAAAAACACACCATGGGAACTAGAAAAATTATTCAAACCAATTGAATTGATGTGTGAGGAGCTAGAAGCTATAGTGCAAAGAATGAATCTCAAAGACCGGGACTATATGACATTGTCAGAAGATAAAAGATCCGACGACGAGGATGATGTCAACCAACAGGCGGTTTCATCCGAGTGGAACACATACCAGTTTGACAATCTCGTCGTCAACGAAGGCTCCCATGTGCCGTGGGAGTATGACCAGAGCGAGGTCAGGCAAGGAGCTATGTACAAATGCAAGAAGGCCGTGCAGGAAGCGGTCAAATTCTGGACCTTGTCGGTGCGACGCACATTCGCAATCATCAAGTCTAACCCAAGATTCTACGACGTGAAGTGCGGCATAGAGGGATGCCCTTGACGAGTGCACACATTTCAGCCTGAGTGGGACACCTATTGGAAGTGCTCCATAGTGGTCCCTCACACATGTGTCATCGCTGTGTCAGTGCAGTCCCACCGGAACCTGTCATCAGGCTTCATCGCCAACCTCATACGGTGAGATCATGGATAATCTAGATTTTGAGCCACGATCTATCATTCGGGCGGTTGAGGCAAGGTTCCAATACACAAACAGCTATACTAAGGCTTGGAGGACAAAACAGAAGACATTGGAATCAAGGTTCAGCACGTTCGAGGATTCGTACCACAACCTCCCTGGGCTACTCTGAGTCATACAATACAGGAATCTCAGTACTCATGTCGACATTCAAGATCGCGCACATCCGAAGTGGGCCAATAAAAGGGTACTGCGGTGAGCATTCTTCGCCTTTGGTCCATGCATCAATGCATTCCGGCACTGCCATCCAATCTTATGCGTGGATGGCACATTCCTGATTGAAAAGTACAAAGGCCAGATACTGACTACAATAGCGACGAACGGGAACAATCAAGTTCTTCACATGGCATTCGCTTTCAAATGAACAGATGGTTGTAATTCCTAAGGAATGTGAGGATTTCTATTGTACACGGCCGTCCCAACGTATGCGTCATACATGATCGGCATGCAGACCTGCTAAGTGCAATAACTTAGCTACAACAAGGAGAGAACGAAACACATCCATGGGTGGATCTACAGAGCAAGTGGTGCATGAGACACTTAGGTGCAAACTTCTACAAGCAGTTCCGCAACAAGGACTTAGTGAACCTGTTCAAGCAGCTGTACAACCAAAACCAGCAGCGAAAGTTTGAAGTACTCTAGAAGATTCTAGATGAGCGGACCCAGACGCATAGAAAGGAGGCAGCGTAAAAGGTCGCCCCAAGCGCTGACCAGGCCCCTGAAGCATTGCCATAACTACCCACAGATGGTCCTAGTGTGACGAGGAGGACTAGGGTGCAGGTGAAATGCTTCTCGGACTGGATTGAGCACGAGCCTAAGGAGAAATGGTCGCTGTTACATACCAAGGGTGGTGCTCGATATGGTGTTATGAAAACCAATCTAACCAGGGTGTACAACTGGGTCATGTGCGGCACAAGGTGCCTCTCTTTGGTTGGTATTGTGGAGGCAATTATCCGCGGTATGACAAACTACTTTGTTGACATAAACAACAATTCGTTGTTAAATAAAGTTGTGATTATTTTGATTACGCTCTACCTACCCTACTTAGCTACTCTACAATTTTTACAGATTTTTAATAGGCGTCTTCCTATTTCTGTAGATTTATCCTAAAATTAACTTGCGCACATTGTAAAGACTACGAAATATGTACGTAAGGTAATAAGAAGTGACATTAACAGATTAATTAGTAGCCACAAACAGAAACAAAATTTAAGTTGAGATTATTTTGGTTACACGTAGCCTATGTAGCAACTCGGGATTTTCTTTACAATTTTAAAATATGTCATGCTATTTTTCTAGTTTAAATTTAATTTTCGGCATTAACAATATAATTACCACGCACAGACATTAACAGATTAATTAGTAGCCACAAACAGAAACAAAATTTAAGTTGAGATTATTTTGGTTACACGTAGCCTATGTAGCAACTCGGGATTTTCTTTACAATTTTAAAATATGTCATGCTATTTTTCTAGTTTAAATTTAATTTTCGGCATTAACAATATAATTACCACGCACAAATGATAAGCTAAATAAAGTTGAAATTATTTTTATTATGCTCTACCTACTCTACTTAGCTACTCTACAATTTTTACAGATTTGTAATAGGCGTCTTCTTATTTCTGCAGATTTATCCTAAATCGTGCACTACATAATATGTGCACGATGAAGTAGGCTATACACAGCTCAAATGATGTACTACATAATTTGATTACAATTATCTAATCTACTTAATTTTATGTCGCTATTTTTGTTTGCTAACCGATAAAGTTTTAATATAATATACAAAGTTGCAAAAACATGTACCTGCAAGATGGCTGACCGGATCTGATGCTCTGTCTCTCTCGCCACCGCGACGAACTGGTTGAGCTTAGCTACCTTTCTTCTCTCCCTCTCCTGTCTTCTTTTTTTTTCTGTAATTAAAATGACATTTCAGCTATTTTTTGGCGGTTCATATAGATGGATGCGTGTTGCCAGTTCAACTGGCGACAGGGAGTCAACAAGGTCCCTGTCGCCAATTTTGTAATTTTTTGGGGCGACTATTTTTTTTAATTATCTTATGAAATAATATTATTTTTAAAAAAATCTGTCTCAGCTTGGGTTAGCGCCCGCTTCCTCACACCACTTATTGGAGCATTCTTGGCTGACACGTGTTGGTGAAGATACTGGACAGTTGCTGTTTTCCTCCCAGTTTACGTCGTTGTAAGTACAGAACAGCTAAGCAATCCATCTGCATTGTGTCTTACCTGAAACTCTGAACACTTCCATTTTTGTCAGGGAACGATCGTTTTGACAGTTTCAGCATCACTCCCAGTGTTATCAACATATTCCAACCGTAGAGAACTAGAGATGTTCATCATGCGGTGCTCTACCTAGGACTCTATCTTGCTGCCCTTGGGAGTGGTGGTTTCAAGCCCTGCATGTCAACCTTTGGGGCTGACCAGTTTGATAGCGCTGACCGGCAGGAGCTAGTGAAGAAGGGCTCCTTCAACTGGTGATACTTCTTGATCAGCACCAGCTCCCTGCTGTAAGGCACAGTGATAGTTTGGTTGCAGGACAATGTTGGGTGTGGGGTCAGCTTTGCAATCCCAACGGTGCTCATGGTCTCCAGTCTCGCAGTATTCGTTGCTGGCTCGAGGGTATACAGGTATAGGAAATTGGGAGTAAGCCCATTGACGAGTCTCTGCCAGGTGGTCGTTGCGGCTGTCAGGAAGTGGCATCTGCAATTGCCAGATGATAGCTCGCTTCTGTATGAGCTGACCAGTTAGCCTTCCACCCCTGAAGCAAGTCTCAAGATTCAGCACACAAATCAATTCAGGTACTTAAATTATTGCACAATACGAGTCGAGTTATAATTATAGTCTAAATTTGACATCCGAAAACAATTCACTTGTTGTGAGCTGTGTTATCCTGCAAGTAAAATGACGAACAAGAAATATGCTACAGAACCATCTGTAGAAATACATTTTTGAGGAAAATGTCACCTTAAAATGTAGAGCTGGCATATAGGTTACCTCTTATAACTATGTGAGTATATTCTTTGGGTTCCTTGACAAGCCTGCCATTGTACTGCCGCCATCAGACAACACATGCATGGCACCGACGAGTTCACGGAGGCTCTGCACAGTGACACAAGTTGAGGAGCTGAAGATGCTATTGCAGATGTCCCCTATCTGGGCATCATTCGTGATCTTCTACGCACTCTTCGGTCAGATATCCTCGACAAATGATGAGACAGAACAGCCTCGCGTCGTCCCCCTCGGGGTAACTCACCCTGCCGCCTAGCGCCCCCCCCCCCCCTCGCCGCACCCGCCCGCCCGCCGCCTGTCGGCGACTGCTCGGCGCCCACCTCTCTCTCCTCCTCTTTTCTCCTCCCTGCTGGGTGGTTTTTCTCCATCGAGAGGTGCTAGCGAGCCCGTGGTATCCTCGCTGATCCGCTCGGCTGGCGGATCGGATCTCCGCCGGCCGGATCTGCGTCTGGCGGCGGCTTCAGCTGCGGATCCGCGCCTCTCCGGTGCCGGCGTGGTGGTGACCGGGCGGTAGCGTCGTCGGCGCCCGGTCGTGCGGCCTCCGTGCCTCTCTACCGGCTCGGCGCCCCCGCCGTCAAACTCCTCCCTTCTTTAGGTGATCTTTTCTCGGATCGGCCCGGGGAGCTTCGGTGGTAAGGCGTCCATTGTCGGCGAGGGCGAGCTCGGGAGGCTGCTCTTCGAGCCATGTCGCGGCCTCCGTGCCTCCTCCGGCTCGGGCCCTTCGCCGTCAAGCTCCTTCCCTTCTTTAAATTTGGTCTTTTCTCGAGATCGGCCCATAGGGAGCTCGGCGGCGGCGTCCGTTGTCGGCGAGGCGTGCTCGGGAGGCTGCTCTTTGAGGCCATGTGCGGCCTCGGTGCTTCCCCACGGCTCAGCACCCCTTCGCCGTCAAGCTCCTCCCCTTCTTTAGGCTGATCTTCTCTCCAAATCTAGCCCGTGGGGAGCTCAGCGGCAGGGGCGTCCGTTGTCGACAGTGAGGACGAGCTCGGGGAGGCTGCTCTTCGAGGCCATGTGCAGCCTCCCGTGCCTCCTCCACCGGCTCAGCATCCCTTCGCTTCACCGTCAAGCTCCTCCCCTTCTTTAGACTGGTCGTTTCTCCAGTTGGCTTTGGGGAGCTCGGTGAGGCGCCGTTGTCGGCGATGAGGACGTGCTCGGGGAGGCTGCTCTTCGAGGCCATGTGCGGCCTCCGCCTAACCATCGCCGTGGAGCCCTACCCCTTTTGGCTGGTCTCCTGATTCAGCCCGTGGGGAGCTCGACAGTGGGGGTGGCACTTGGTGGGCGTCATGGTTGTCTTTGCGCGCGGCGGAGGCTGCAATAGCGTGGATCGAGGCCCTTGGCGGTGAGGCGGCGTCTTGGGCATGCCCATGTGGCCGTGGTGAGTCGACTGTGGTCGCGGCCGAGGCGATGAGTGGCGGCGGGTGTCGCGACACCGTCGCTTAGTGGCGGCGAACAGTGACCGTGTGGTGTAGGAGGCGATCCGTCACGGTGGAGGTGCCACAATGGAGGTTGTTGTGGTAGCCTGCGATCGTGGGTTGTGGTGAAGTCGGAGCTGCTGCGATGAGCTTGCGATAACACTCTATGCAGAGGTGGTGCTCGTGGAGGTCGTGGTTGGTAGGATGTGGGAGCCTTGGTAAAGCCTTGCACGGTTTTAATTTGGTGCGGCGGCGTTGGCGCTTTGTGGCGCCGTTCCCTCCTTGGAGGCGTCGTCGTGGTGCTTCTCACTTTTTCCTTCAGGTGAAAACCTAGTTCCGGTGTTCCGGACAGGCGACGATGGCATCTTTGATGTCGTGTCCTCCTTGGAGGCGTCACCTAGGAGGTCCTTCCCCACGTTTGGGTGGCCATGGGCATCTTTTATGCTGGGATGTCGACTGTTGAGGTGAGGGCCGCCATAGAAGTCGATCTTTGCTTGGTCGCTATTGCGATGTGCTTGGCAATGATGACTTGTGGCGGGCCTCGATAGTTGCAGGTCGTTGGTGTGTGGTGGTGAGCCGCCTAAGGCAGTTGTCCTGGTCCCTTTGTGTGGTTTTTCGCCGGTTTTCCTCCAATTAACCGTGCAGTTGTAAGGTTTTAGGGCCCGGTTTCCCTCATAAACTAGGTCAACTCTCTTCTCTTAATATATTGGGCCCAGGAATCTTCCTTCCGGCCCATCGAAAAAAAAAGATATCCTCGACATTTGTCGAGCAGGGAATAGTCATGGACAATTGTGTCGGTCCGTTTGCAGTCCCATCTGCATGCCTGTCCATCTTAGGTGTGTTCAGCATCTTTATTTGGGTTCCCATCTACGAAACCATGTTAGTACCAATCGTGCGGCACTTCACCGGCAAGGAAAAGGAATTCTCACAGATGCAGCTCCTTGGAATTGGCCTTGCATTGTCCATACTCACCATGGTGTACTCGGCATTACTCGAGATGAAGAGGTGGTGATCGCACAAGCCGATGGTCAAGCAGAACGAGAATGTGCCCTGTAGATGAGCATTTTGTGGTAGGCGCCATCTCACTTTCTGCAGTGCGATCGAGGTTATCGCCCGACATTGGCGTTGATGAATAAGTCTCTGTACTTGTTGGATAAGTCTTGTGTGTTTGCTTTTCTTGCCCTTCAAGGATAGCATCTTAAAGGACGACATCTTAGGCGCTTTTAGGGACTGACATCTTAGGCGCTTTTAGGGATGACATCTTAGACTAGCATCTTAGCATATGCTTGGTCGGTTAGCGACCTATAAATTTGTATCCCCAACCCCTCGGGATGGCATGTCATTGTGTGAGAAATAAGCGAAGAAAAATTGCCCCATCTCCAAGTGTCATCCTCCCATGAGAGTAAGGATCTTGCTATCACCAAGTGCAAGAATCCAAATGACTAACAAGTGGTATCGAGCGGCCTATCCGCCTTTGAGCATCTCTGCTCAATCCCTTCTCGGCCTCGCTTCGGCCCGCAGCAGCCCCAACCCGGTAAAGCGGCTCTCTCCACGCAGTTCCCGATGTACGCCATGTCGCGGGGCGATCTCGGCCTTCGATGCGCCTCGAAGCCACGCGGCGGCGAAGAAGCGAACTCGGCTTTGTGGCAGAGAACAGCGGAAGGCGACACAAAGGCAGCGGGCGGCGAAAAAGCGTCAAAATTTGGCGGCAGCCAGGTAGCGGCGACGAGCGGAGGTGGAAGCGGCGGCGGCGGCGAATCAGCGGCAAGGTACTGCAGAGGTCGAGGTTCTGCGGCAAGCAGCAGCTCCATCTCTGCGATGATAGCGCCGAGCGGACCTTGAGCGGGAGAGGGAAGCGATCTGGCGAGTGGCGCGATGGGCAACCGCGACACGCCAGCAGCGCGGGCAGCAAATTCATACAGCGCAGACGCTGCGTCGGCGCTCTGGAGGAGACGCGCGGCGGCGGCGTCTGGTCGGGAGAGCGCGGCCTTCCACAGCGGCAGCTCTCTCCCGGTTGATGCCGTGGTCACCACGAGTACCAGTTGTCGTCGAGGGCGTCGGCCCGGCGGCGGAGTGGCCTACCTCACCAAGACCAACTCGTCGAGCGGGCTGCGGTGATGAGGTAAAGCTCGGATCACGGCATATGTGGGATGCAATCCGTGCGGAGCGTCGACTCGACCCGGGATCGGCGGTATTGGATGCTCTCATCGCTGCAGATCCGCCGAGATGCGATTCTCGCTTACCAACAAGCGGATTGCCAAAGAGGCTTGGGGCGCCATCATTGCGAAGACGATCGGCGGCGGCAGCGCCCGCAAGTCTACATTGCGGGCACTACGCAGGGTGGGAGAACACAGCCTTCAAGCCGGTGAGGGCGTTGATGACTTTGCTCTCCGTCTCAACACTCTGTTGCGAAGTTAGTGCGATTCGGCGGCGACACCTACGGCGAGGAGAGAGCCGGAGAAGCTCTTCCGCGTTGCGTCCCAGAAGTACAAGCGGATGGCTCGCTCGTCGAGTCTCTGCTGGACCTCTCCACGATGACGATCGAGGCGTTGGGTCGCCTCAAGGTCGTTGGCGGCGATGAGCCCTGGCGTCCTCGGGACCCGTCACCATTGGCGGAAGCTCCTCCTCGCTCGGGAGCGATGGAAACAGCGGCCAAGGTGGCGGGAAGAAGGAGTCTTCTTCCTGACGGTGACATAGCGTGGCAAGCAAAGCCGCAAGACGAGACAACTCTTGCTACTGGCTGCGGCAAGCTCGGTCATTGGGCCAAGTTGTGTCGTGACCACAAGGTGATGGCCGTGGGCGCCTAGGCGGCATTTGCTGGCAAGCAAAAGCCAAGACGAGGCGACTCTTGCCACAAGCTGCGGCAAGCTTGGTCATTGGGCCAAGGATTGTCGGCGACCACGACGCGGCCAGCCCACGTCAGCGCGGCGGAGGAGCGGCCGGCTCTGTTCATTGCTCATCGCGAGCATCGAACTACCTCCAATTTGACCGGCCGCAGCTGCCTTCCTCCACCTTGACGAGCCAAAAGCACATGCCTCCCGGCGACAGCCCAAGAACGACAAGACCGAGCGGGTGGTGCCTCGACACCGGCGCCACCCACCACATGACCGGGCGGCGAGTTCTTCTCGAGCTCGACTCAAGCGTTCGAGGCTCCGTCAAGTTTGGGGGCGCCTCGGCGTGAAAAATCAAGGCGTCGGCTCCGTCATCTTCACCGCCAGGTGTCACGGAAACCTGTTGCTCACCGGCATCTACTACATCCCCGATCTGCGAGAACTCCATCATCGGCCTGGGATTTGGATGAAACGGCTCGCGTGTCGAGATCGAGCACGCGAGTCTTCGCGGATTTGGGATCTTCGCGCCGCCTTCTTGCCAAGGTAACCAGAGGCGCAAATAGACTCTACATCCTTCACGTGCGCAGTAGCACAACCCTCTGTCTCATTGCGCTCGTCGGACGACGAGGCGTGGCGAGGCACGCAGCGCTTTGGGCACCTTCGCCCGAGGCCTGAAGCGGCTCGATGCCCGCGGAGATGGTGCGCGAGCTGCCGTCCCTTGACCATGTGGAAGCGATTCTGCGGCGTCTGCGTGTTGACGGCAGAGGCGACTCTTTTCCAAATAGGCGAAGTTTCGAGCCAAGGAGAGGCTTCGAGCTTCGTGCACGGGACTTGTGTGGCGGTGACACCGCCACCGGGAGACGGCGCTACTTCCTGCCGCTCGTCGGCGACCTCTCCGCTACATGTGGGTGATGGTCCTCGGCGGCAAGGGAGAGGCTGCGGACGCCATCAAGCGCCGCAGTCGCTGCGAGGCAGTCTTGGCCGTCAGAGGCTGCAGCGTCTTGCGCCAGATAACGGCGGCGAATTCACGGCCATTTGAATTAGCGTCGTCTTGTCTTGATGAGGGCATCAGCGCCACTACTCGCGCGTCTGACCCGCAGCGAGCAGCGTCGTCGGCGGCGCAACGAGCGGTTGTGGGGATGGCTCGGGCCTCCTCAGCAGAGGATGCGGTGTCTTCGGGAGAGGCGGTGGTGATAGCCGTCTACATCCTCAACCGCTTCGCCTACCAAAGGCACTCGGCAGCGGGGCGCCGACGAGGTTTAGCATGGCGCAAGCGGCGGTTTCTCACTTGCGGGTCTTGGCTCCCTCGCGTTCGCCAAGGAGCTTGGCCGCCGGCAAGCTTCGGCAGACAGAGCACTCAGGAGTGTTCGCCGGCTCGCGGAGGCTCAAGGCCTACCGCATCCTCGACCACGACACACTGGCGTCGCATCTCGCGTGGCGTTGTGTTCGGCGAAGGGTGGACATAGGACAAAGCGGTGGGCGGCGATTCGACTTCGATTCGTGGACTTCGTTGTCGACTTCGTCCATTTCGAGAGAGCGGGAGCTAGCGGCTCGTCTTCACCGGCTTCGACATCTCGCTTCGCCACGGCTCCGGCGAGTGCTCCACCACCCGCCGGCACCGGCTCGCCCGCTCTTCACCACCGGCCACTCCGCGCGGCTCACGCTCTCTCTGGCGGCACCACACCACCGAGATCGGCCCCAGCAACCGGTCCACGGCAAGCGGCGCGCGGTGGAGTTCGCTACTCATTGCCCCACGACGCGAGATCGTGTCGGCGCCTACCACGACGGCGAGCCTCTGCGCTACCGTACCATGGATAACATCTCGGAAGTTGCCGTCCTCGGTGGCGCAAGACGACTTCGAGGCGGGCGCACTTGGCGTCGACGACGGCGAGCCCATTTCCTTTCTTTGGCGGAGGAGACGCGGCGTGGCGTGTCGCGATAAAGCAAGAGATGGACGCCGTCGAAGCGGAACCGGGCGTGGGAGGTGGCGGATCTTCTGCCGGTCACCACGCGATCACCCTTAAGTGGGTGTTCAAGGTGAAGCGGGATGAAGCCGGCGCCATCGTCAAGCACAAGGCTCGCTTGGTGGCACGAGCTTCATGCGGCGAGAGGGATCGACTTCGACGGCGCTTCGCACCCGTCGCGCGCATGGAGTCCGTTCGTCTTCTCCTCGCGCTTGCGGCCGGGAGGTTGGCACGTCCATCACATGGACGTCAAGTCCGCCTTCCTCAGCGGCGACTTGAAGGAGGAGGTCTACGTCGTCACCAGGGATTCGTCATCCCCGGCAAGGAGGGCAAGGTCCTCCGCCTCGCGCAAGGCCCTCTACGGCTGCGGCAGCACCACGAGCCCGAACGCTAAGTGGACTCCACCCTTATGCAAATGGGGTTCAGCAGGCGCACACGAGGCTACGGTCTCTGCGGCGGGGCAAGCGCGCGCCTGGCTTGGTGGCGTCTCGTCGGCGACTTGGTGATCACCGCTCCAAGGAGGCCGAGGTCGGCGTTCAAGCGGAGATGAGACCGCCTTCGGATGAGCGACTTGGGGCTCTCTCCTTCTACTCGGGGATCGAGGTCCACGGGACAGCTCCGATATCTCCCTTCGCCGGACCGCCTCGCCAAGCGCATCGTTGAGTGGGTGGGCTCGCCGGCGCAACCCAGCCCACACTCCTATGGAGGAGAGGTCAAGCCGAGCCGCGACAACCTGGCGGAGGAGGTGGGCCGCGACGCGATCTGCGGCGCGTGTGGCGACCTTCGCTACCTTGTCCACACGCGGCCGGACTTAGCGTTCGCCGTCGGCTCGTCGGTCGGTTCATCACGGCAACACCGACGAGCGAGCATCGTGGCCGTGAAGAGGATCCTCCGCTACGTTGCGGGCACCTCCGACCACGGCTTGCACTACCCGAGTGTCGTGGCGCGACTTCATCTGCTGGCGGCAGCGACCACGCAGCGACATCGACACCGGAAAAGCACAAGCGGGATTCTCTTCTTCCTCGACAAGTGCCTCGTTAGGTGGCGGTCGATCAGCGGCGGTGGTGGCCTGTCGGTTGTGAGGCCGAGTACATAGCGGCCTCCACCGCTTCGACTCAGGCGCTCTGGCTCGTTCGACTGCTTGGTGATCTCCTCGGCAGAGACACTGGCGGTGGCGCTTCCAGGTGGGCAACAAGTCCGCTCTGCTCGGCAAAGAACCTGTTTTCCATGAGCGGACAAGCACATCCGGGTGAAGTACCACTTCATCCGAATTTTTTGGATGAAGGCGACATCAAGGCGAGCTACATCAACACCACGGATCGACTTGCGGACACGCTCACCAAGCCTCTTGGGAGGTCAAATTCCTCGAGCTCTGCTCCGGGATCGGGATGGTTCAACTCTCCCACAAGGCGGACGCACAAGACTTAGGGGAGAATGATGAATAAGTCTCTGTACTTGTTGGATAAGTCTTGTGTGTTTGCTTTTTTGCCCTTCAAGGACTGACATCTTAGAGGACGACATCTTAGGCGCTTTTAGGACAAACATCTTAGGCGCTTTTAGGACAGACATCTTAGACTAGCATCTTAGCATATGCTTGGTGGTTAGCGACCTATAAATTTGTATCCCCAACCCCTCGGGATGGCATGGCATTGTGTGAGAAATAAGCGAAGAAAATTGCCCCATCTCCAAGTGTCATCCTCCCAATGAGAGTAAGGATCTTGCTATCACCAAGTGCAAGAATCCAGCGACTAACAGGCGTGACAAAGTTTTTTTACGATCAGGCCCCAGACGCCATGAGAAGCCTGTGCGCTGCACTTGGGCAGCTCGCAATCGCATCCGGAACTTACTTCAACACATTCATTTTTGGCGTTATCGCAGTGGCCACGACGCGCGGTGGGGCACCCGGGTGGATCCCGGACAATCTCAATGAAGGGCATTTGGACTATTTCTTCTGGATGATGGCCGCTCTTGGCTTACTGAATTTGGCGCTGTTTGTGCATTGGTCCATGAGGTACAGAGGGAAGACAACTTCTTGACCCAAAATGCAGTCACAGTGGAGACTGGGTAGGAGCTGTTCGGTCTAAGCCAATATTAGTTTCCTCACCTATATAAATACTTTTATGTATGAGCCTAACATGAGTTGCCCAGGTGATACTAAATGGCCCACATCTTCTAATAATGAATAAGCTTAATCTGTCGATCCTTATGTAAACTTCAGTGCAAATTAAACCAGACAAGATCTTCAAACATGGTCAGTTACATACACCACTAATGAAGGTCCTTCATTTTTTTTCCATCACTTATGTGGAAGTGATTCGATCGACTGAAGTAGAACACATACTATAATAGTATAATTGGTACGATAAGTTGCTTTGTACATACATTAGTTGATTGATTAACTATTCCCTGGAAATTAGAACCTCTAGAGGTATTCTCTATTCCCTGAAAAGCTGATTTGTCCAAACATTACCCTTCCAGTTTTTTATGGTTCGCAAAAGAAAATAAAAACAGAGTTGCAAAATTAGTCCTATGAGAGAATATACGAGTTCGGCGGTTACCTGAGCGTCGGCACTTGCAGTTTTGCCGCCCGTCTGAAACTGAAACCCCAATCCGTGCGTAGGCAAATCGCCGAACAGCTTGCGTGCGTTCCACACCCGGGGGGGGGGGGGGATGACGCCCACCGTGAGGCTCGGACACAGCGCGCGGCGTCGGCATCTGCAGCGGCCGAGACCCCGGAGGCGGCGACTCTTCCGCACATGCAGTGGCAACGGCGACGGGACCGACCCGTGGCCGTGCAGCAAGGACGACAAGGACAACGCCCTCCACAGGCTCTCACGGCGGCGACGGGTTTGACGGCGAATACGGTTTATTTCTCGTTTGGGCTTCTTTTCTAGAAAAAGCAGGGCTTCTGCTCTTCTGGCCCGTTTTTCTTTCCTTTGAGATTTAGAAAATAAATTCAGAATGATATAGGGCATGTTTGCTTTGTAACCAATCGTGAACCAAACTAAATTTTGGTAACGTTAATAAAAATTAACTATCGTTTGGGTTACTACCAATATTTGGTAATGACAACAAAAAATTGGTAACGTCAACGAAGTCCAATGTCATACGCGGACAATCTGAGAGTAAGAAAATCGTTCATCAAAATTTTGGTAACGCTAAAATTTGACTTGCCCTTAATCCAAACAATGTTAATTTTGTCAAATTTGGTCTTTGCCCAAGTTTTAGCTATGCAATACTTTAGCTTGGTTTGGTTTATTAAGGTCATGAACCAAACAGCCCATACTCCCTCCTAGGGCAGGAGTCGTTCTAGAATTTTGCACTACAACCAAAACATATATACAAAAAGTCCATACTACACTGATTCAGTAGCTCACTTATTGCTTTTGGATAGTGTACGTTACTCTAGTCTAACAGTAGTAAATGATCTTAAGAATAACAAAAAGGAGGGGTACGCAAAGGGGGGAAAAAGGTAAGTAGTTGCATCGAAATTGTAAAACGAGGTGTATTTAGAATGAACTAAAAATCTAAAATTATTCGGAGATCAGGAATAGCAATATGCTCCATCGTCATCCTCGGAGTCAAGGTTTCACATACACTTTGAAGGGCTAGGATTGCATCAAGATCCGTACCACACCCTAAATCCCTCCCCCTCCTCCAATCATTTCCGATAGCCTACCTCACAAATTGACTGCCTACCCCATAACCTCTAGCAATTACGTCACTTTCGATAAAGAATGGTGTACTAAGCAAGCTTAATCTGCACCTAAAATAAAGAAATTAAGCATCTTCCTCCCTCCCCCCCCAAAAAAAAAACAGTTGACACGGACATTACATGTTCCCCACTCCTAGGTTCGTAGGGCCAAGAAATATTAATGGTATAGTACTCCTAGGAGTACGTGCTCTCATTTCTCATATATCACTTAAATCGTATGATAATATCTTTTTATCTATTTAAGCATACTCCAATAATGATTATAAGATACCCTAAAGTGAGTTATATGAAAAATTTCATCGAAGAACACTTTTTATAGCAAAATTTGTGTACGGACTTCTTTTATATATGAAAAATGGTATACAACAAAAATAAAGAGCTCTAATGGATTTTTTTAAATTCAAGTCACAATGGAGCATCTTATCATTGGCATTTAAGTATATTAAAAGTGATAAAGAAGTATAATATGTTCGTTTAAGTGGTATATTAGAAATAAGAGTACATACTTTCAAGAGTACGAAACGAGCATCATATATATATAGATAGAGAGAGAGAATGAGCGAGAGCTAGATTACTACCTTTAAATATTTTTGTCAGAGGAAAAAAAATTGTTGCTTCTAGAAGAATACTGAATCCCACATGAGTGGAGTAATACATTTGCACGTGTTTGTTCCAATAATAACATACTATATGTTTTCATGCATGATTGCAATCTTCCGTCCTTCGTGCATGATTGCAATCTTCCGTCCTTCGTGCTAATGTTGTTTGGTCAGCTAACACCATGTCTCGATCCTAGTACACTAATTGACACCTCATTTTTGTCTCCCAGTGATTGGAACTGGTGGCATAAAGAATTAATTGGATTGTAATTCCATTAATTCTAGCAGAATTGGCAGAAAGAATTAATGGATTCCAATAGAATTTTTTGGTAGTGCTTCTGTGCTCTTGAAAAGAGTGAAAACACAAACTCTAAATAACTTCATAAATCACATTTGGAGAAACTATATATAAAGATACATATGCACCTAGGTGCATATTTAACTTTGTCCACACAAGTAGATCAAAACATTCATGTTGATAAACGCGCCAACTGATGCTATCAGCTGAGCAGTCAAGTCTATATATGGTCTAAATAAGAAAATGTATATTTAAAAATAAATTAATATAATATAATTAAATTAAAATAAAAATCTTAGGTTGATTATTGAACCTCACCTGGTTCATTATTCTTAGGGTGAGACTACCAGTCGGAAGTACGATGAGAGAATTCTCATCGTACGTCCTTCCGTGCAAGGCTTGGAAACAAATACACAATGCATGCAGGTGCACTTGCAACCAACGCGCAGCACAACTCCTGAGAATCTAATGCCTGCCAATCATGGAGCCCATTAGGGAGGGACTAGGGGTCGGGTACTATGTCCAGATATAGTACAACCGTTCTAGCATTAAAAGATGTATGTATATGATACATAAAACACAAGGATATATGTATGACGCATATAAGGAATTGTACATACATGTACATATACACATCGCAGTTGTAACTTATACGAGTAAGTACCATAAAAGATTTTAGTATAAACAAAATCTCAAAACCACTAGGCATGCAACATCCCCGGACAATGGTTGCAACATCCCTAGACAACGGTTGCAATATCCTCGGACAACAGTTGCAACATCCCTAGACAACGGTTGCAACATTCTCGGACAATGATTGCAACATCCCCGGACAATGGTTACAACATCTTAGGACAATGGTTGCAACATCCCTAGACAACGGTTGCAATATCCCCGAACAACAGTTACAACATCCCCGGACAACGGTTGCAACATCCTCGGACAACGGTTGCAACATCTTAGGACAATGGTTGCAACATCCCTAGACAACGTTTGTAACATCCCCGGACAATAGTTGCAACATCTTAGAACAAGGGTTGCAACATCCCTGGACAAGAATTGCAACATCCCTGGACAACGGTTGTAACATCCTAGGACAATTGTTGCAATATCTCCGGACAACGGTTGCAACATCACAAATCAAAAAACATACAACCGTTCCAACGGTGCCAAATGCGCCGAAAACTCCTCAAAGTCGACGTACCGGCCGATGGATCGATCAATGGTGCATGTTACTCGGCTCGCCGAATCACACAAATATTAGTTGCACATGTCCATGTCGATCGATGTGGGCGACCAAATCTGCTAATGCATAGTTCGCTCGATCAATCGATCGCCTCCATCACGCCTCATTGATTCTTAATTTAGTTTCGTCATCACATGCATTAATATCCACAAAGCACCACATCACATGCATTAATATGCACAAAGCACACTGGCCCACCGGCCGTACGTGCACTAGACTGGACTGGACTACTAGCGACATACGGTCCACATACGGATGCATCCATGGGTGCAGTGCGTTGAGAGATGAGACATGGGAGACGAGAATGAGCTGTGCGGGAGTGAGTCAATGAGTGAGGCGTCTGATTTTTTTTGTCTGTATCGGACGTTCGGATGATATCGTTTCCCTTATTCTTATTCTTTGCTGTTGGCCCATTTATTCGGCAATTTATTGGCTCCCGTTTTCATCAATTGGTATCCTTGTAGACAGACAGCTTGTGATTGTACCCATGCATGATTGTTTGTCACCGTCGACACTAGACTTGGGAGTTGTACCGTGCCTTTCCAGACCGGCCCGAGGCACAGCTGGCACAACACGGTCCAAGCACAGTACGACACGAACGGTAGGGTTAGGCCGGGCTTGAGGATCAGGCCCGTCAGGCGGCACAGCTCGGCACGGCATGCTCCATCGGGCTGTGCTTGGGCTGGCACTACCCGAAAAGCCTAGTGCAGCATGGCAGCACCCACTTCGTTGCCATGGCCACCCACGCTTGCTTTGGCCATGTCGCGGTGGTGCTTCCTTCGCTACGTCGTCGCACCGGCCTGAGCTCGTCTGCCATCGTCCATCGTGTCAGCCTGAGCCATGGCCGCATCGCCCACCCTCACCGCGCTCTGGCTTCCATCACGTCGCACTTTCGCTGTTAAGCTCGCCTCGCCACTGCATCGTCGAAGATCTAGGCCAAAGGAGAGAGGAGAGATGGGTCGGCAACGGGCAAAGATGAGAGGGGAGATGGGAGATGGGTTGGCGATGGCTGGAGAGGAGAGGGGAGCTAGGGCAACAGCCGCGTAGGGAGAGGGGAGCTGGGGCGGCGGCGGCCGCACGGGGAGAGAGGAGAGGGGAGATGGGAGATGTGTTGGTGATATGCTCTAAAGACAATCATAGATATGATTGTATCACGTCTATGTTTATGAGTTATAGAATAAATGTTATTATGTTTTCTTACCATTTATAAATATTAACAAATATGTGACTTGTTGGTGAAGCTCTTTAACTTATATGATGTCATTCTAAATGTATCCCTGGTCCAAGGTAGTCAGAGTCGAGATCCTAAATTGGACCGATTTGCCTTCGGTAGGATCGAAATCGTAGTATCGAATCGTAGAATCAGTAATTCTACGGAATTGTAAAAATACAAATATTTAACATCAATACTATAAGTTTGTATGATTCTTATATGGTTTACCACTTGCATGTTCCTTAAAAAGCAGCTAGACATACTCTAGAAATAAAAACAGCTTATCATTATCAAGCTCAAGATTGCTCATGCCATAATATAGATATTTGTACTAGCATTACCACACTGGTACAATATTTTGCATGCTCCTTGTTTATTTATAGTTTCATTCTCATAAATTAATATCAACAAATTTTGCTCTAAAACAAAATATCAGCAAAGCCTCGCTTCTAAAAAAAATTTGCCCTAAGTCTCTACGAGTAGGATCGACAATGCGATTTGGATCGACAGGCTGTCGTGGGTTCATAGAACCGTAAGACTCTAAGTGTAGGATCGTGATCCTACCTACCTTGCCCTGGTCGGATGTCACTAGGCGGAACACTAATGACTTATCGACCATCACATGTATTGATTGATGACCATGTTTCACAGGTCATGAATATGGGGACATCGAATCAATAATGTGAACACATGTTAGAGAACAGGGTGTTGGATTGGCCCACCTTGAGACACTATTGAGATTGTTATGGTTTTATGTGTCATCAAATTGTCTCAAGCAATAATGATGTATAATCCTAAGAATTCATATCGGTATGATTTCCTACATGTGTAATAGTACACTTAAGGGTTGCCAAACGCTACTTTATAACTGGGTAGTTATAAAGGTAGCTTTCGGGTATGCTATAAAACATGCGGAGGGATGTGATTGGCCGGATATAGGATTTGCCCCTCCTAACATAATAAAAGAGATATCTCTAGACCCCTCGATGTGATCGGATAAAGAAGGTGTATGGCCATGCCACTAGTGATCAAAGAGTCGACCACGTAAAGTTATCTGTCACTTGATCGAGAAAGTATTTAACAGTCCATGGATAACAAAATATCTCACCTGGAGTTCAACCAAATATCGTGAGGCAAAGGAAGAATATGCAAGTAGGTCGTTCAGTCTGACCAGAAACGAACTAGTTGTTTGGAGATATGAACTGGTCGAACATGATCACTAACTGATTGTAAGGAGTTACAAATTAGTCGTAACTAAATATGAACTGGTCATATGGGGATACGAGCTGGTCGTAAGTGATAAGGACTTGATCGCAGATCATATTGCATACGGTTCGTTCGATGTAATATTTATGTATATTAGAGAATCGTTATGTCATGCTAGGAATCGCTAACGACTTATGGTCGGAAAAGAGTTTTCAAATCACAACCGATTATAAAGGGATGCATGGTGCTGTTAGGATAGATGTGAGTTGCTCTACCAAAACCCTAGCCACCATCTTCTCAAAGACCCTATTTGTGCGCATTGGTGCTAGCACACCAATATATGGCATTCCACCTCTAAACGTGTAGTTACTGTAGAGGCGTTATTGCAATTGCTGCTGCGCTAATCGAAGACGATCCGCAACCTATGCAAGGAACATGATAGGTTGCTGGAGGAGACGATCGGTACCAAGGATGTTGGACGATCGACTACAACCACTTCATCGATGCACTCGATGTTGGATCAGGCTGCTCCAACTCTGCTTTCACTACACTGCGCGTCTAGTGATAACGATCTGTTATCTCTTACTTACATAGCTTCCTAGTTTACGTTGTAGAATTTTTGAATTGCCAGCTAGTGTAGCCTACCCGTATCCCTTCAAGATGGGCCGACAGTGGCCGGACAGGAGAGATGGGACGGCGGTGGCTGCACGAGGAGATGGGTGACGATGGAGGCAAGGCGATGGGGAGAGGGATGAGGAAGAGAGAGAATGTGGGAGAAAGGAGACAGAGAGAGGATAATATTTATTGTTTGGGGCCTCCAATATATACCATGCATTGAGAATGTTGTGTCTAATGTGGTTTCTAAATGACGTGCAGAGTAATAGATATGATTTTGTTGTATGTGCACTGAGAATGCCCTAATAGGCATGTCCACCAATGCTTTTAGGTGCCATACAGTCTCATCTCAGGGTTAGTTCAAAAGTTAGTTGTCGCTTAGGATCACAGAGTTGCCCTCTACATAGAATGTGTTCTATGCAAAATAATAATAATAATAATAATAATGAGAGAGTGCATGCCACAAGTTGCATATTTTTGTTTTCAAGAAAAAAATTAGTCCCACCACAATCTTATTCTCTACCATAGGCTTTCAATGGCATCAGTAATCCACCATTAGTATGTGGCTCTGTGCACGGCAGGTCGGTTTGGAATGTAGGAATATCACAACAAATTCGCAGGAAACAATATAATTCCTATAAGTATGTGGCACGACAACATCTTAGGGTGCATGCAGTAACCTCATTGAGTTCTTATAGTAATATTGTTGAGTGCTTGCAGTAATGTCATTGAATGTATGTAGAAATCTCATTAAGTGCTTGCAGCAATTTCATTGAGTGCATGCAGTAATCTCATTGAGTTCTTGTAGTAATGTCGTTAAGTGCTTGCAGTAATGTCGTTGAGTGCATGTGGTAATCTTATTGAGTGCATGTAGTAACAATGTTTGTGTAAAATATTAATGAATTTTTACTTTTTTCCCAAATATTTATGTGTCCATAATTTTACGTAATTACTTGAATTTCGACATTTTTCTTCTTTTTCCCTTCTTTTTTTTTTACCTTTTTCCCCTCCTCTTTTTTTTTTCTTTTTCCCTTTCCTTCTCCCTCGCTTTCTCTTCTAGTCTTCCCCCTCCCACCCCCCCCGCAATGGCACAGTCTCTCTCCCTCCCTCCTTCCCTCTCCCTCAATCCCTTGCTCCCTCTCCCTCACGGTGTTGCCTGTCCTCACGTCCTCCCTCTCCTTCGACAGAGGTGCTCGAGGGCGGAAGCAGGCAAGAGCGCGGCAGCGGCCAAGGCGGGCAGAGGCGACGGATCGGGATAGTGGCGGGCAAGTGCGTGGCGGTGGCGGACAACCTCGAGCACAGGTGCCGCATGCCGTGCCCATGCTGACACGGCCCGACGCGCCATCGTGTAGTGCTGTTCCGGGCCTCACTGGCGGCTGTCCTTGCTGGCATGGCCCGGTGAGCTTGTCGTGCCATGCCGCCGTGGCCTAAGGCCCGTCGTGCCCGTGCTGTGCCGGCAGGGCACGGCCTGACTCCCACGTCTAGTCGACACCTAGCTACTTTGTAAATACATACATGTATTGAATGATCGATGAATTAGTAACTAATCTGTCACATTGGCTGGCAGTACTCCCTCTGTTTCTTCGTGTAAGTCTATTTTCTTGGGAAGTGTTGTTTTACAATGTAAGTATATCGATCAACTAGGAGTCTAGTTATTGTAATATTTTCACTCTCTATCCCTACTTTAATGTAGTACCAAAAGGTTGAGAACTCGACAACCCCCGATTACACAGCGAATCGCCAAAAACAAACCGGCCAAATTTGAATTCAAGCCAGTTACCGGATTCCAACTCCAAATTTGGCTTCAAACTTTTGATCAGTTTTTTTCCTTGAGTTTTGGTTACGGGTAGAAATCTCAGCGACCCCGGTTTTTTTTTCCAACAGCCGGTTTTCTCCCTGGTCGGAGGGTGTCATTTAATAAAGGGTATATAACTATATACGGTCCATTGTCATTAACTATTTCTTACAATTGTGGCTTTTTGGTCTATTCACATGGTGGAGTTGAATTTATATTATGAAACGGAGGGAGTACATGAGCAAATAATGTTTTTGTTTATATAAAACAGTTTTTGCTCGTATCATATCTCTTCATTAAAACGGAAAATAAAAGAGGCCTTTTGCAGGTGGAATGTCCGGTTGGACCACGATCTGCATGGCCCATCTATCCTTTATTCTGTGTTTGCAATGCTATTGTCAACATCAAAACCTTATTAGCCCTTAATTAGGCCAGCAATATGTTCAGATTTGCCTAACAGGTAACCATCAGACAAATTCAGTTTTCGCTAGGAGCTAGACCTGAGAAGATTTGCCTGATGAGTCCTCGTCGGGAATATATTCAGATTTCTAGAACGACCTCTAACCATAAAGAGGCCTCCGAATTCATGTATAGCAACGTCAGCATGACGTTGTATTGTCCGGCTTAACAGCGTGTTCCCGCAAAGGACGGGGCTGTGTACATGCCACTACCAAAACAAAGAATCCCTTGCTGTCAAGAATTTCCTAACGGACTTATTTTTTTAAAAAAAAAACTGTCAGCAAAACATTAGAATCTGTCAGAAATATTATTCCTAATGGACAACCGTCAGAAAAATTCAATTTTCGCTACGAGCTAGACCCAAGGAGATTTGCCTGGGAATTTCTCACCAGGAAAAGTTTCCCTTACTGTTTTTAATGGTAAGGCTTTTGATGTTTTCTAGTAGTGCGCGTAGTAACTTGTGTGGGTTTTGGACATCATTTCATCTAAACAATTTTACCCGAAATTGGTTACTAGGGATTCCTTAGCACCACGGTCGACTTTTGAAAGGAGAAACACTAATTTGTGCAATTGCTGCATCGCCACGTTTAGTTGATCTTGATCCAACAGTTCTGTAGGTCGATCAAGCACCATCGAAATACATACTATTAGTGTAGCCTAGCTTTATTGTATGTTTTATAATAATAATTACAAAGGGTGTGCTTATGCTTGGGTACACCTCTTTCAAAAAGATTTACGAATCTTAAAGCAAAGAGGTTAATATTAGGTGGGGACAAATATGCATAAGCTGAAAAATAAATCGAATATCCAAGTATATATCTATATCTAATCTTCAATTTGGTTTATTTATTTATAAATTGGTGCAGATTTATCATCACCTAATTTTAAATACTTTGCTTTAAGATTCATAAACTTTTTTAAAATCCTATGGTCCGAAAAGCATAGGAGAGGTTTGGGGAAGGAACAGTGGTGGAATTTGAGGGAGATCATAGAGACAGCAGTTGAAAGATTCAAGGAAGAAGACAGGGAAGGGGATCGGAGTTAGAAGAACAGAAAGAGGAGATCGATAGGTAAATTGGGAATTTTTCGTATTTCTTTGGTCAGTCTCAATGGTGTACAGGACATCGATCGGTACGTATTTACATAGCCATCTGACGTGCACCCACTTACAACTAGGCCCCACAAGTTATAAGACTCATTTTCACTTACCCAAGAGCCCCACTAACACCGGCCATTCTACTGGGAAATTGATCCTCTCCCTGGAAGAACGATTCAATACAAATGATTTACTGTGCATAGCATTAGAAATCGATCGTCACCGTCTGATCAAAAATCAAAAGTCGATATAAACAGCTATAGTGTTTTTGATACAGTAAAATTGTTGCAAATAAATATATTATCGTTACTACAGTATTTGCTACGGTATCCTGCGGTCAAGCGCTTACAAAAAATACTGTTTAAACCTTGCAGCAACGCAAAGGAGTAGTACGTGTTACCTGACATATTACTTGGCTGATAGTACGTGTTGGCAGTAGCTAGAACTTGTCATTGTAGGCATTAATTTGCGCATGTGTATTCACTATTCAGACATTGCCAACCAATTGGAGTTCTTGTCAGATTAATTCACGTAACAACCGCTAGCTAGTTGATTATTGTTCCACCACAACCACCACCAGCGGTGACATGTACGTACGGGCTTCAATCCTAGGCAAACAAAAATGGCGATGCCTCAGTTTCTCATCCATTAATCATGACAGAAGCTTACTTACAGATACAGTATTTCTTTTCTTACAGCTAGCATGCATATATGTAACATCGAAGGAGCACGTAATTAGCTGGGATGACCTTTCTAATTAGGCAACCGTGCCCGCCAAAATTTTGTCGTTTTCGCGCGCAAAGATGTGAGTTACGGAAACCCATTGCTGAGAGAGAGACGGAGGGTAGCAGCCATGGCGGTGGGCCGTGCTGTGTCGGCGGATAAAGCCGGCCGGAGTGATGTAACGCCATCGATGTGTGGCCTTGAAAGAAAACGACATGGGAACATCATTTGAGTGTAGCGCATATGTTGCGAAATTGGCCAGCCGGTATTCCAAAAAATTTAAAGTCACAACTTTTAGTGGGAGCTAGTATCTTATATTGATCTATTTGGTTATGTCGGAATGATATTGTTTTTGACAAAAAAAAATCATTACTAATTTCTTGCAGGTTGTCATTTTGAGTGCACACTGGCTGAATGCTTGGGCAAATTTATAGAAATCGCCTCAAGAGGAAGCAATGATAGCTGGAAACACCAAATTAGAGTTTTTGGTGAAGCAAATCTTAAATCATCATGGGTGGCGATTTAGTTATAGGATTTGTAATGATTAAGTTTCATTTTCTTTTGTCTTCTGGTTGTAACGCTTCTAGCCACTTTTCTTGAACCATCATTGATCATTGTGATACTCTTCCATTATCTAAAAAAAAAGAACTTGAAGCATCCGCCTCCGGCCTCCTGTAGCGCTAAAAAAACTAGGACTTGCTCAACTTATAGCTTGCTGCATTCTAATTCTACACAACCGCAACTCCATTGCTCACCACTCAGCACACTACTCTCCCTCTCTCTCTCGTGTATTTTCTGCAGTTTGTGTTGTTTTCCTTTGTAACCAGCTGGTTCACTGTGTCTAACTTCCTTGCGAGAGCTACTCAAACTATATCTTGTACAAAGTGTCTGCCTGCTCAACTTGAAAATCGCAGTAGAAACTTGCAACTCTTAAATTAATATATCCGCAAATATCTTGTCATGTGAAAACAGCAAGGCTTATCCTGCACTATCTGTGCCATCTTTTTTTCCCTTTATGTTATTTAAAAGGCAGAGGAGCACAGGACAGCAACTTTTAGGTTCTTGCTTTGCAAAGTGCCTCTGCTGTTGAGTGCTCTTGCTTAGGCCGGCCTCCTTTTGCTCCCTCTTTTAGGCAGCGGCCATGGAAGCAGCAGATGAGGTGAGGCCCCTGCTTCATCTCCAACCTCCTCAGGTAATATTCTCTTCTCTTCTCTTCTCTCAAGTTATCTTGTTTCTATGATTGCCTCATTTGAGATGGAGAAAGGGAGGCCATCAATTCAAACACTTGCCTGTAGTTAGAGCTAACCAGTACATAAAGATGCCCTTTTTGTGTGAAATAAATTTCATAAGAGTAATTCCTTCAGCACACATATCAGTGCTTTGATTCAATACATTGGGCTATTTTCAGTTGACATTAAAAAGAAGAAGAGCATAGTCGTCTTTACAAGAAGGAAAAAAAATCATGCCCAAGGTATACATAAAGCATAGGCCAAGTTTGATTGCACATAACGAGTTAAAAAAATCTTGGTGCCTATTTACAACAAGAATGCATCCCCTTTTTCCTGAGGAAAAACAATAAAGAGGAAGAACATGGTCTCTAGTTCTTCTCAAATTCTCTGCAAAGATTTACAGTTTAATTTTTGCAAAACTGAATCTCTTGGTGCTGTGATGCAGGATGTAGGTTCACAATATACAAGTGATGGATCAGTTGATATCAACAACCAGCCTGCTCTGAAGCACAACACAGGGAATTGGAGGGCGTGCTTCATGATTTTAGGTACCCGAGAGCAATTCATGCAACAAACCACCATCACTATCAAACTGCTCCTGTTTCTCTCCTTGTCCTACATGTTAGTTAACCACTTGAACACGTACTAGGTGTTGAATTCTGTGAATCCACGGCCTTCTTTGCAATCGCAAAGAATTTAGTGACCTATCTCACCACTGTGCTCCACGAAAGTAAAGTAACTGCCGCGAGAAATGCCTCTGCCTGGATCGGCACATGCTTCCTCACACCACTTATTGGGGCCTTCTTGGCAGACACTTATTGGGGAAGATACTGGACAATTGTTGTTTTCCTCCCAGTTTACATCGTTGTAAGTATAAACAGCTAACCAATCTGATCTGCATCGTGTGTTACCTGCAACTCTGAACACTTCCATTTTGTCAGGGGATGCTTGTTCTCACTGTTTCAGCGTCGCTCCCAGTGTTCTCAACATCCTCCTACCATGGTGAAGTTCATCCTGCTGTGGTGCACCTAGGACTCTATCTTGCTGCCCTTGGAAGTGGTGGTGTCAAGCCCTGCACGTCAACCTTTGGGGCTGGCCAGTTTGATAGCGCTGACCCGCCGGAGCTAGTGAAGAAGGGCTCCTTCTTCAACTGGTACTACTTCATGATCAGCACCAGCTCCCTGTTGTCAGGCACAGTGCTTGTTTGGCTGCAGGACAATGTTGGGTGGGGGGTCAGCTTCGCAATCCCAACAGTGCTCATGGTCTTCAGTCTTGCAGTATTCATTGCCGGCTCGAGGGTATACAGGTATAGGAAACTGGGAGTAAGCCCACTCACGAGTCTCTGCCAGGTGGTAGTTGCGGCTGTCAGGAAGTGGCATCTGCAATTGCCGGATGATAGCTCACTTCTGTATGAGCTGACCGGTGCACCTTCAGGAACTGAATCAAATCACAAGATTCAGCATACCGATCAATTCAGGTACTTGGATTATTGCAAAATACAAGTAAAGTTATAGTCTAAATTTGACATCCGAAAATAATTCACTAGCACTGAGCTATGGCAACTTTGATATCGCAAAACAATTGACTTGTTCTGAGCTACAACATATTGCAAGTACAATGATGAATGGGAAATTTGCCGAAGAACCATTTGTTAAAAATAACTCTAAGCAAAACGTCACCTAAAAAATGTAGAGTTGACACAGAAGTTAGGTCTTATAACTGTGTTCTTCAGGTTCCTTGACAAGGCTGCCATTGTGCTGCCCCCAACGGACAAGCAACGCATGGCACCGAAGAGCTCATGGAGGCTCTGCACAGTGACGCAAGTTGAGGAGCTGAAGATGCTGCTGCGGATGTCCCCCATCTGGGCATCATTCATTATCTTCTATGCAGTCATCGGACAAATATCCTCGACGTTTGTCGAGCAGGGGATGGTCATGGACAACCATGTTGGCCCATTTGCCATTCCACCTGCATCCCTCTCCATCTTTAGCGTGTTCAGCGTCCTCTTCTGGGTCCCCGTCTACGAAACTGTATTAGTGCCACTCGCGCGGCGTTTCACTGGCAAGGACAAGGGCTTCTCGCAGACACAACGCCTTGGAATTGGCCTCGCATTATCAATGCTCACCATGGTGTATTCAGCATTGCTCGAGATGAAGAGGTTAGCAATCGCAAAAGCCAGCGGTCTGACGGACCAGAATGTGCCCGTGCCGATTAGCATCCTGTGGCAGGCGCCATCGTACTTTGTGCATGGCGCGGCTGAGGTTTTTGCCGGAATCGGCAGGACAGAGTTCTTTTACGACCAGTCCCCAGATGCCATGAAGAGTCTGTGCGCAGCGCTCGGGCAGCTTGCAATCGCGTCTGGATCTTACTTCAACACCTTCGTGTTTGGCGTTGTCGCGGTGGCCACGAGGCGGGGTGGGGCGCCCGGGTGGATCCCAGACAACCTGAATGAAGGACATTTGGACTATTTCTTCTGGATGATGGCCGTTCTTAGCTTACTAAATTTGGCACAGTTTGTGCATTGCTCCATGAGGTACAGAGGGAAGACAACTTCTTGACCCAAAATGCATTGCCACAGTGGAGACTGGGCAGGAGCTGCTTGGTGCCTGACATGAGGTGCCCAACTAATAGCAAGTTCCCATTTCATGTATAAAATAATATAAGCTGAAAATCCTTATGTAACGGGTATAAAATTTAAAGTAATCTAGGATCATATCCGTGCCTTGCTGTGGCTCATGGTTATTCTCGTGGTTATGTACGCTTAGTTAGTATGGCCTAACATGAGCTGCACAGCTGATTCTAAATTGCGCATACCTTCTTCCACTGAATAAGCTTAAGCTGTCAATCCTTATGTAAACTTCAGAGTAAACTATACTAGACATGATCTTCAAACATGGTTAGTTAGAACACGAATTAAGGTCCTTAATTCTTTTCCATCACTCGTGTGAAAGTGATTCGATCGACTGACGCAGAACACATGCTAGTTTTTCCCCCTTCAAGCTAACAGCAAAGTTGCTTCGTACATACATTAGTTAATTAATTGACTATTCCCTGGCAAGAACCTAGAGTTATTTTATGCAAAGCTAATTTGTGAAAACATTATGCTATTCCCTGGATTAGTAGTTAGCACTCACAGAATACATCACTGAATTAATTCAAGTCTATCTGAGGCAATCCAACCTGGCACGACAAGTTTTAGAAATCATATTTCTAGACCTCCATCAGTATCTGGTGATCCTCTCTCTTCGGTTAGCCCAGCCAAGGATGCGATCAAATATGCTTCTCTTGCGAGTTCGACCATCCCAACGCAGGGCTCACATGCCGACGGAGACGGCTATAACCCGGAATTCCTCTTCCTGGAGGGGTTTACTCCAAGTCGCCAGGTGGTGTCATTCGACCACTCCTCAAGCGAGGAGACCTCAAGCGCAAGTGGAGATCATCAACGGGAGGTCTTCGTCCTTCCCTCAGGTAGCAATAATTCTCTTAGAGACAGGACTGAGGACGCTCCTTGACAATCATACCCTACGACCGCTCGTTGCAATGGCAAGGACACCTTCAGTGATGAACAGAGTCAATACTCTGATGAGCGTGCGGGAAATCCTCGAGATCATCACACTTCACTAAGGCAAGCTCAAGGATCAGGTATGGATGATTCTAAAACAATTTGACGGAAACGAGTTGAGGCTCAAAGAAATTTGCCTAGGCACGCTCAATACCAGTCGGAAGAAGCTCAGAAACTCCAACATATCAATGATCTGCTCGAGAACCCATCTCGAGAACTTGCCCGAGCGCCTGGCTATGACCTCTTTGCTGAAGAGATCGTATGAAGGCTACGAAGCACGATAAGCAGGCTCGAATGTCCCCGCCGACATCATTCTGGAAGTCGTAGCAATACGACTCCGACAGCTTCCAATCGTTCGAATAACTCACCGCATGAAGAACACCGCAAGTTGCGTCATTCCTCAAACCAGAAAAGGGTTCCTCGAATGCCTGATGATCAAAAAGCTCCCAAGAGAGGTGATCATTCACCACTCTGATCCAGAGGTCTGCAACAGTAGATAAAATACGAGGAGTATTACTCTCGTAGGATCGATACTTATCATAAGTCAGATTCACCCATTGCTAGGTATCGTCGTGTACGATCACCTGGTGACATCAACCCTTCTTTCTTGCAAAGAAGGCATTACGATGTGATTACCAGATGTCGGGCATTCTCGCCTGACCTCAGAGCAGTTCACTAGCCGCCGCGGTTTTGACCAGGGAACATGGAGAAGTTTGATGAGTCTCAAAATCCCATCGAGTTTCTTCAAATCTATACGACCGCTATCCGAGCAGCAGGAGGAGGAGAGCGCATCATGGCGAATTACCTTTCGACTATGCTCAAAGGGTCTACTCGATCGTGGTTGTTAAACCAACCACTTGAGTTGATCTACTCGTGGCAATACCTCTGTGACCTACTAGCCAATTTTTAGGGCACCTACCATCGCCCCGGTAAGGAGGACGATCTGCACAGGATGTGACAAAACGACCACGAGACATTACGCCAATTCATCAGGCGTTTTAGTTAGGTTCGCAATTCAACTCCTGAGGTTTCTGACTCATTTGTTATTAGAGCCTTCAAGTAGGGAGTCCACAGCAGAAGAATCATGGAAGACGTCACTTTGAATCCTCCGGCTACTGTCATTGAACTCTTCGAGATGGTTGATCAGTACGCGACTGCTGCTAAAGCAGTCGAGTGGACCAAAATCATCGATCAAGATGACAAGCATCCTCAAGAGGCTGGCGAAAGTAGCAAGAAGAAGGATAAAAAGGCCAAGAAATCCAAGAACAAGGCAAAGGGCCAAAAGCCTCAAGTCAATGGTTCTAAGGAGGTCCTGGCTATAAGCGATAAGGAGCCACGAAGTTCCAAGCAATAATCTGATCGAGGCAAAGTAAGCACCCCGAATAGAAGAATGATAAGCCTAGATGGTGCCCTTTCCATAAAAAGGAAGGACATGACCTTTGCAGCTGCCGAGTTTTCCAACGAAAACTCGAGGACTACTACAATGGCAAAGAGCCACTTCGTACCCTCAAAGAGGTAGGGCAAGCTAGCGGTCGTACACAGTCGGACGACAACGAGATGTCGTTTCAAGATCCTGAGAACACTATTGAACACATCTTTAGGGGATCATCGGCATACGAGTCAAAGCGACAGCTTAAGGCAATCGAATGCGAGGTAAACTCAATTGACCCTCCTCTTGTCAATAAATTACCGAAGTGGTCGGAAATCACCATCTCTTTCGAGAAGGTTGACTGCCCGATCCCTTCCACTCGACTAGGTCACTTTCTGATCGTGGTCAAGTCCACCATCAACAATTGTCGAGTAAATCGAGTATTGATTGATGGTGGTAGCTCATTAAACATTCTGTTTACGAGTACCCTAGACGAGATGCAAGTACCCAGGACCAAGGTAAGACCGGTATGATATTCTTTTCATGGTATTGTACCGGGGTCTTTGACCAAACCCATTGGTTAAGTTTCCCTTCCTTTAGCATTTGGTTCACCAAGTAATTTCAGGACAGAGAAGATGTCCTTTGATGTGGTCAATTTCGATACGGCATACAACGCCATACTCGGACGACTAGTTTTGGCAAAATTCTTAATGACAACTCATTATGGGTATCAATGTCTTAAGATGCCAGGTCCCAAAGGAGTAATCACAATTTACTGTGATAAGAAGATGGCGCGTACGTGTGGCCGTTGATCCTTCGAGATGGTCGGTCAGATGCCAACTTGGAAAGAAAAAGGGCAGCCTTCGACCAAGCAGTCGAAGCCTAAAACTGCACCTAAGCCGAACGACCAAGTTAAAGAGGTTCCCCTGGATCTAGAGGAGCCCTCGAAGATTTTTTGCATCGGGGATACTTCCGACCCCAAATAAGAAGATGTCCTCATCGGTTTCCTCCGGGCAAACGCAGATATCTTCATGTGGCAAGCATCCGACATGCCCGGAGTCCCCAGGGAAGTGATCGAGCATAGGCTAGCTCTACAGCCTGACAAAGTACCCATAAAACAAAAATTACGGAGATTTACCCCTGATCAACGAGATGCTATAAGGTCAAAATTGGACAAGCTGCTTAAAGCATGCTTTATAAGAGAAGTCGACAACCCAGAGTGGTTGGCCAATCCTGTAATGGTTAAGAAGTCTAACGGCAAGTGGCGAATGTGTGTAGACTTCACTGATCTCAATAAGGCTTGTCCAAAAGATGATTTCCCTTTACCTCGTATCGATCAGTTGGTTGACTCTATAGTCTACTGCTGGTTGCAAAACATTAAGTTTTCTAGATGCATATTCTGGCTACCATCAGATTAATATGTGTTTAGAAGATGAAGAACAGACCACATTTATTACTCCATTTGGTACATTTTGTTATGTAAAAATACCATTTGGTCTAAAAAATGCTGGCGCTTCTTTTCAACGTTTGATGCAATCGACTTTTTCACCTCAGCTAGGCCGAAATTTAGAAGCCTATGTTGACTATCTAGTCATAAAAAGCATCAAACGGCTTGATCATATTTCAGACTTGCAGGAGACGCTCAACAACCTCACAAAACACCGCTTGAAACTCAATCCTGAGAAGTGTGTGTTTGGAGTCTCTTCAGAAAAATTGCTTGGATTCTTGGTCTCTGTACGAGGGATCGAAGCAAATCCCGAAAAGATAAAGGCAATCGTGCAAATGCGCCCTCTAACCACGAAGAAAGAAGTTCAAAAACTCACAGGATGTATGGCGGCTTTAAGTCATTTCATCGCACGACTGGGAGAAAAAGGACTATTTTTCTTCAAACTTCTAAGGAAGCACGAGGGTTTCGAGTGGTCGGAAGAGGCAGATGCTGCCTTTGAGGATGTCAAGAGATATCTTACGAGTGCTCCTGTTTTGGTTTCTCCGAAACCAGAAGAGATACTCTTAATTTATCTAGCAGCCACGCCACAGGCAGAGAGCGCAGTACTAGTCGTAGAACATGAAAACGTCCAACGACCAGTGTACTGTGTAAGTGAAGTTTTGCATGAGCCTAAGGAGCATTACCCTGAGTCCAAAAACTTCTCTATACCCTCCTCATGTCTTCGAGGAAACTGTGGCATTATTTTCAGGCGCACAAGATAATTGAGTCGTTTGAGTTTCCCTTGAGAGTGATCCTCCAGAATAGGGAAGCAACGGGACGCATGTCTAAATGGTCAGTAGAAATTGGGGAGTTCAACCTCCATTTCGTGTCCCAAATGGCCATTAAATCCCAGATCTTGGCAGACTTTGTCACCGAATGGACAAATCCTAAACCTGTTCAGGATCTCTAGTACGATACCCACAACTAGTGGACGATGTACTTTGACGGGTCACTTACTTTAAGTGGCTTGGGGGCTGGGGTGGTCCTAGAATCTCCTAACGGAGAGACCTTAAAGTATGCCATACAATTAAACTTTTAGGCCACTAACAACGTGGTGGAATACGAAGGTTTGCTAGCTGGCATACGAGCTGTGAAAGCGCTCGCGATTCGACGACTACTTGTGAGAGGAGACTCTCAACTAGTCGTGAATCAAGTCAGAAAAGAGTACGAGTGCTCTAATTCGACCATGTCTCGGTACTTATCGGAGGTTCGAAAGCTTGAAAAGCATTTTTTTGGTTTCGAGGTACAATTCATCCCTCGAAAGGATAATTTCCTCGCAGACCAGCTTGCTCAGATAGTTTCTTCCCGATCACAAGTACTAACAGGAGTCTTCCTGTAGTAACTCTAGGAGCCGTCTCTGGTGGAGCCACCAAAGACATCTCCTATTGAGACAGCCTCTCTAGAATATGAGGATACTTGGATGAATCCCATCTATGAGTATCTTTAGACGGGTTCCATACCCTACGATGATCTCAAGGCAGATCGTCTATCCTGAAAGGCCAAAATGTATATTTTGATCGAAAGAGTCCTCTATAAACGAGGCACTCAAGGGGTACTCATGCGATGCATACCGCAGAGAGACGGACTATACCTCCTTCACAACATACACGGGGGCATATGTGAAACTCATGCTTCCTACAGAACGTTGGTCGGAAAAAGCCTTTCGATAAGGATTTTACTGGCCAACAGCTCTCTACAATGCCAAAGAGTTGGTTAAGAAATGTGTACAATGCTAGTTTCATAGCAGGCAAATACGCCAGCTGGCTCAGGCATTGCAAACAATTCATCTATCTTAGCCTTTTTCGACCTGGGGTCTCGATATCCTAGGAACGTTCCCAAAAGCTCCAGGAGGCTTTGAGTTCCTTTTTTTGTGTCTATTGATACGTTCACAAAATGGATCGAAGTCGAACCTGTGACTGGGATAACAATGGAAGCCACAAAATGGTTCATGACGAGAAGTGTGATTACTCGGTTTGGAGTCCCAAGTCGAATAATCACAGATAATAGTAAACAATTTTTGAGCGCAAAATTTCAGGAATTTTGCGATGAGTTGGGTACCAAGCTGGGTTACGCCTCCGGTGCCCATCCCCAAAGCAATTGAGCAGTCAAAAGAGCGAATGACTAAATAATGTAGGGAATTAAAACTCGAGTTTTCGACCAGCTTGTTAAGCACTCGGGGGCTTGGGTACAAGAATTATCCTTAGTATTATGGGCAGTTCGCACAATTGCTAGTTGAGCAATAGGCAAAACACCCTTTTTTCCTAGTTTTCGGTGCTGAAGCCATGCTTCCACCAGAACTAAAGATCAGGTCTGCAAGGATCCAGGGTTTCAATGACTCAGCCCAAGAACAACTTCGAGCGGATAACATTAACCTGCTCGAAGAGAAGAAAAATCAAGCCTTAATCCATTCAGTAGTCTACCAGCAAGCCTAGCGCAAATACTATGATCGTAAGGTCCAACCTCGCAGCCTTGCTGTAGGTGACTTGGTATTGAGGAAAATTCAATCCCAGTCTAATTGGAACAAACTTTCCCCCACGTGGGAAGGTCCTTACACAGTGGTCGAAGTTATGCGACCAGGTTCGGTACGATTGGCAATGGAAGACGGCCGGATTCTCTCTAATTCTTAGAATATCGACCAATTATGCAAATTCTATGTGTAATCGACCAACACTACAATAAAGCATCAAGTTCTTTCTATCTTTATTGTTTTACTTTGAGTAATGCTTTGACAATTTTTTCAACCATACCCTGGTCAAAAGTCCGCCTACAACCAGTTCCTAGTCGTAAGCTTTTCTACGACAATACACTAGTCGTAAGACATTCTACGACCAGTACCCAGTTCATCTTTACACTGGTCGAAAGGATGGTAACATCACCTAGTAAAAGCCTTTCCTCTCTGCACGTGGTCCCGCCCACTAGAAGGAACTTCCTAGTGTCGACTCGTTCCTCCCTTTTTGTTGTCAACACAAAGAGCTTGGGTTTAAAACATGGTCAAAATAATGTCAAGCTGATTCTTAGTACCTTAGTTTATTTCTTCATTCATTTTTGAAAAATAAATTAAGCCGAGTACACTTTTCAATTTTGCTCCACTACTTTTGGTAAACTCACTTCGTTTTAACTGGTCGGAGGAAGTTGCAACACCTAGTCGAAGACTTTCCTCTCTGCATGTGGTCCTGTCTACTAGAAGGAGCTTAGTAGCGTCATCCTGTTTCTAACTCTTGCTACCAGAGCGAACCTACTGAATGCACTAGAATAAGTTGAACGGATTTTTAAGGAACTCCAGACGTTTATCTAACTGACGTTGACCGTTCTTGATTTGATTAATCTGGTCAGATATGGTAACATCACCTAGTCGAAGTCTTTCCTCTCTACACGTGGTCCTGCCCACTAGAAGGAACTTTCTAATGTCAACTCGTTCCTACTCTTTCGACCAGTGCATGATAATTGTGATCGAAAAACTACAAGTTAGCTAAACCTCTCTTTTTAAGAAAACCCATTTCACACTATTTACTTGATTTATCTAAATAAACTAAGCAAATAGTCGGGAGCTGGGATAAAGTTATTAACTTGACTTCAATTCTTAGTCTTGCTCTTTTTTCTATTCATTATCTTATCAGTTACTAACTACTCGACAAGATGATTTGTAGGAAGAAGAAAGAAATATATATATCAACAGCGAAAAAACTTGTCTTTACAGGATCCAGGTACATACTATTCTGACGAGAGGGATCTTATTTGCATATCCTCCGTGACTTCCTCAACGATCGACTACATTTCCGTCATTAACCGTTCCGCTTCTGGTTTAGAGCAATCAAAGTTGTCTATGACGGGTTGCAGATTAAGGCTAGGGTCGTGAGCTTTAAGTTTTTCTAAAACAAAACTTATTCCTTCTTTGACCACCTCCTTTATCGAATCGACTTGGTTCATCTCTAGAGTAGTCACCAACTCTTGCAAAGTTCCGACTTGATCGCCAATGGCACTTGAGTGAGCTATCGTCGTGTCTTCATGAGGAGTGATCCCCTCAACATGAAGCCCACTGAGTATATTGTTCAAAAGAGAGACGTTGTCTTGAAGATTGATCTTCACAGACTTCCTTTCCTCCTGATTGTGAGTCGAAGCCTCGCGGAGTCGTTTTATTTCTACTGCTTGCTCTGAAAAGAAGATTAGTTAGATAAAACGACCTCGAAAGGAAAACAAAACCAATCACAGGTAAAGATTTGCTTACCAACTAATCGAGAATCTAACTTCTTGACTTCTTCAGCGTGAGAGGCAATGCTCTTTATGTAGCGCTCCTCCCGCGTTTGGACCTCTTGGTCTTTTTTCAAAAAAGAATGAGAGTCGGAGAGAGAAAAGAAGATCGTAAGTGGTCTTAAGTTCAGCACTTAGTGTTTATTCGACCCTGCAACCTTTTGATTGCAGAGTTTGCCTCCTGAAGCTCATTCAGGAGGTCTTCATTCTTCTCACTTAGCTTTTTCGTCTCGGCTTTCTCATAGTCGAAAGAATCAGCTAAGATCTTCTCGTCGCTCTTGAACCTACAAAGGAAAAGAGTTGACGTTAGCATAAAACAAGCGGTCATAAGTCCTTCTACGACCAAGACCTAGTCGTAAGTCTTTCTACGACATTACCCTGGTCGTAAGTCCTCCTACAACCAGTACCTAGTCGTAAGTTTTTCCACGATAATACCCTGGTCGTATGTACTCCTACGACCAGTACCTAGTCGTAAGATCTTCTACGACAATCCCCAAAAGTATTGTGTAAGTGGTCAAAGCATAAACGACTACGAAAAGCAGGTACTTACCACCTCTCTGCTTGCTCGCAGAGTTCCACTTTTTCTTATCGCAATTGGACAAGTTGCCTGTTGTATTCAACAATAGTAACAATTTGCTCCAACGCTTTCTACATAAAGAAAGACAGTAAGAAGTAAGAAAAGGCATGTATGTAAATGCCAAATGACAGGTACTCACATTCATAGTCGTTCGTGCAAATGAAGACACTACCCTCGTGGGGTTCCTCAGTTCATCAATCTCTCGGACTCGGTCCCACCACACCTTTCGAGACGCGCGTCATCGAAAACATCCCCTCCATCGGGAATATTTTTAGGGTGAGGAATACGAGTACGAGATCTGAGAGCAGAAGATCCCACAACGGAAGACGGGCCGAAGAACTCAAAAGAGAAGTTGGCATATTCTTCGTCTTCTGATTCGGCAATACCAGCTCCTCCTTGAGGGCCAGGAGGAACGTTTGCAACGACTTCCTTCCCAACGCGATGGCCTGACAATCCATCACCTTGGCCTGATACCTCTGCAGCATCAGACGCCGTCTTTGCTTCAACCTCTGCGACCATTTCGGTGGTCATAGTCGTTTCTGCAACAACGGCTTCTTCCACCATTCAGACGGTGGATGACCTTTCGACCACCGCCACTGTCATTCCTCCGTCTGCCAGAGAAACATCAGTGGGTTCGTCGGCAGGAACATCCTTGATGGTTAGAGGAGTAAGCTAAGATCATAAAAAGGAAAATACGTTAGGTGGTAAAAAACAAAAGGTAAATGCTGTTCTTACACTTTTGTCTCTTTACATACTTTTGAGTGTTGGACTTGATCTTGAACTTGGAAGAAACCTTCCCTAAGGAAGATTTCTTTGACTTCTTCTCAACCACGTCTGGTCGAGACTCAAGTTGAGGAACGGCCACGACCACGTCTGGTCATGGGTCTTGAACGAGCGCCATCGCTCCTTGAGATTCTCAGCTCTCCTGGTGGTCGAGATCAGTCTCGATCACCTCAAGGGCAGCACTACCCTCGACCACAGGTACGACAGGCGCAACAATTTTCTTCACAAAAGACATGAAACTCTTCTAGTTCTCCTTTTCTAGTCGCTTGATAAAGCCGCGGGAGGCAAAAACTGCGAAAGTTTTATTGTCATAGTAGAAGGGTACCTTGGTCTTGGGGGCTTTATGCTTGAATACTTCAGCTACTTCTACAACCATTGCTTTCTCTGCAGCAACCATGTCCACAGCAAATCTCGCAAAGGGTGCAGACAAAGCAGTGGAGTTCAAGCTTGTGCCCTCCTTGTCGACGACTTGCACGAGCCGCCACCTCTTGGTCTGAGGAGCATCTGCTTGCTCAGCAGTTGCACCAACGACCATCAGTTCGACTTCTTCGTTGTCCCGACGGTTCTCCATGCCTACTTTCTACAAAAATTGGAAAGAGAGATTTATAAAGCAGTCATAAGTTTTTCTACGACCATCACCATGTCGTAAGCTTTTCTACGATAACCCCCTGGTCGTAAGCTTTTCTACGACCAGAACCTGATCGTAAGCCTTTCTACGACCAGTACCCAGTCGTAAGTTCTTCTATGACTACAAAATCCTAAAGATGAAATCAGTTCTTGATTACCTTTAGGCGCTCCACCTTGTCCTCTAGGGACAGGACCGCTAGGATTTGAGGAACCTCTACGTCCGATGGCGGGGGCTTCTCACAAATAAGCTTGACCCGAGCGTCAACCTCCTCTTGCGAGAGGTCTGTTGGAGCAAGTAAAACTTCTAATAAGCCGAAATCAAAATCAACAGAAAGCAGGCTAAAGCTGGAAGTTCACTTACCCTCCTCGTAGTCCCTGGTCGGGTCTTGCGGCCCTGAGTACCTCCACATCGGATGAGCCCTCTTCTTGAGAGGGCTAATGCGGTGCGTGATGAAATCCTTCACCACGTGCCATCCGGTAAGCCCCTCTTCCTTCAAGTCTGTAATGGCTTGAATGTAGGGGGTGATCCGGTCGAAAGAGGCTGTCCTCATTGGTAATCTCCCAATAGAACCACCTCTTCTTTTACCCCCGACCATGACAACTGGGTAAACATCTGAATATACTCCTTCGACTTCCCGTCGTGGAGATTCAGACTGCAGCTACCGGCGACTCCAGCCAGCCTGGTCATTCCATAGAAGTACTGGAACAACTCCAAGTCAGCCAGAATCCCCAGGTAGGCCTCACATAGGTACACGAACACGCCCAACATCGTAATGGAGTTGGGAACAAGGTTCACCAACTCCACGCCGAAGTGTTCGAGTACAAGAGCGAGGAAAGGGTGAGCAGACAAGCGAAGGCCACACTCATAGAACACCTGGAAGACAATCTCCCCCAACGGCCAATGCTGCCCAGCAGCTTCGATCCACTTCATGAACTACTTCTTTGGGATCTTCTTGCCGGCGAACAAAGCCTTGATTTTGGTCGCATCCATCTCCGATTCTACCCACTGGGAGGCGGCTCTGGCCATCTCTCTCAAAGGTAGGGGATTTGGATTTGGAAAGATTTCAAGAGAACGCTCGATTTGGTCAGCAGCGGAGAGCACAAGAACTTGAAGAATAGTGGAGCGATTTGGGGAAAAGTAAAAAACCTAAGTCTAACCCACGGTAAGTATTTATGACCGCACGCCTGAAGTTAAAGACGTGGCTACCCAACGGTTGCAAACGCTTCGAGAACCGCTCCCGTAGATAGGTCTGTGAGAGTCGATTGAGATTTTTAAATTTGTCTACTCGAGAAAATCAGGTCAGTCTTTACACCTCAAGCGAAATTACCTTCTTGACTAAGTCTTTATCTGGTCAAATGCAACAGCGATCGGAAAGATTATTATACAACCTTCTTGACCAAGTTAATTTCTGGTCAAATGAAACACCAGTCAAAGAGTTTTTCCTTCGACCACTATTCTACGACCACTTACTGGTCGTAAGATCATTTAGAAACCCTTTTTCAAGTAAGTTATTTTCACTTGAAGCTGGGGGGCTAGATGACGAGGATATAATAGTCCTCATTTAATTATTTATCTGTAATTCATATTATGGATAATAATGACGTCATATGATTATTGAGTATACCCCTTAATAGTCATAAGGGAGAAGCTGGAGGTCGTAAGTTCTTCTACGATCACCCCGTAGTCGTAAGTCCTCCTACGACTACCCCATAGTCGTAAGTCCTTCTACGACTATCCCATGATCGTAAGTTCTACTACGATCAGTCTATGGTCGTAAGATCTCCTACGACCACCACCTGGTCGTAAGCTTTTCTACGACCAATCCCTAGTCGATGGGGCTTACAGACATGTGGGCCTAGTCAACCAAAGAATCTTCTACACCATATTTAAGGATATGGGGCAGTAAACTACGCTATTATTCTCTCAAATAATGGCACGGTTTAACTCCCTGTTATGGTGATAACTGCCTAGCAATGTGGGAACATTACTATTCCCACAATAACCTCCAACAACAGCTCCACGATCTGATACATTAAGGCGGCCTTTAGACTAGAGATACAGCGACACACTTCGAGGACAGTGTAAAAGGCAGAATCATCAGGACAATAGGGGAGGATCAGAGGGCAATCAGAAACACAATCAGGAGCACAAGACGCAATACTCTAGTCTTTCTGTTGATCTTGTAATCCAGCATACTCAATACATACACACAGGAGTAGGGTTGTTATTCTCCTAGGAGAAGGCCCGAACCTGCATAAAAATCCCTGTGTCTCCCTCTCTACATGATTTTGAGCCTAGGGGAACCCCCGAATCAAACAATCTTTACGTAAGTTCGGTTCTAAAATACCGACAAGAGTCCTGACAATCTTATGCTTAATCAAAATGAAGGTCTCTCTCTTCTTCGAACGCTATTCGGACGAACGTACTGGAAAAAGGAACAAACAAGCAAGGAGAGCAAATAAATACTAAAGAAATAATAAATGAACTCCAAATTAAATAAGATCACTACCATTAGCTAGGTCTTGAATTTACAAAATTTTAGAAACAAATTTCACTTGAATCGGAGTTAAAATAGAGGAGAACGGGGCTTTCGATATCTTGCTTTTGAATTAAACCAAGAAAAAGAAATAGGAGAGAGAACTTGTCTGTAACATCCTAAATTTCCAGAGTTTTTGAAAATTTTCAAAATCTAAAAAGTAACCATTTGGTTTTATTAATTTGCTAAAGCTTAATTTGAAATTTAGAATTTAAAAGCAATTTAACTTGAATTAATCCAACTTTAATTAATTCAAAAGTTGGTTTAGCTGAGTTTTGTTGGATCTTAATTGGGTTTTCCTTTTGCCCTAAGTTAAAAATAATTATTTGCAAAAAAATTAAAAGCAAAAGTTAAGATGAAAATATTTTTACTATGTTCTAAATAATTCAAGAGATTTCTGTGATTTTTTCTTGAATTTTTGGACGGCTTTAGCTATTTTCTAAAAGGGTTTTTGCTTTTCTAGTATTTTCTAAAATAAAAAATCCTCAAAATCCCCTTCTACTGTTTGGGCCGAATTCCTCCGGCCCATTCTCCTCCTCGCTGCCCACGTCGGCCCATTCATGCCTGTGACCCGTGGCGCTCCTCCTGACACCGTCCGATCTGAATCGGACGGCCCAGATTCACCACGCCTTTCCCTGTTCCGCCCTCTCTCTCGCTGACCTGTGGGCCCGCCCTGCAACCACCGCCACCCCGTCTCCTTCCTCTGGTCGTCCCGCCCATTGGGCGCCCAAGCTGGGCATGGCGTCAACACCACCCGCGCGTTTTGCGCTGCCACCGCCCACTCCCCGTCCCATCTCTGCAGTGCCGCATCACCTTACGCCTCAACCGCACCTGCTGTCGCCCCGCTCCCTTCTCCCCCATGCCCTGCTAGCCCCATGCCTTCTCCCCGTGCTCCCTGCCGTGAATTCCGTCGGCTCCCATCGCTTCCTCACCATGCCCTAGCAGCCTACCTCGTCCCATCCGGTTGCGTCGCCCATCCCCGCCTCCGTCGCACCCGTGCACCCCCGCTTTTCCCTCTTATCCACGCGATCAAGCCGGCACCCGCACGTCTGCCATTAATGGCCAACTTGACCTCTCCTCCTCCTCCTCCTCTAGGTCTCCCCGAGGCCTATAAAAGTGAGCATCAGACGCACCTCCCTCTCCTCTTGCTTCCCCAACCACTCACTTCCCCTCTCTCGATTTTCCTTTAGAGAAATAAATCGGGAAATCAGGAAAATCCATATTTCATCATTTTATGTGTTTTTCCAACTTCCTTTGGCCATAATTTCCTCATTCGAACTCCGATTCGAGTGATTCAAATTTCTAAATTCTTTATCTTCTTATTAGTATTTATTTGGTATTGTTTTATTTATTTAGCTTTGTTCGCACGTATAGATTCCGGCGTTTCAGAATAATTCTCGGACCCGACGACCGAAGCATTTCAACTCTTCAACGAAGGCATGTCGTAGACCTTTGATCATGCTGAACCCAATTTATAAAAGTATATTGTTTGATATAAACATGCATTGCTAATTTTATAATAAATGGTTTCGAGAATTAGTTAATTACCTATTTGCCATTATGCCTCCTTGATAAATTGTGAATGACATGTATCCTTGAATGACATACTCCTTGGACACCATAGGGTGGTTCATTACTAGTTGGACATTATTGTACTACCAACTTGGGTATCGTATTATGCTTAGCCAATGCTTTAGTTATACGATAGGTTCATGATCACATACTCAAGAATGATTGAATTTGACTAAAGGAATTATGGAACCGTGGCGGAGCCACTATTGAAAAAATTTATTGTGCCATGGCAAGGGTTGTCATTTGGCCGGGTTGAACGAAAATGATTTATGCTCGGACAAGTGGGTGGTGGTAAAGGTGGGTGTAGTAAAGCACATTGGGATGCAGAAACGTCTTGTCTGAGCAGCCAACTAAGGACTTAACCTTGAACCATTGATCTGGGTCATTATCGTACAACCACATGTCTAGATTGGGATAGACCTGGCCGACTAATTAGTAATGTTTCGGTTTAGTTCTGTTTTGGTTGGGAACGGCGCAAGAGGGGGCCCGTAACGGTAGCCCCTTAGCGAGCAGAATCGAGTCAAATCAAAACTTTGTAAAAGTCTTGTCACGTGCTCTAGACTGCTTACCTAAGGTAGTGAGCAATGGTATCGACGGATGCCAAACAAACTAGAGAAGTCGTGTCTTGTGGGTAAAGCTGTACAACCTCTGCAGATTGTAAAACTATTCGAATAGCCGTGTTCCCGGTTATGGACATGCCTGGTGATTTCACGCAAGGGGTAGATTTTCGTAAAATGTTGGAATGGTTTGGATGGGAAGTGATCTGTTTGTTGGTTGGTGGTTGGGAAGTGAACATGGTGTTCACTAGTTGTTTCAAAGAAACTTGATTATTTATGTATTAATCTTTTAAATTGTGCTTTTCAATCTAATTACTGTATTTACTGTCAATACTGCTTTCTGCAAAATAACCATAAAGCTATCCTTGTCAAGTCTTGCATAAATACTATTTGCATACATTTCCCTATGACTTGCTGAGTACATTGAAAGTACTCACGGCTTTATGCCCTCTGGTTAATCAGTCACAGAAGACGAACCAAGGATTACAGGAATCTGAGATGAGGCATACTTTGAAGACCAGGCGAACTAGGATGCGTTCTCCACTCGATTGCCTGTGGGCATGTCGAATGGCTTCCACGAGTTTGTTTATTTTCCGCTGCAAGTTTACTCTGTTATCTTTAGCCCTATGTGGCAACCTTTATAAAACTTGACCATAAGGTCCTTTTTGCTATTAAATATTAATTTGTCTGCTTCATCTATAGTTCGGTGTATGGTTTTGATTACACCAATGTTGCGACTGTGTGCACTAGCTACTGATCCAGAGAATAGTGCAGTTATACACAGAGGGTCCTAGATCCGGAGATCCGGGGTCCCGATAGAGGTGGTATCAGAGTTGTGTCGACTGTAGAACGCAACCATAGTTAGCATGGTCGTTTAGTCAAAAGTTTCAAAATTTATTTTATAAATCAAACCAACCCTATAACTTGAATAGTTGTCCTTCTCTCGTCTTATTCTATTCTTTCTCATCTTATTCTATTCTTTACTCATCTTATTCTAATATCTTCTCACCTCATTTTTAGGTTCTTATATCTTACCTTTTTTGAAACTTTGTTTTCAAATTTAAATTAACCCTCTCACCTCCGTAATCTCTTTAGGATCGATCCCTCGACGATCAAAGCGTTGGATAACCTGGAAGTTCCAAGACCTACCGTTTGTATCAAGTTGACCATCCATATAAGCTAGATTAGAAATGCTTTAGGAAAGTGGTCCTTTTTCAGTTCCCGTCTCGTTTAGTCCGTGTAATAAGATCTTTTTGTTTGAGTGTCGCATTTTATTGCCTCTTAATAGCTTTCCGGCTATTTATTCTTTGGGTTAAACCGACTTTCCCCCAGTTAGGTTGTTCTATCTTTCTCCCTTGCTCTCGCTCGTCTTTGTGCTTTTCCCTCTCACCTACCATGCTTTCTTTCTCCCGTCTATTAAACCTGGGAGGATTTGTTTCAGATGGATCAAACCCGCACCTTAGCAAGTCTTAGTGGAACAGTGGACCCCAACGCTAGTGTTAACCTTAATACACCGCCTCCACCGGCCACAATAGCAGACCAAGGCTTGGGTCAGTTTATGGTAGTTCAGACTCAGTTAATGAATGCCGTAATGCAGAATATGAATCGAATGATGAATCAACAGAATCAAGCTGTTGCAGCCCTAGTCAACATGATGAACCAGCAGAACCAGACTATTGCTGCTCTTATGACAATGGTGAACCAGAGCCCTCAGGCCGCTGCCATGCCGCCACCACCACCAGCCTATCCACAGTTGAAGTTGGTGGAGTTTCTGAGGACACATCCACCTACATTTTCCAACCCCTCCAAACCACTAGACGCCGAATGATCAATGAATTAGCAACTAGTCTATCACATTGGCTGGCAGTACTCCCTCTGTTTCTTCGTGTAAGTCTATTTTCTCGGGAAGTGTTGTTTTACAATGTAAGTATATTGATCAACTAGGAGTGTAGTTATTGTAATATTTTCACTCTCCACCTCTAGTTTAATGTAGTACTAAAAGGTTGAGAACTCGGCAAGCCCCAATTACACAGCGAATCGCCAAAAAAGAATCGGCCAAATTTGAATTCAAGCCAGTTACCGGATTCCAACTCCAAATTTGGCTTCAAACTTTTGATCAGTTTTTTTCCTAGAGTTTCGGTTACCGGTAGAAATCTCGGCAACCCCGGGTTTTTTTTTCAACAGCTAGTTCTCCCTGGTTGGAGGGTGTCATTTAATAGGGGTATGTAACTATATACGGTCCATTGTCATTAACTATTTCTTATAATTGTGGATTTTTGGTCTATTCACATATTGGAGTTGAATTTATATTATGAAACGGAGGGTACATGAGCAAATAATGTTTTTGTTTATATAAAACAGTTTTGGAATGTCCGGTTGGACCACGATCTGCATGGTTCATCTATCCTTTATTCTGTGTTTGCAATGCTATTGTCAACATCAAAACCTTATTATCCAGCAATATGTTCAGATTTCTAGAACGGCCTCTAACCATGAAGAGTCCTCCGAAGCCATGTATAGCAACGTCAGCATGACGTCGTAGTGTCCGGATTAACAGCGTGTTCCCGCAAAGGACGGGGCTGTGTACACGCCACTACCAAAACAGAGAATCCCTTGCTGTCAAGAATTTCCTAACGGGCTTATTAAAAAAACTGTCAGCAAAACATTAAAATCTGTCAGAAAAATTATTCCTGACGGGTAACCATCAGACAAATTCAATTTTCGCTAGGATTAAGACTTGAGGAGATTTGCCTGATGGTTCCTCGTCAAGAAAATTAATCCTGACGGTTTTTAACGGTAAGGCTTTCGATGTTTTCTAGTAGGGTGCGTGGTAACTCGTGTGGGTTTTGGATGTCATTTCATCTAAACAATTTTACCCGAAATTGGTTACTATGGATTCCTTAGCACCACCGTCTACTTTTGAGAGGAGAAACACTAATTTGTGCAATTGCTGCATCGCCACGTCTAGTTGATCTTGATCCAACAGTTTTGTAGGTCGATCAAGCACCATCAAAATACATACTATTAGTGTAGCCTAGCTTTGTTGTATGTTTTATAATAATAATTACAAAGGGTATGCTTATGCTTCGGTACACCTCTTTCAAAAAGATCTACGAATCTTGAAGCAAAGAGGTTAATATTAGGTGGAGACAAATATGCACAAGCTGAAAAATAAATCGAATCGAAGATTTGCCCCTACCTAATATCCAAGTATATACGTATATATAATCTTCAATTTGGTTTTTTTTATTTATAAATTGGTGCAGATTTATCATCACTTAATTTTAAATATTTTGCTTTAAGATTCGTAAACTTTTCTAAAAGCTTATAGTCCGAAAAGGATAAGAGAGGTTTGAGGAAGGAACAGTGGTGGAATTTGGGGGGAGATCATAGACAGAAGTAGAAAGATTCAAGGAAGAAGACATGGAAGGGGATCGGAGTTAGAAGAACAGAAAGAGGAGATTGATAGATAAATTGGGAATTTTTCGTATTTCATTGGTCAGTCTCAATGATGTACAGGACATCGATCGGTGCGTACACTGGCCATTCTACTGAGAAATGGATCCTCTTCATGGAAGAAGGATTCAATACAAATGATCTACTGTGCATAGCATTAGAAATCGATCATCACCGTCCGATCGAAAATCAAAAGTCGATACTAACAGCTATAGTGTTTTTGATACAGTAAAATTGTTGCAAATAAATATGCCATTGTTGCTATAGTATTTACTACGGTATCACAGTCAAACGCTTACAAAAAATACTGCTTAAACCTTGCAGCAACGCAAAGGAGTAGTACGTGTTACCTGGCATATTACTTGGATGACAGTACGTGTTGCCAGTAGCTAGAACTTGTCATTGTAGGCATTAATTTGCGCATGTGTATTCACTATTCAGGCATTGCCAGCCAAACTGAAGTCTATATGTATAGCTAGCTAGTTGATTATTGTTCCACCACCACCAGCAGCAGCAGTAACATGGTACTGCTCCTCAGTGCTTGCAGCAGTGCCATCTGCTGTTCTCCATTGAATGGTTTCAAGCCGTACGTTCGGGCTTCAATCCTAGGCAAACAAAAATGGCGATGCCTCAGTTTCTCATCCATTAATCATGACAGAAGCTTACTTACAGATACAGTATTTCTTTTCTTACAGCTAGCATGCATATATGTAACATCGAAGGAGCACGTAATTAGCTGGGATGACCTTTCTAATTAGGACTAATTCACTGCATACGTGTGTGTCTATATATATATATAGTACCTACCGGCGTGGCAACCGTGCCCGCCAAAATTTTGTCGTTTTCGCGCGCAAAGAAGTGAGTTACGGAAACCCATTGCTGAGAGAGAGAGGGAGGGAGGGTAGCAGCCATGGCGGTGGGCCGTGCTGTGTCGGCGGGTAAAGCCGGCCGGACTGATGTAACGCCATCGATGTGTGGCCTTGAAAGAAAACGACACTCTCTCTCTCACCACACTAGGCTTTGCCGCATTCTAATTCTACACAACAGCAACAAGCTGCTCATTTGCTCAGCACTCAGCACTCACCACACTCTTTCTCTCTCTCGTGTATGTGTCTAGCTTCCTTGTGAGAGCTACTCAAACTGTGTCTTGTACAAAGTGTCTGCTCAACTTGAAAATCGCAGTAGAAACTTGCAACTCTTAAATTAATATATCCGCAAATATCTTGTCATGTGAAAACAGCAAGGCTTATTCTGCACTATCTGTGCCATCTTTTTTTTCCCTTTATGTTATTTAAAAGGCAGAGGAGCACAGGACAGCAACTTCAAATTTTAAGTGCCTCTGCTGTTGAGTGCTCTTGCTTAGGCCGGCCTCCTGTTGCTCCATCTTTTAGGCAGCGGCCATGGAAGCAGCAGATGAGGAGAGGCCCCTGCTTCATCTCCAATCTCCTCAGGTAATATTCTCTTCTCTTCTCTTTTCTTCTCTCACCAATGATGATTGCCTCATTTGAGAGGGAGAAAGGGAGGCCATCAATTCAAACACTTGCCTGTAGTTAGAGCTAACCAGTACATAAAGATGCCCTTTTTGTGTGAAATAAATTTCATAAGAGTAATTCCTTCAGCACACATATCAGTGCTTTGATTCAAGACATTGGGCTATTTTCAGTTGACATTAAAAACAAGAAGAGCATAGTCGTCTTTAGAAGAAGGAAAAAAAAACCATGCCCAAGGTATACATAAAGGATAGGCCAAGCTTGATTTCACATAACGAGTTAAAAAAATCTTGGTGCCTATTTACAACAAGAACGCATCCCCTTTTTCCTGAGGAAAAACAAAGAGGAAGAACATGGTCTCTTGTTCTTCTCAAATTCTCTGCAAAGATTTACAGTTTAATTTTTGCAAAACTGAATCTCTTGGTGCTGTGATGCAGGATGTAGGTTCAGAATATACAAGTGATGGATCGGTTGATATCAACAACCAGCCTGCTCTGAAGCACAACACAGGGAATTGGAGGGCGTGCTTCATGATTTTAGGTACCCGAGAGCAATTCATGCAACAAACCACCATCACTATCAAACTGCTCCTGTTTCTCTCCTTGTCCTACATGTTAGTTAACCACTTGAACACGTACTAGGTGTTGAATTCTGTGAATGCACGGCCTTCTTTGCAATCGCAAAGAATTTAGTGACCTATCTCACCACTGTGCTCCACGAAAGCAAAGTTACTGCCGCGAGAAATGCCTCTGCCTGGGCCGGCACTTGCTTCCTCACACCACTTATTGGGGCCTTCTTGGCAGACACTTACTGGGGAAGATACTGGACAGTTGTTGTTTTCCTCCCAGTTTACATCGTTGTAAGTACAAACAGCTAACCAATCTGATCTGCATCGTGTGATACCTGCAACTCTGAACACTTCCATTTTGTCAGGGGATGCTTGTTCTCACTGTTTCAGCGTCACTCCCAGTGTTCTCAACATCTTCCTACCATGGTGAAGTTCATCCTGCTGTGGTCCACCTAGGACTCTATCTTGCTGCCCTTGGAAGTGGTGGTGTCAAGCCCTGCACGTCAACCTTCGGGGCTGACCAGTTTGATAGCGCTGACCCGCAGGAGCTAGTGAAGAAGGGCTCCTTCTTCAACTGGTACTACTTCATGATGAGCACCAGCTCCCTGCTGTCAGGCATAGTGCTTGTTTGGCTGCAGGACAATGTTGGGTGGGGGGTCAGCTTCGCAATCCCAACGGTGCTCATGGTCTTCAGTCTTGCAGTATTCATTGCCGGCTCGAGTGTATACAGGTATAGGAAACTGGGAGTAAGCCCACTCACGAGTCTCTGCCAGGTGGTAGTTGCGGCTGTCAGGAAGTGGCATCTGCAATTGCCGGATGATAGCTCACTTCTGTATGAGCTGACCGGTTCACCTTCAGGAACTGAATAAAATCACAAGATTCAGCATACCGATCAATTCAGGTATTTGGATTATTGCAAAATACAAGTAAATTTATAGTCTAAATTTGACATCTGAAAATAATTCACTAGCACTGAACTATGGCAACTTTGATATCAAAAAACAATTGACTTGTTCTGAGCTATATCATATTGCAAGTACAATGATGAATGGGAAATTCGCTGAAGAACCATTTGTTAAAAATAACTCTATAAGCAAAACGTTACCTGAAAATGTAGAGTTGGGACAGAAGTTAGGTCTTATAACTGTGTTCTTCAGGTTCCTTGACAAGGCTGCCATTGTACTGCCCCCAACGGACAAGCAACGCATGGAGCCGAAGTGCTCATGGAGGATCTGCACAGTGACGCAAGTTGAGGAGCTGAAGATGCTGCTGCGGATGTCCCCCATCTGGGCATCATTCATTATCTTCTATGCAGTCTCCGGGCAAATATCCTCGACATTTGTTGAGCAGGGGATGGTCATGGACAACCATGTTGGCCCATTTGCCATTCCACCTGCATCCCTCTCCATCTTTGGCGTGTTCAGCATCCTCATCTGGGTCCCCGTGTACGAAACTGCATTAGTGCCACTCGCGAGGCGTTTCACTGGCAAGGACAAGGGCTTCTCGCAGACACAGCGCCTTGGAATTGGCCTTGCATTATCAATGCTCACCATGGTGTATTCAGCATTGCTCGAGATGAAGAGGTTAGCAATTGCAAAAGCCAGCGGTCTGACAGACCAGAATGTGCCTGTGCCGATTAGTATCCTGTGGCAGGCGCCATCATACTTTGTGGATGGCGCAGCTGAGGTTTTTGCCGGAGTCGGTATGACAGAGTTCTTTTACGACCAGTCCCCAGATGCCATGAAGAGCCTGTGCGCAGCGCTCGGGCAGCTCGCAATCGCGTCTGGATCTTACTTCAACACCTTCGTGTTTGGCGTTGTCGCGGTGGCCACGAGGCGTGGTGGGGCGCCCGGGTGGATCCCGGACAACCTGAATGAAGGACATTTGGACTATTTCTTCTGGATGATGGCCGCTCTTAGCTTACTAAATTTGGCACAGTTTGTGCATTGCTCCATGAGGTACAGAGGGAAGACAACTTCTTGACCCAAAATGCATTGCCCCAGTGGAGACTGGGCAGGAGCTGTTTGGTGTAAGCTAATGCTAGTCTACTCGCCAAAGTAATATCTTCAAGTATGTGCCTGACATGAGGTGCCCAACTAATAGCAAGTTCCCATTTCATGTATAAAATAATATAAGCTGCAAATCCTTATGTAAGGGGTATAAAATTTAAAGTAATCTAGGATCATACCCGCGCCTTGCTGTGGTTCATGGTTATTCTCGTGGTTATGTACGCTTAGTTAGTATGGGCCTAACATGAGTTGCACAGCTGATTCTAAATTGCGCATACCTTCTACCACAGAATAAGCTTAAGCTGACAATCCTTATGTAAACTTCAGAGTAAACTATACTAGACATGATCTTCAAACATGGTTCGTTAGAACACGAATTAAGGTCCTTAATTCTCGTGTGAAAGTGATTCGATCGACTGAAGCAGAACACATGCTAGTTTTCCCCCCTTCAAGCTAACAGCAAAGTTGCTTCGTACATACATTAGTTAATTAATTAACTATTCCCTGGCAAGAACCTAGAGGTATTTTATGCAAAGCTGATTGTTTCAAATATATCCTTTGTAATTTTTATACGGTTTGCCAAAAAAAAAATCACAGTTGCAAAATCAACCCTCTGAGCACATACGAGTTCGGCGGTTACCTGAGCGTCGTCAACCTGCAGTTCTGCCGCCCGTCTGAAACTGAAACTCCAATCCGTGCGACCGTGCGTAGGCAAATCGCCGAACAGGTTGCGTGCATTTCAGAGAGAGGGAAAATGGCGGCCGATGAGAGGCTCGGACACAGCGCACGGCATCGGCATCTACAGAGGTTGTGACCCCGGAGGCGGCGACTCTCCGGCGCGGTGGTTGAGACCCGCCGCCCGTGCAGCAAGGAGCCAAGGATGACGACGGCAACAGCGCCCCCGGTAGGCTCTAACGACCGCGAGGCAGGATACCCACGATCAGCGGCCCGCAGCAACTGCAGTGCGGCGGCGGCTCGGCCCGCTCGCACCCGCGACGGCGCGTTCGACGGGTTAATGCGGTTTTTTTTTAGTAAATATCACTAAACCACATGTTTTGGGGCAGTTGTATCTCAAAACCACAGGTTTTATCATTTGTATCAGAAAACACCAGGTTGTGTAGCATTTGTATCAGAAAACACCCGGTTGTGTAGCACAAAGGCGCCGTTCCATTCAGGCACCGTTCCATTCGCGTCGCGTTACGGCCCATCGCCGTTCCACCCCGTCCGTTCTTGGCCGCGGGCCCTTAAGGCGCGAAGGATCGCCGCCTCGGCCATTTCTGCACATGAAGGTCGGCGGCGCGCACGTAAGGCCTCGCCACGTGGGAGGAAGGCCGAAGTGAAGTGAGCGAGGGTGGCGGCGACACGGAGCCGATTCAAGGCTGAATCCGGCGACGCAAGACTCAAGGCTTGGCGACGCTAGAGGGAAGAGGGATGTTTGGCCCGCCGCCAGCAGGTTGCCGCGCCACCAGGTCCCCACAGGTGAGGGAGCAAGAGATGGCGTCGAAGACATGGGCTGCTGGTCACCGTGCTATGGCGAAAGCGAGCGCACCTACCCAGAAGGTGTGTAATGTGTTTCTTATGTGATTTAGGGTTTGAGATTGGACGGATTTGAGGGGAATTTTTTTGTTAGGGTAATGTATTGAAAGGGGATTCTTACTGATTTTGCTTATAATATTTGCATTTGTTCCTGAATTGAAGTTGTTTGGTTGATTCAATCTGGGCATTGGAGTCTTCTTGTTTGGGATTTATATTCGGTCATTGGTTCCATTGCGATGCAAATTGCAGGAGCGAATTGGAGGCCTCCGCGGCAAGGTTCCTCTGTATATGGAGGATTCTGATTATTGTGGGGAGGAGTTCGGCACACAGTTAAGATGCCGCCATGGCCTGAGGCTGAAAAGGAGAGTTGCTTGGGAAGGAGGAGATACTGGAAGAAAGTTCTTAGGGTGCCCAATGGAGGTTAGTGTTGAGCGATTGTGTTAATTGTGAGCAACTTGTGTTACTTGAATGCTATTGTGTTGTTTCTTTGGTTGTAGGAAGAGGAAGACTGTGATTTTGTCCAATGGGTTGATGCAGAATGGCCAGCTAGAGTTCAGAAGACCTTGGAGCAGATGTGGGACATAATGGATGGCAGGAATAAGGCTGAGGAAGCGAGGATGAAGCTAGAGCTTGAGATGGCTGATCGCCTAGACAACCTAGAGATGAATTGTGCAATCAAGGTGGAGAACATGACAATACAGTTGATGTGGTGCCTTGGTGTCATAGTGGTGCTTTTGCTTGTGCTGACATCTGTGCTAACTACGTAGATGAATCAATATTGAGTTTGTATTTTGTTTTGGAATTGTGTTAGATGAAGATGTGAAATTGTATGAAATTTGTTACCTCCAAGTAGTAGATGAAGACTTGCTAATTCTTGTACACTGGTGGTTTTTGTGGTCATATGGAATTGTTAGATTTGACAAACTAGTACCGATAATTCATTATTTTGTTCTGTGTATGTGTGTTGTCCAAAAGTTCCAATCATGCTTGATGATCATCCAAAAGTTCCAATCATGCTTGTCAGAATGCAGTGTGTGGGTGCATGATCTCTGGAATGCTTGATGATCATCACAATCTCTGGAATGCTTGACGATCATCACACTCTCTGGAATTTTGTTCTGTGTATGTGTGTTGTCCAAAAGTTCCAATCATGCTTCATGATCATCCAAAAGTTCCAATCATGCTTGTCAGAATGCAGTGTGTGGGTGCGTGATCTCTGGAATGCTTGATGATCATCACAATCTCTGGAATGCTTGACGATCATCACAATCTCTGGAATTTTGTTCTGTGTATGTGTGTTGTCGAAAAGTTCCAAACATGCTTGATGATCATCACAATTGAACTGAGAACTGCATTGTGTAATTCTGGAACCTGTCATTGAACTGAGAACTTGATTGAGCACTGAGAACTGAGAACTTGATTGAGAAATAGAAAATTCCAGTGACACAACAGATTGACAGGTTGTAGAATTGCAGTTAAGCTCATGCACGCAGCTCTCCTCATTCCCAGCATTCAAAGACCATACCTTTACTGTGTCCTCACTGACAGAAAAGAGTAATGGTTGGCGTGACCTCTTCTCAGAACTGGGAGATTCCAATGGCAAGCACATGACTTGAGAAAATACTCAAGTAACAGCATTTTGTCATAAACGGGAATGAATCTCACAAAGCTAATATAATTTATAAACAAACAGATAGACATTGAGATTTTGAACTAATAGAGGCACCAAAAATTAGTTGGTCAGTATATATAATGACACCACTCAGGGAACAAAAAAAATTACACATTCAGTATAGAGACAACATTCTCTGAAGCTGCCTCCAGATTGCACAGGCTGTCGACAACCAAATTACAAATTCTGTCAGCTGGGTCGAACCTCCCAACAGATTGCACACACACACACAGACAACCAAATTACAGATTCCAGAATTGCACACCAAATTCCAGATTCCAGAATTGCACACCATGCAGACACACCATTCAGACACAGATTCCAGGTTCTAGAATTACTGATACTGAGAACTGAGAAATGACACAAAAAAAGACACAATGCAACTAAGATTGCACATAACTTGATTGCAGAATCAGGTTCCAGACTACAGGACATAAATTGAGGCTAGCATAACATCCTCAATGACATAACTTAGAAATTACAGTGCTTGAGACATAGTGCAACTAAAAGGTAAAGTGGTAATGCTATCTTCTATTTGGCATCACATGTTAACCATTTCCAGATTGTAAGTGTGATGACCCTAACCAAAATATGTCCAAAATACTATCTCCATGAAGCTCTAACCAAAATATGTCCAAAATACTATCTCCATGAAGTAACTATCCCATAAAGTGCTGTATATGTTGTTGTCATTCACAAAAAGAAACCCCAAAAACTAGCTTCATGAAGTACTTATCCCATACAGTGATGAATTTACTCCTGGCCACTTGCCCCCAGCCATTCCATAATTCTTGCTACCCCCCTTGTTCTCCCTCTGCCTCTCCCTCTCGCCCCACTTCTGCCTCTCATGGTGGTCAATTTGGTTGCTCTGCCCCTTGTCATTCCAACTGGAAATCCTTCATGGTTCAGTTCGTGGCTGACATTCTCTGGCATGGTTCTGTTACTCTGCATGAACAAGAGTGCACATGTAGTAGTAGTAGTATGGAAAAATGTAAACATGCAAGATTGTGAAGAAACACTACACTGCAAATTACCTTATGCTTGGTTTTCCGATCAGAGGTCCAGCCTCAAAGATTCTTGTAACAGCTTGTATACTTGTGCCCTTTCTTGTGGCAGTTGGAACATGTAATAGTTGTCATCCTCGCTCTACCACTAGATTGTGAAGGCTCATCTGCGGCCTTTCTTCTACTCTTCTTTTGCCTGCCTGGATGTTTTGTGAATATAGGAGGATCTATGTCGGGTGTATCTGTTTTGGCCCAATCATGAGGACCAGGGACTGGATATATGAGGTTTATGTATGCTCTCTCATATGCTGGTTTCTTGAAAAAATCATGAACAAAGTCTTCAGGATGTTGCCTAGACTTGTAGATGGCCGAAACAACATGTTTACATGGGACACCAGTGAGATCCCATTTGAAACATCCACATGTCCTTGTCTCAAGATTGAGTGCATATGTCCTTTCCCCACAACTCACTTGCCATATACCCATTCCTGCACATACAGGCCTGCAATACCTAGCATCTTTCTTTTCTAATTCCAACTTCTCTGCATAGTTAGGAGTTATTTCCCAGACTGATGTTGCCACGCCTTCCCTTTTGGTGTGAAACCTTGACATTAGCTTTGTCCTAATCATGTCTTGCATTGTGACAATAGGCTTGTCTCTCACATTAATGATGTAGTTATTAAAAACTTCACTGAGGTTGTTGACAACTAAATCTGTCTTGCATGTTGTGTCAAATGCATGCCTAGCCCAGTGTTTTGTGGGTATTTTAGATAGCCACTCCCATGCACCTTCACTCTCATCTTTCAATTGTTCCATTGCAATGTCAAAGTCATGTTTGTTATATGCATAGCAAGCAGAGTCCATGTGTGTCTTAATGTTTCCTCCCCTAAATCCAGCGGTGCAAAAGTTTTGGTAAAGATGGCGTTTGCAATACCTTTGCGCACAATCAGGGAAAACAACTTTGATAGCATGTAGAAGGCCCTGCACATAAGCACCAAGTGGTTAAAAGAATGTTTGGCAAAATACTTGTATCATATGATAATGTCAAACTCACCTTTTGCCTATCTGACATTATCGTCCATCTTCCATGCTCTCCACACTGGCCACCAAGCGCGTACTTGAGCTGCGTTAGGAACCAAGTCCAACTGGCAACATCTTCTTTCCCCACGATCCCAAAAGCCAAAGGGAACAAATTGTTATTACCATCCCTTCCCGTTGCAGCCAGCACTTGAGCCCCATTGGTTAGCTTCACAAAACACCCATCAATTCCTGATTCAAGCCACAAGGAAAGAAAATCAACATCACAACATATGACAGTAGAAAGCAATGACATTTGTAGTTACAATGCACTAACCTATGAATGGCCTGCAACCATTAATGAAGCCTTCTTTCTGTGCATTGAGACATATGAAGAGGCCATGGAATCTAGGATTAAGATCAGGCTGAGGATTCAGAATTGTAGTTACAATGCATCTGCTACCTGGGTTATGGTTTAACACTGTCTGTAGGTAATCCCTAATCCTCAGATATTGCCGCCAGGATTCCCTAATACCACCTCGTGACTTTCCTTCTTGCCCTGTAAGCCATCAGCTTAGGAACTTCCACCCCATATTTCCTCATGGCATCATCCATCAATGCAGTCACTTTCCAGTCCGGATCACTTCTTATTTCCTCCTCATAAACTTTGCTCAGCCATGAACTATTAACTCTAGTACTATCCATGGTGATGCCACAGGTGTGAGGATCAACCAACTTCCTTATAGCAACAGTAGGCTCTCCGGCAATTTGTGATGCCAACATGGAGAATGGACAAGTTTTATGCACACAACACACCTTCACTCTATCCTTGTTATTCCTCAAGTACTTATAATCTCTACTCTGAACTATATGGTAGCTCTTTAGTGCCCTTCTGAACTGATGAACATCCTTAAAGCACATTTTCTCACACAATTGATCATGTGAAAGAATCCTGGATTCATCAAACCAAATTCTCTGTTCTCTAACCCTTTTTGCTCTGCTCTTCCTCTTCTGGGGGGCTTCAAAAGGTGGAGCTTGGTAGCCATCATCGTCACTAGAGCACAAGTCCTCATCACCACCGTCACTGCCTGCATCAGATAGTACCAAATTGCACACATTAGCTACTAGTGGGAATGGGTCTTCCACATCGGTGTCCCCCTCACAGTGCTCCAAAAGTTCCATGTGATCCTCCTCAAGGTCTGCCTCAAGGTCCTCCTCCTCAAGGTCAAACTCAAGGTCCTCCTCCTCAAGGTCAAACTCAAGGTCCTCACCCTGAGAGTACAATTCCAAAGCTTAATCATCATCAATCTCAACGATGCTTTTACCCTTCTCCTTGTAGCCACCAAACAAATCATCGTCCATCCTATCGAACACACACACAAAAAAAGTGAGCCTCACGTGTTCATCATTTCAATCAGTATAGCAGAAGAAAAAAATCACAGCTACCTCAATTCCCACATACTGAATGTGCCCTTCCCATACCGAATGCCCAAACCACATAAATCGATTCTCAGTCTGTGAATGTGCCCTTCCCATACCGAATGCCCAAACCACATCTACCAAAGCACTTGAATTCAGAAATCCTAAATTACCAACTGCTGTGTGATTGAAGCAAATTCAGAAATAATCCCCTTCCCATACATTACCCTATCCAAAAATTTCCCCCTAAATCCAAATCTGTCCAAACTAGAACCCTAAATTACAACTCAAGAAACAAAGAACGCACCTTCCTCGTCTCCCGCGTGAGCGAATCCGGCCAGGGGCGCGAATGGCCTCCCGCGTCGCCGGTCTGGCTCACTCCACTCAGCTCAGTGTTCCTCTTGCATCGCCAGGCCTTGTGCCCTCTGCCCAGACTTGGCCGCGCGCGCGAACTGATCGAGGAGGCCGTGCCTTTCGCGCCTTCAAGGACCAGGGGCGCGGGCTTTCTCGAGACGAACAGGTTAGGCTGTTGGACGGATAGCTACGGCCGAGGAACTGAAAACTCAACAGAAAAACGCCCAAACTGGGGTTATGTGTGCTGTTCGGACCAAATGGGGGTGTTTTCTGATACAAATGATAAAACCTGTGGTTTTCAGATTGAACAGCCCCAAAATCTGTGGTTTAGTGATATTTACTCTTTTTTTTTCTTAGTTCAGTCAATTTCCTAGCCAATTGGCCATCGGATTAGCTGGGCCTACAACTTTTTTCTTGAATGATCACACCCCGGCCGCATATTTGCCTAGTAGGATGCCACGTCACTCAATCCACAAAATCAGTCTTTGGTTGTGATCTGCATGGGTCAAGGTTAGGGGTGGGAGTGGGGCAGGCTGGCCCAATGGGCCATTGATCCGTACTGAAAATTTTGGCCAAATGTGCCAGAGGTTCAATTCAAAAGAAATTTTGGCCAAATGGCCCAATAACCTAATGCTCCGTTGGATTGCCCACCTGCACCATCGCCACAGCTGTGCGTCGCCACTCAACTCTGTTGGTGAAGGCTACTTTATAACTGAAGGCTACTTTCTCAACAGAGCAGAGTGCTTCAGAGTGAGCCTAGAGATAGAGACAGAGAGAAGGGAGAGGGAGCGAGAAACCAGAGGAGTAGGCAACCCAGCAGAGCCTTGACATGGCTGCTTTGTAAGGATCGATCCTAATGATATCTAGTGGATCATTAGGGCCACGGTAGCACAATCAAATGGACTGACCCCTTAACCCTTTCTTAAGCCATGGGTCTCATGGGGCAGAGCCGGGTTAGACCGGACCGACCCACTCCCACCCCTAGTCAAGGTGAATAAGGTTTTTTTGGAAGCATCTCGCTATTGTCTTCCTCCTCATCTACCCCCGACTCAACCACAACCTTCGCAGGAGCAGTTGCCTATAAGTTGCACCATTTCATTTGTTTATGTGATGAATTCATCTTCACTAGTAGTGCTTGATGCACTTTCCTCAGTCATGAATTAGGTCATAGTATTCTTTATGTTAGCACATATATATGAGATAGACGTATTTGATAGTTCATGCTTCGTCTAGTATATATGTTGCAAGCTATCTATTTAATGAATTCCAAATTAAATTAATCAGTAAAGTGCTCTATTTCTGAACGGTTTAAACCCACATAAATATCTTGCTTGCATTAGATTGACAGTGCTGCTTACAAGTATTGCTGCTAACACAACCATCAATGTGCATGCCTGATTTGTTGGCCCCACAAAACGTAAGCATTTTTTTGGGCATGTTACGACTAGATCAAAATACGACCATTTGTTGGTCGATAAATCTCACAGATAGACATGTGAGTCCTATCTTATCGACTAGGGATCTGTACACTATGCTCAACTATGCATGGTAGTTAATACAACACGTGCACGTATCTGTCTCTTTCTGTATGATCTCAAGAGCCGTGTTCCAGTATTTTCTCACAAATATCGATAGTAATTTATCGACACATTTACATTTGTAATAACTCCGGGTTGCATCTCGATGGATTTTCGAACGGATTTTGTTAAAGCAAGTTTTAACAGAGTTTTAGAAGAAGAAGAAGGGAAAAAATCATATTCTAAACAGTTCGTGATTGTACCCGCATGGCATGCATGGTCGTTTCTTTGTCACCGCCGACGCTTACTTGGTTATAAATACCGTATTAAATCAATGACTTAGCCGGTTATGTCAAATGGTTTTATATATCCCGATTGTAAATTAAATAAAGTGGAGTGTAGTGCGTAAAAGGATTTCGTAGACATGTTTTCATTAATTGGTGCAGAGAATAAAGAGGGGTCTTCACTGTATCAGGAGGTATTCAAGTGGTGTTTTCATTAATGCACATAATAAAGGGTCGTCTCCATAGTCCATTCCATCTGTCTCTCTCTTTTTTGGTGTCTTTGCAACGCTATCGTCAACTTCGAAATTTTTACTGTTCTAGCCCTCAGAGCAACGACATTTTAAAAATAGCCCTCATTCGGCATAATTAGCAAGAATGGCCCTGACAGTGCTCCTATCGCGCTTAGGGGCTGAAGCGACTGCCCGCCACCGGGCGGCAAGAGGCGCTTATCCGCCCTACAACCAAGGCGTGGCGGTGGGTGGAAAATCCATTTTTTGTAAGAAAAAACAAAAAACTGAAAATTTTGAAATATAAATATTATTTCATTATATTTTTTAAAAAGAAACGAAAAAATTGAAAATTGAAAATTTTAAATATTATTTCATTATATTTGATTGAAAAAGAATATCGGCACTGATATTTGTAAAAAACTTTCATTAAGAAATAAGGGCAAGGAGTAGGGTTTTTTTTATCCGAAATCAGGGTTTCGTCACAGTTTGAGCGCATATATAAAAAGGTATCAGGACTATTGGAGTGTCTCCACGATGAAGTCGTCTGAGCGTATACGCGTATATAGGCAGGCAGTCGATGAGGTACTTTATGAAGCTTATACAGAATGTGATTGGAGGGGTTGAGAACGGTCGTTGTGATGATGAAGATGTCCGAAAACATGGAGTCTCTCCTCGATGAAGTCGGTGCGAATGGTTCTTTATGGGATTTCACTAGAAGAGACATACTTGCAATATAGGCTTAGCGGAGACACGGAACAAGAACTACATTAGAGTATGTGGACAGAAGCACGTTACACGTAGTGACATGGCATGATGGTCCGGCTAATTGCTTTAGTCATCCTTACTACTACTACGATACACTGCGACATAAGCATCCGGACCATATAAGTACACATGCCTTTAGGGGATAGTAAAAAACATGGGGGTAGGACGGGGGACTACTACGTAATGACCTGACCTACTGCGTGGACCGGGGCCATTTTTCCTTTCTTGCTAGCTCGGCGTTGAACTCCTCGCCGGCCTTCCCTTCCCTTGTCGCGGAGTGTCCACGTCGGCCGGTATGTCGAAGTCGTCCATGTCCCGCGATTTCATGATGTAAGTTCATCGATAGTGGAAATCGGAAGAATGATGTAAATTCTTCATAACTCACGCCGCCGATACGGATTACGCCGGACGACCGGATACATCATGGCGCGGGCTCGGCTCACCAAGATGAGCCTTTCCCTTGCCCTTGTCGTGGGACTGCCCACGTCGGACTGGTATGTCGAAATCGTCCATGTCATGCGATTCCATGATGTTAGTGCGCCGTATAGTGAAAATCGAAAAAATGATGTAAATTCTTCGTAACTCACGTCGTGGATACGGAGTACGCCCGGGCGACCGGATACACTGTGGCGGCCGGGCTCAGCCGCATGAGCCTTTCCCTTGCCCTTGTCGTGGGACTGTCCACGTCGGGCTGGTATGTCGAAGTCATCCATGTCCTGTGATTGTATGATGTAAGTGAAAAACGTAATAAGGATATAAATTCTTCATAACTCACGTCGACGATATGGATTACGCCTGAGCGACTACTGGGCTCCTTCGGTGCGTCCTCAATAGGGTCCGGTACGTAAGGTTTCCACCGCACGAAGTTCTCGGCCCGCACCGAGTAGTTCAGCATATACTTCTGCTGGATGAATGCCCTGTCGTACATCTCTGGGCCGTCGATCCACTGGAAGAAGTGGCAGTGCATCTCTGGCTGCCATTTCGTGGGGATGAAGTTAAAACTTTAAGGAATTCAACGTTGATGAAAATCAATGCGCGCGGAAGAAACGCTTACGAGGTGGTGCCCGCACGTGTAGTACGCCCAGGCTGCGGTGGCTGGGTGTGTGGACTGAATGATCTCTGCTGGTTCGCCACACACACATTGCGGGATCGGAAAACGTAGTGGTATTAGAGCATCTTTCATTGATTTATCTGGGTATTGTAGCCGTTTCCTCTTCGCTAAGTTAATTTTGCTTCTTCAACATCCTCGCGAGAAGTTTGTCAAGAGTCCATAGTCGGGTATCTATTGTGTAGTGTTGTGTAGTGTTGGGTTTGGTTCAACCCCTTTTATAAGCCCCATGGTTGGCATGGTGTGGTTAATTTCATGTCCGAGCTCGAAAGTGGGGATGTACATTGTTGTCATGTCCATCTGGTCTTATCACTACGCAAAGTCGTTCCGTGGTCTTGTCTTTGCAGAAAGTCGTCTCCTTTGGTCTTATCATCGCGCAAAAGCTGCCCGTGTGGTATTGTCACCGCATAAAGTGTCTCCTTTGGTCTTATCATCGCGCAAAGCGCCCGTGTGGTCTTGTCACCGCGCAAAGTCGTCTCCTTTGGTCTTATCATCGTGCAAAGCGCCCGTGTGGTCTTGTCACCGTGCAAAGTTGCCCGTGTGGTCTTGTCATCGCGCAAAGTGTCTCCTTTGGTCTTATCATTGCGCAAAGTCGTCTCCTTTGGTCTTATCACCGTGCAAAGCTGTCTCCTTTGGTCTTATCATCGCGCAAAGTCGTCTCCTTTGGTCTTATCACGTGCAAAGTCTGTCTCCTTTGGTCTTATCAACGCAAAGTCGCCCGTGTGGTCTTGTCTTCGCGCAAAGCTGTCTCCTTTGGTCTTATCATGCGCAAAGCTGCCCCTGTGGTCTTGTCATCGCAAAGTCGTCTCCTTCGGTCTTATCATTGCGCAAAGCTGCCCGTGTGTTCTTGTCATCGCGCAAAGTCGCCCGTGTGGTCTTATCAACGCCCAAAGTCGTCTCATTTGGTCTTATCACCGTCTAAAGTCGTCTCATTTGGTCTTATCATCGCCGAAAGTCGCTAGGCGCAGACGGACCGCCCTTCGCCAGCGCGGTAGGGACTCGCCTCACGCCACGCTATGCCTCCAAAGGTTTCGGCTATTTAAACGCAGTACCACATACTCGCCGATCGCTCCTCTCGTGAATCTCTCCTCTTTACGAGGTGCCTCCCTCTCCGCACTCTAACATTTTTCTTTGTCCTTTGTTGGCACCATCCGTCAAGTCGTTACTAATGCGATGCATGTTTGAATTTGCGATCTTCCGTGTCCGAGGTTAAGAGTCGATAACGTCGAATAAAGAAGTTCATTTCATCAACGCACGTATGGTTCTTATGCTGTGTGTTGGTTGAAATATTATCTTATTTTTTTTGTTAGAAATGGAGACACTATACGTGTTCCATGGTAACGTGCGTGCCGGTCCAGACGGAGTTGATTTGTCCAGCTATCAGTGCGCCTTGCTAAACGTTCCCAACCTAGCACACGTCGATTTGCTGGAGCTACGGCGGTGCATTCGGCAGTTGTTTGATAGGCACGTCTCTAGGAACAAGATAGTAATAGAGGCGGTCACAGCCACCATGGTCCCACCACACGGGCAGATGTTGTGGGGCCTGGCGAAGGTGACCAGCAGTGCCATGTGGGCAGAGTACATGGAGATCGTTAGCAATCCTCACGCTCCGATCTATGGACGACCCATGGTGTACGTCCATTTTGTTTATCCTGCTCAATCCTCTAGGGGGCGCCGTTCAAGGAGCCAGCAATGCTCTTATCCCCCTCTTTGGTTTGTTGACGACGGGAGATGTCTCGAGAGCGCCAGATGTCGTTACGCAGGATGCTCTAGTTGATGGAGATTCTGGTAGTTTCCAACCCAATGAAGGTGTGGATAGATGGCGGGATGCTCGTGTTGATTGTCATGAGATTATCGATGGCATGTTCGAGGGCACTGCCACCGAAGATGAGGACGACTTTGACTCGCAATCCAAATGAGGACGAAGACGCACGGCGAGGGCGGATCGCTCGGTGGTATTGTTTCGATCGACACAGACTATGTTCCAAGTCGGTTGGATTGCCAAGCGGCCTCTTCCCTTGTTCTGGCCCAGGAGCACGAGTATGGACGGTACTTTCCTTTGCGGGAAGTACAAGGACACCATTCTCACCGCTATTGCCGCTGATGGCAACGACCAATTGCTCCCAGTTGCCTTTGCAATTGTGGAGAATGAGAACACTGCCAGTTGGCTATGGTTTCTAGCCAACATAAAGCAACATGTTGTAAGGGATCGGCCGAATGTGTTGTCATAACCGACCGTCATGCCGGGTTGTTGTCCGCGCTGCGCACCATGCAGAACTGTACTAGGCCACCGTTCCAATGGAACGACATGCACACACGTTGGTGCATGCGGCATCTAGCTGCCAACTTCCACACACGCTTCCAGAGCAAAGACCTCATGAAGAAGTTCAAGAAGCTCGCCGCAGAACCGAAGCGCAAGTTCGATGCGTGTGGCAGAGCTTGAGGTCGAAACCGAGCGCAAGTGGAGGTTTCGCCCAGCGCCGCAGCGAGTTCGCTGAGTGGATGAACGAGCATGCCCCCGACTATGAGAAATGGTCCCTTCTTCACGACACCTATGGTGCTCGGTACGACATCATGACAATCAATATGTCCGAGGTCTACAACGGTGTGTTGAAAGGGGTCCGTGCCCTGCCCATCACCATTGTTGTCGACGAGACATGGAACCGTCTGATCGGTTACGTGAATCGTGAATCGGCAATGATGGCCAGCAAAGATTTGGATGAAGGGAAACAGTACTCGGAGGTTACCCTTGCCTACATGGAGAAGAAAATTACCAAGGCCCGATCCCATGTAGCTATCACAATGGATGGCGTGAGAAGGAAGTTCGAGATCCGCTTGCGGGACAAGTACATTCGCGGCCACATGAGAGGTGACCAGAAGCATGTTTGCACCATAGGCGATGTGGCAGTTTGCACCTGCAACAAGCCTCAACTCCTGCACAAGCCTTGCTCCCACGTATATGCTGCATGTGCTATATTTCACCAATCTTCTAGCATGTACATGTCGGAGTACTACGACATACGACACCTGTATGATACTTGGAACGGGGAGTTCAACTCGTACGGCGTGGAAAGCCACTACAGGGACCTATGGCCGGGAGCAGTGAAGTGGTTACCGAATGACGATCGCGGCATCCAGCCGTGGAGGCGTTATCAAAGCGCATCCGCAACGACATGGATGCGAGCCAACGTGGAGATCGGCCAACACCAATAAGGTGTAGGCTATGCAAGACTCATGGGCACTCATTCAGGAATTGCCCGAATAGACCTTCTTCATCCGACGCCACTTAGTATCTGTAAGCTATCCGGTGTATTTGAGTCATGTCAGTGTTGTAGTGATGTGAGTGTTGTAATGATTTGCGTTGTAACCTGCACTGCTTTCTACGATGTAACAAGTTGTTATTACCGCTTCGAGTTGTTATTACTACTTCATTTGGGTTACGTCGTGCTTTGCAGAAAGTAGTCGCATCCTGCTTTCCAGAGAGTTGTCACTTCCTGCTTTGCAAAGAGTGGTCACGTCCAGCTTTCCAGAGAGTGGTCACGTCCAGCTTTCCAGAGAGTGGTCACTTCCTGCTTTGCACACTGCGCGGTCACGTCCTTTCCGCATAGTGGCCCCTTCGTGCTCCCAACGCTATATCTGGATGCTTTGGCTGCCATTCACCTCACTCTTCTCTTCCTCTTCTCCTTTCTTCCAGTGTAAAACAAGATTTCTTCGGCCTCATCGAACATTCGAGTGAGCAGAGAATTACAATCACTACGATAGCAGCTGGTTTGCCCTCGCTGCAGGGATCCGGTTAATGTGTTTACCTCTCATACGCCAACGAATCCGTCCCGAGTGTTCATGAAGTGTTCAAATCTTTCGGTAACTTCTGCAAAATCAGCATGAATGAATTGCGTTGTACATACCGGGCATTCTTACTTTCATTTGAAGCTGCAATTCTTTTGTAGAACACAACATGTCGGTTTTGGCAATGGGCTGACGAAGTTGTCCCAGTGCTTCAAGATATTGCAATGCAAATTGCTGCCTTCCAAGAAGACTCCCATGGTGTTGCTGCAATTCGTGCAGTGGCTCGAGCTTCCGATGAACCAATGCAAGACTCCCGTGGTGTTACTGCAATTCGTGCAGTGCCTCGAGCGTCCGATTAACCCATACAAAGTGAAGAGAAAAGGCTTCAAACACTGCATGAGAGGATGGAAAGAGTTGAGAAGCTGCTTCAGAAGTTAGTTAAGATAGTTAGTTTTGCGGTCTTTCTTCTTTTATATCTTGTTCTTGCCAAGTAGAACATTAGTGTGTAATGAGATTGTAATGTCCACTCGTTATCTATGCATCGCAGTCCTTGATGAATGAGAATAAAATTGTTCTACTGACATAGATAATGAAGTACAAGTGTCCAATTACATTCTAATTACCACACTCTGCTTGGATTACAAATCACTTAATGAAGCACAAGTTACAATATATAATAGACTACTATTGCTACTATCGCCACGCCGCCTCCTCATCATTGTCGGGCATAGTACTCGTGACCGCCTTCATGCAGTTGTTCCTCCCAAAGGTCTCGACGAATGTTTCTGTGGAAACGTCAACCTATCAGGTGACTGTGGGTTCTGCCGCAGGTCATAGCGGGGCTCCTCAACCGCCGTGTCGGCGTACAGGGGGGGGGCATCACCTGTGGAAGTGACGTTGAGAACAAGTCTGTGATCCAAGCAGTAGGATCCGTGGAGGGGCACCAACTCGGCTCAGCTTGCGGGATGGACTGGGTGAACTGCTCGGGGTACGGTTCACCTTGCGGGGTGAACGACGCAGGGTACATTGTGTACCCGGACTGATACCATGGCGCCGTATCGCCCATTGGAAATTGTCCAACAGTGTGGGGCTGCAAGGGAGAATCTGGGATAACATCCGCCGTGGTTCCAGGTTGCACGTCCGTGCTCTCCGGAATGTTCTCTTCGTGCCTCTGTGACGACGACAGCACCAGCGTAGGGTCCCTCCGAGACGAGGACGGCATCAGCGTAGGGTCCCTCCGAGACGAGGACGGCATCAGCGTAGAGTCCCTGCGTGGCAACCGCGCGGACGATCCATCGCCCATGCTGCTGCGCCGCTGGGTCGACTCGCTCGGACGGGAAGATGGAGGGGGCGAGGGTACGCGATGATGCTCCGTCCGATGCCTCGAGTTGACATCGCTGGGCCTTCTGCAGCTCATGTTACGAACGACCTGCTTGACATCATCAATAACCGTCTTCAAGACCGAAAAAAGGCGGTCCACTATGTTGTTCGTACCCCGCTCGAGTTCCCGGCGGCCGCGCTCGATAACGATCTCCAAACGGTCCACCTGCATGGTTACAGAACAAACAAAATTTTGTTAGTTAACCCTATTTCGGAGGGTGGTTAATCTACTACGTGCTCAACGTACCGAATCGTCATTGCGTGCTGCACGGTGCGGGTCCATCCCCAAGTCCAAGCGTTCGGCGTGGCTAGGATCTGCATGTCGGGCCGGGGGGGCGCCTGTCAATCTCGTCCGCGTGTGCCGTACGTACCACTCCAAGTACGTGTCGTAAGTCCCTTCATCGTAAGGCTGTGCCTCCTGCAAACTGGAATCAGTGGCCGTCTGCCATGCATCTACCCACGGCTGCTGCGTCTGAAGCCAGTCATCGCTCTTGCGGCCCTTCTTCATCTGCCTGAAGGTGGAACAAAATAAATAAATTATGGTATCGACATAACATATGACTAAAGGATCTACAATATTATTAAGCAATGCAATGTACTTACAAATGACTACACCTCGCAAGTGGTCGCCCTAGAGCAGGGGGGATCTCCTGGTGCAGCTCGAACTGCCTCATCACCCGTTGTGGGTTGTACGGCTCAACCATGTGGGAGAACACCAGATGACAAGTTGTCCTCCAAAGACGCCAGATCCCGTGGCATAGCAAGCTCAAGCCTGTCGGGGCAGATATGTCGTCCTCGTGCAGGGTCTCGAATTCATTGTGGAACTCGGGGTATATGCGGCGACTCTCCCTAGCCCACCCCAGTACCGCCATAGTCCATCGGGATCCCATGGTCGGGCCTTCCACGGATCCTCCTCGTCCGCCTCACCATAGAAATGTTGTGTGTGCGGGTAAGGGTGGATCAAGGCGTGGAAGTCTGACCGTCCGACCGCTGGAAGTGCTCCACGACCACACCAGTAATAGCAGGAAACCCGAGAGCACGGGCTCTGTTGCGGCGACGCTGAAGCGTCGCAAGACAAAGTCATGCAGACGTCAAGACAAGATCTGTTGAACCCCAATCAGATCAAGGCACGCCCTCATCGTCGGCGTCCACGATAGACTCTACAAGGTGAATATAACTCGGGTACACCATGTCCCCCTGCGTGCTAGGGAACATGACCCACCCGAATATAAACAACAAATATGCAATAAGGTGGCATCGAACCACCTCCTCCGCTCGCCAATTGGGCAATGCATGAATTGTCGCACCAACCGTGGAACGCCTTTGACCTCTCGGGATAGGCTGCCTCAAACGATGATGGAGACGCGCCTTCAAATCCGGTGACCTCGAGGAGGAACAATCGCGACGGCTCGCAGCGGAAGGCCGGTAATGAAGCTGACATCTTGCAGTGTCACCGTCATCTCCCCCTACCGGAAGTGGAACGTGTGGGTCTCCGGCCGCCAACGATCAACCAAGGCGGAAAGAAGAGAGGCATCAATTAGGAAGTTCTGCCCCATGTTCAGCATGCGGGCAAACGCAATCAGCCCGGATTGACGAAGCCTCGAAACATACCGCCGTCCAATGCGGTCTCCCTCGGTCCCCGTGTCACCAGAGTTGGTGGCCCATCGCCATCAATCCAAGCGTGATAGCGATGCTTGCCGTCCCATGCCGCTTCAAGTAGGGGTGGTAGAGTACGTGCCATTGCTGCAAATAGACAAAAACTAACAGTTAGCGAAATCTAAGTACGTACTTAACGGTAAAGAATGCAATAAGCAAAAAATTAAACACGTACTTACCTAAACTAATCAAAACGCGCGCTGCGCTTATGAGCGATTCGGCCGTGCGCGTTCGTTTATATACGCAGCTTCTGAAGACAATGAAAGACAGCGACGCGATGTAAAGAAAGAAAAAAAGAAAAAACGCATGCAGCCAGCCTTCTTTCGGTGCAAAAGCGGCGCGGCGAGCGAGGAAGGAGATTCGCGACACGACTCGTGGGGGCAAGACTGCCGCCCAGGCCGAAGCGGTGCTGCAGCGCCCGGCCGGGTAGGGTAGGTCGCTGCTGCGCCCGGCCACGGGTCGCTGCCGCCCCCAGGCACTGATAGAGAGTACTATTTAGGGCTATTTTTAAAAATTATGGCCAATGAGGACTATTTTCGAAATTAAACGTTGCTACAGGGCTAGAACAGTAAATTTTTCGTCAACTTCAAACCATCGTGATCCAATTTCCGTAGCGAGGTGCTTACAGTATAAACCACTATCTTAAGCATAACGTCGTTGCGCCCAACCCTACTACAGCCCGCCCTAGGGTTGGGCCATAATCATGCACGTATTTATTTTATCAAAACCGTCGTAAAACCACACATTTCAGTTTAGGTTTCAACGCAACTATGCATAGATAAATTGACGAAACGTCGTTTTCAATATACCCCACATCCGTCGACCTCTCACGGAATGTACCGAAATCTGACATGTGCAGCTCACCCGTCAATATCTGTTGGACCGAATAGACGACTAGAAGAGGGTTGAATAGGCACCACGTAAAATCAACATCTTCAAAATCTTTTGCCTCAAGAAGTTTAAAGTTCTTTCACTCCAATAGCTATGTGGAGCTATGAAGATCAGAGATAATCATTCAAACAATAATCGTGTAATATCCCAAAATCTGAATTCTGGGATATGTGTTATAAATGCATTTGAGAAATTACTTTGATCATTTGCATATGAAATATACCATATTGAATTTGGTTTTTGTATTTAAAAGCAAAATAGGAACTACAAACAAATAGGTGCTAAAAAGGAAATAGATAAAACAAAGTAAAAATAATTAATGAGGGAACTATTTCTGGCATATTATCCCAGGAACAATTCAACAAAACTTTTATATTAAATTTTGTTAAGAAAAATAATTACAAATACTTAAGAACAAAACCTTGTTAGAATTTTAGAGAAATTCATAGAAAGTATTAACTCCTGAACATTTTACAGGAGAAACTACATTAGTCCAGAAGCCCACATAAAAATTTTCATTAAATTTGGACTTCATTTAAGCAGTAAATAAAATCAGGAAATAAATCAGCAGAAAATAAAAATCTAAAACCTAACTCTCTCTCTCACCTCTCTCTGACCTGTGGGCCCCGCCCATAGGGTCCTTCTTCCACCTCGGCGCAGTTTTCTTTGTCGCCCACCATTTTTGCCACCGTCCAACCACCCCGGCCGAGCCCTATGCTTGCCCGTACAACGAAGACTTCGCTAGATTTGCCTACGGTCACCTCGGCCTCTCCTCGTTGATCTTCGACCTCACCGCCTATATAAAGGATGCCCCAAGCTACATCTCTTCTTTTCCATCCAGTGCACACCTTCCCGCCTCCTCTTCCCCACTCAATTGAGCTCTAGAGCTTGGAGAGCGCAAGCCCTAAAACGGTCGTGTGCCGCCACCTTCGTCCCCGACACCGTGAAGTCAATCCTATCGCATCATATCATGTTTTAGAAATCACTGGTGCTATCCCCTCACTCCATTTCATCTTTGATCCACAGGAGCTCTCGAATTTGGGCTTCTTCCTCATCTCCGGCCAGAATCGCTGCCTCAAGCACCGCCGGAACCTCGCTGCACCCCGAGCCGATTCCTTTTGCCAGGAGCATAGCAGGATCATCACTAAGCTGCTCTGACCACTAGACGACTTTCTTCATCATCCGAACCTCTTATCCACATGAAACTTGCCTCGCCGCCTTGGCTTACCGTCGACAGCTCGTCTCCAACCATCTCCGAACCTCCTCCTTGTTCTAGTATGACCCTAGTAGCATGTAGATGCTCATGCACACGTTATTTAGTTGAGGACGTAGCTCATTTGATCTTTGGCTCTTTGCCGCACCCACTCCTCCGCTCAACGTTGGTGCGCCGTTGCGTCAGGCCATATCTGGCTTCGTCGTCGGTGCCGATAGGTGCGAAATAGCATGGAGGTCCCATTTTGGGCACTCTCCGGCGTTGTTGAGCCTCACCACGCCGGCAAGGCGTGCCGGCGTGAGTGACACCGCACGGCATTGCCGGACAAGCACTGTAGCTCATCATCAAGTGCCTAATCCTAGTCATTAAGCATTAATCAATGTTTAGCTGTCGGATTAGTTCTAATGAATCACTGACGTGTGAGACCAAGCTTTAGATTAAGAGAAATCTTAAATCAAAACGTTTTTCTCTAATGGGTCTATGACAAGCGGGCCCATGGCTCTTAAGTGCACAGCGTTGGTCCATGGACCGGTGGACCAAGCACGTGAACTTTAGTTCACGCACTGTACTCATGAACCGTGTCACTGACAGTGGGCCCCACTTGTCGGTTTTTAAATGAAAATCAAATGAAAATAGAAAAAATATTTTTAATTATGAGGAGAATACGCTTTACCTTAATAACTTTTGCTACAAAACTCCAAATTGAATGAAATTTATCTCTAAATTCTTCTAAAATAATAATCTACCTGAATATGTAAAAATATTTAATTTTGGTCATAGTTGGATTTAATTGGTGTTATTTAATTCGTTTCTGGCTCTTTTTGAATTAGACGTCGATTGTTCCGGTTATTATTGCGACGATCAATCAACCATATATTCAAACTAGCAAGATCAAGACAAGCACCTTCTTTGATCACGTTGATTCTAGTATTTTAATTATTTTACTTTGTTTTGTAAATCCTATTATGCATGCATATATGCTTGTATGAAAATGTTATTGTTGGGAAAATTGGTAGTTGTAATCTCATTTGCTGCACATATCTCCTTGTAATACTGATTCCTTACTATTGTAGCCATTAGAATATGGGTTAGACAATATATAATAACATTTGGGGATTTTTCGAGTGCGATTATCGCAATAATGCAACTAGAACGATAGATTTTTTGAATTTTTTTTAAAAAGGACAATATGATAATTTGAGAGTTTGGGATATTTTGAAAAATTTCCAGAGAAGGTATCTCTGTTATTTTGTATGAAAATAAAATGAAAACTTTAGTTTTTAGACGCGGACGAGTTATATTGTATTCTAAAAAAGTGAGGATTGTGACTCACTAGTAGCTAAGGTAGAGTTTCTCGCCCGTAGTCGATTAAGGACTAAAGCCAGCAACTCTGGGACTAAGACCTAATCGTACAACCGTATGTGCTAGTATGGGATAGTCGTAGCTAACTAAGCTATCGAATCATAGCCTTGCATGATTAGTAGGCAGAAGTCGTGCAAGCAATTTCTATTACTGTCACAACTGCGGATGCCTCGCTTCAACGGGTTTCTATCCGAGTGAAGTGAGGGACTCACTCGACAGGTTTCTATCTGGGCGAGTGAGGCTCCTCATGTGACGAGTTTCTATCCGAGTAAATGAGGATAATGATTCGCAGGGCTAGTGGAAGGTTAGGGCTAGATAATGTAAAGGCTGCGTCGCGAGCTCTAGACTGCTTACCTACGGTAGTGAGCAGTGATATAGAGAATTTCAGGCTATCTAGAATGTTCGCATACTATGGGTAAAGTTGTACACCTCTTCAAAGTGAAAATCTATTTAAATAGCCGTGCTCGCGGTCATGAGCATGCTAAGTGCGACTGGTATGGCTGTAGTTTTGATTTTCTCAAAAACCGTTTAGTCGGGAAATGGATAATGACATGGGGTTTTTATTTGTTGAGTTAACTGCCATGTCTATGGCTGGATTGCTATGCCTATAGCAGGACTGCCAGTTCTATGGCCTAACATGAATTTGTTAGTGCCATATCTATGATTGAATATGAATATATTTTTGCTTGCAACCGAGTAGGGTTGCAGGTGTTGTTATTATTTTGTTCAGTTCTTTACTTACTGTCCTGTACTTATTTAAAATGCTCTTTCAAATTCCATTGCAAATTATTACTTATGATTATTGCAAATAAAAATGGCTTTAAGCAAAATAACTTGTCGAGTAGAGCTTCATCTTTGATAGCCTTGCATTTAATAATTTTTTTGCGATACACTACAAGTCTTGCTGAGTACACAAGTACTCAATCTTGCTAATATTATTGTTCAGAGATCGAAGATGAGCCGATGTTAGATGATGCGTTCTTTGCTCCCAGCATCGGAGGGTTCAATGACTGGTCTACTTAGGCATTGTTCCTTGTCGATTGCCTGTGGGCTCTGATAGGCATGCCGCTTGAGTTTTGCTACTTATATTATGTCTTTCGCTGCTATCTGTTTACTTTGATGACTGCTTTTATTTGGCCAGTCAGCCGTTATTGTAATAATCTTGTAATAGCTTAAGTAGAGTACCCCTTTTCTTTACTTTTGTATGTGTATGTATAGATGTGAATGCCAAATGTTATGAATGTGTGTGCAGCCACTAATCTAGGGACTAGGCTACAAGGGTTAGGAGGTGCACAACCAACACCTTCCCCTTTTATAGTGAAGGTTAGCTCTAGGGAGACATCCCAAACGGGCACCAATTAAGTCCACATACAAACGGGTTTCACTCATGTGCGCTTCTCAAAGCATCGTCTTCATCTTCTCTTAACCTAAACTGCTTCTCCTTGCGCCATCTTGCGCCACGGTTTCTTCAAGGCCAAGAAGGTGGTTTAGCATACCACCACTTACCACTTTTCCGGTATAGAGCAATTTCCCAAATGCTCCTCTATCGACCTTTGGCGATTCCTTCGCCTCGAAGCATCTCCCATACTCCGTAATCATCCATGTGGCCCTAATGACTTCCTGTCAAGCCTCTCACACGTTCGGATCCCACCGAACTGTCCTCGCTTGCAACTGGGACCAAGTCACTTGGCGCACCACATGTCTCACCGTAACTACACCTGGCTTCCTTGGCCATTAAGGACATCGGCTCCTCCCTGAGTCTAGTCTGGACCTCAACTCCTCCGTGAGTCTAGTCCCAGTCTACCTTGCTGCTGCTCGTCATGTTCATTACCAGTAGCTTCTGCTCCGGTTCCTTATCTTCTCAGCTTGTAACCACCCCGCTAGCCTCAGTCATCTTCCGGCACCACCTCGATCGTTCTGGACCTTGGTTCCCTAACCTAGTTCCGATCTAGTCTACCTCACCATGGCCTAGCTCCGGTGTCCTACAATCATGACAAACAAGCAACCCGTTACGTAGCACCGCATGATACGCACAATCATCAATTCACATAATTGCTGAAGCATGAGCACATACATTCACAAAGACCTTTGCTCAAACTTCACCTCCTATGGTTCTTGTCCATCTTGCGTCTTGCTTGAGTCCAACCATCTCACCCGGCATCCACGACCGTTCTGGACCTTGAGTTTCCTAACCAAGTCCTGGTCATCCTCGCTGTTAAGCATAGTTGACTCCAAGCCATCTGCATAATAATAGACCAAGCAACCATTTTCGACACAATATCTTCGCAACTTGGCCTATATTAGTTCAAAACATGCATCACGCAACATCTATGCAATAAAACTCATGACTTTGACCTAACCCATGAAGTTCACCACACTTCCGACGCGTGAACCAACCACTAGTTGGTCAGATAGCCACCCTCGGCTGGTCTGACCACCGGCAAATGACCGATCAGACCGCCCCAACACTTAGCAAAAATTCCAGCCCCATAAATCTGCACCCTCTCTGGAATTTTTAAACTCTATCTAGTTTTGGCTCGAAACCCCAATTCCAATGAGACCAAGTGCAAATGCATTCTCAAGCATCCCTTCTCACGTGATTTTTGGCCGATCGTCAAAATTCACATTTTCACTTTTTGGCGGTCGATGCAGATTTGGCGGTCGATTGCTAAGACCCGACCGGGTGCGATCGCCAACCATGGTCGATCAAACCTCCACCAAGGCTGGTCAGACCGCCTATGACTAACAAAGCAGCAGGACTTCACCGAAAACAGGGGTTTCTCCAAATACCTCGACGCTATTGCCAAATGTTCAACACACTAAAATTAGGATCATATCCATATGATCTCCACAATATCGATGGCCACGTACTCCACCCATTCCCCTCATCTTTCTTTCTCTCCCATCTCTCACCCTCTCCGACTATTGCTCTTCTAGTGATGGCCGGCATGGATCCTCAAGATGTGGGTCTAATATGAGTAGCATACCGAAATGAAAATTAAGTGGTTTGTTTTCTTTCTAGTTTCACAACATATGTGTAATTTGTGGAATTTACTCAAACTTGATGGCATTTCATGTGTCCTCCTAGTGACTACGGCAACTGTTGTATTTTACTACAGCATGTACTGTGGAGGATCCATGTGCATTGCTTGTGTGATTAAGACAGTAAGTACCACTAGAAGCCGGCTTGAAGTGACATGCTTAATAAAACAAGAGTAATTTTCACTTTGGAATATGTAATATTACCGTAATTTCACTCTACATCATCATTAGCAAATCTTTTCATTTTGCACCACCTCTTCTTACCATACGTTGCACTTTACACCAGGGTAAGGGTTTGGTCACCTTCTTTGGTGCTCTCCAACGGTGAATGGTGGCGCAGGAGGCGGCGGCGAGGCACGGGTTGGAGAGAGGGGAGGCAGATTGAGCTAGAAAATGGATCGGAAGCAGAGAAGAATAGCTAGAGCATTGCCGATGACAACCATAGCAACGGCGGCGACGCTAAAACAACTCTCTCTCTCTCTCTCTCTCTCTCTATCTATTTTTCTAGTTACCACCACCTCGCCATCCATGCTTCACTGCCGACAAGCTTCCTTCACACCTCCTATTTTTCCCTCTCGCTGATAGGACATTCACTTGGTTCAAAGTGCCCAACCCTGAGCCTGGAATGCCTCTAAACTACCATTCCAACTAATATTCATCAACACACTATAAAACATTTAGCAACTAAAGCATTAATAAAACTCATCCAAGGGTCACAATAGAACAAGAATAAAGACTTATCAAGCATGAATAAATAAGCGAAGGAAACATAGCAAGATCAAATGTCTGAAACAGCACCAAACCAAAGAATCCAAAACCTTGGAACAAAATAAACTAGTCCAAAGCATTCACCTAAGCTTATTCAATTTCTAACATGTCCTAAAAGTAGTTCAGCAATAATGAATCAAATGGTTCTCATGGCAAATAATCATATGTCTGAAGTATGAAACTATCCCATGTGCACTAGTCCATCTCAATCATGACGCCATCAATGATCACCTAAAAACAACAAAAGAGCAAGGGTGAGTCCACGACTCAGCAAATACATCAATATACAACGAACAATGATAAATCAACAGTATTCAATAACTTCATTATCATCACATGTCATTCTAGTAATATTCCCATGCTATTCTCTTCTCTTTGTTTTCACACACTTTCATCTCATATCTCAATGCAACCCTACTCTACATGTCCACATGCACTTCTTTCACGTATACCAGTATACGTGAGTGAATGCTCGTGACAATGTTCACTCTCAAGCCCGCTCCTCCTCAAGGATCGGGGACCTCCTCCACTCCCATGGAGTTGTGATCATTCATGATCACCTTCTCATATGCAAAGATGCTTATGAATGCAAAAATGCATAATTTCATCATATCCAATTTTCCTCATGTTCGTCAACAAGATATAGTCATACCATTCCATTGCTTACAGCTAAATAAAATAATAAAAGCACAACAATAATGGTAATGAATGATAAAGAAATACAGTGATCAATCATTGATCGCTGTCTACCATGCACTTGCCTTTACTAGTTGCGACGCATGGTTTGGATAGAAGATGGCAACAAGCACGACGTCTCTCCTACATTATCACTCAAATTTCAATACAAGCTACAACATCACAAGAACAACAATTAATTTACATCGCTCCTACACGTCCCCCAAATCCACAATGCTTCCCTAATATCGAACAGTCTCCCCTTACTGTCCTAGTACTAAAAAGGGTGTAACTTTTGACTCACAAGTCCGTTCAAGGAAAACCACCCAGTTCTGGAATCTACACAAAATTCCCCACATTTTCTTAGATTACCATGACTTTTAATTAAATCATCTAACCCCCCGTTTTTATTGCACAAGACCGATCTGATTCTTTTGGACAACGAGCCTTACTAAATTCATAACTTGAAAATTACTCGTCCGCTCGACATGATTAAATACTCTATGGAAAGATACTGAAATTATCTACAATTAACTAGTAGATAACATTCCCAAAATTCGCCATTAAGGTACCCGAATAAATCGTACAACAGAACAGCAGACTAAACCAATCTACTGTTTGATATCTCCCCGACTATAAACATGCTAATATTTTCCCTTACTGTTCCAACAAAATATGCTAGCTCCTCTCTCTCCTTTATTAACCCAATTAAATGCATATATAGGAAACATGTAGCACTAACTAGCTATTGTCTCATCTTTACTATTCAAGCTGCATGCATGCATACAATGCTACGTGGCCAAACTAGTTAACTACTAATTGATGCAACACTATCTAACCCAAATTAACAGCAGCCAAAAGAAGCCACTCGCAGCCAAAAGAAGCCAACACTAATTAACTGCTAATGCCATAGATGCAAGAAAAAGGATGCAGCACTATCGTTAATTACTAGTGCCAACAGATGCATGCATACTAGTTATTTCATCTCTCTCCCTTAATACTCCAATGAAACGCATGCATGCATCTCCAATCTAGTCGTAGCAGTGCAAGGAACCAAGAAAAAGAAGACAAACCGATGCACGGCTGGGAATGGGCCGGTTGGAATTTGCACGCTCGGGCAGCCTCTTCACGCGCACGCAGCAAGCAAGGTGTCCTAGCGGCAGTGCCACCCGACGTCCACACGTCGACCTATGCTCCCACGTGTGTAGGCAGTAGGCGCGCTGGTGGATCCACTCACACGGATGCAGGCTCACGGCCAAACACGTGCAGGTGTCGCGTAGGCAAGCGGCTCCCAGGTGAAGGCGATCAAGCGCAGCACAGGGGAGTCGCCATGCGCTGGCAAGATGAAAGGCGGCCGACGACGCACGGAGAAAAGAAGAAACAAAAGACGGCTAGGGTTTTTAGAATCCACTCTCCCTACGATCCTTTTATCCTGGTACAAACCAACTCCTCCCTAAAAACTCTAAAATATACTGTTTTTACGTATCCCCTTTCGTCTAATTACGCATAAGCCCTCAAGGGATTATTTTCGAGATATTACATTCTACCCCCCTTAACAGAATTCGACCATGAATTCTACTCGCCGTTCTACTCAAAGAACAACCACACTAAAATTAAACAACAAATCACACGTACCCGACGTGAACAACTCCGGATATTGCTCGCACATGCGAGACTCCAACTCCCAAGTTGCCTCTCTCTCGAACTGATGCGTCCACAGCACCTTGACGTATACCAACGTCTTGTGCCTCAGCACTCGCTCCGACCTTTCCAGAATACGCACCGGACGCGACTCAATTGTGAGGTCTTGCTCAATAGTCAGCGGCTCCAATGAAATCTCATGCTCTGGGTCTCTCAAAAACTTTCTCAGCATCGAGACGTGAAACACATTGTGAACTCTGCGCATGGGCTCAGGAAGGTCCAAGTGGTAAGCCAACTTCCTAATTCTTGCAATAACCGGGAACGGTCCAACGTACCTCGGGCTAAGTTTCCCTTTGGTACCAAACCGGACAATGCCTTTGGTGAGAGACACTCTCAAGAGCACTTGGTCACCCACTGCAAACTCCAAGTCACGCCTCCTCACATCTGCATAGCTTTTCCATCTGCTCTGAGCTGCTAGCAGATTTTGCCTCACCATGGCCACACGCTCAACGGTCTTCTGAATCCAGTCCGGACCCAAAACTGCCTTCTCACCCACTGCATCCCAACAAAATGGCGATCTGCACTTCCGTCCATACAGAACCTCAAATGGCGCGGCTCTAATACTGGAATGTTAGCTATTATTATAAGCAAACTCTGCAAGTGGCAACTGATCCTCACAACCACCCTTCCAAGACAGAACACAAGTCCGCAACATGTCCTCCAAAGTCTGAATAGTGCGCTCGGACTGCCCATCTGTTTGAGGGTGAAACGCCGTACTAAGACGAAGCTGTGTGCCCAATGCACTCTACAGACTCTCCCAGAACTTGGAGACAAACTTCGCGTCCCTGTCAGAAATAATGGTCTTTAGCACACCATGCAGTCTCACTATTTCACGCACGTAAATAGGAGCTAGATCACTCACCACTACCCAAACTACATCCTTCCCTCATGGTGAACGGGGTAACGCCACCACAAAGTCCATAGAGATATCATCCCAAGGCCACTGGGGAACCTCCAAAGGCTGCAACAACCCTGTAGGATGCTTATGCTCGGCTTTCACTTGCTAACAAACACCACAAGAAGCCACATAATTAGCAATGTCCACCTTCATCCTTTTCCACCAGAAATTTTTGTTTTAGATCTCGATACATCTTAATCTCAAAAGAATGAACAGTATACGGAGTGCGATGAGCCTCCCTCAAGATGTCATCCTTGACCTCGGCCTTTTGTGGCACACAAAGGCGGCCTTTAAACCGCAAAGCACCAGATTCATCCGTGCTAAAATCTCCCTCTTTTCCCTCATCCAGATGCTTCCTGACCTCCTACAATAATCGATCACTCTGTTGTGCTTCCCGCACACAATCTGGAATAGCTGACTCAAGGATCAACTACGTCTCAACATGTGCCGTGCCTGCATAGCAATAGGATATCCCCATGCGATCAAAATCAACAACGAGGCAATCTAGACTAGCGGGAGTCGCCTTGCGACTAAGAGCATCAGCAACAACATTAGCCTTGCCTGGATAATACTGAATAGTAAGATCATAATCCTTGATCAATTCCTGCCACCTCCTTTGCCTCAAATTCAGATCCTTCTTAGTGAAGATATACTTGAGACTCTTGTGATCTGTGAAAATATCACAAGACTCGCCATACAGATAATGCCTCCAAATCTTGAGAGCAAAGACAACCGCATCCAACTCCAAGTCATGAGTGGGATAATTCTGCTCGTGCTTCTTTAACTGCCTCGACGCATAAGCAATCACCTTACCATCTTGCATAAGCACACAACCAAGACCCACTCGAGATGCATCTGAAAAGACTGTGAATAGCTTCTCTACCTCGGGAAGAGTGAGAATAGGAGAGGTCACCAACCTCTCCTTCAAAGTGTAGAAACTACGCTCACACTCATCAGTCCACTGGAATCTCACACCTTTCTGAGTAAGCTGAGACATCGGCTTGGCGACGATAGAGAAATCCTGCACAAATCACCGATAGTAACCAGCCGAACCCAAGAAACTCCTCACCTCCTTCACATTAGTTGGCCTCTTCCAATCCACCACTGTAGAAACCTTGCTAGGATCAACAGCAATGCCTTGAGGATTTATCACATGACCCAGAAAACCCACTTCTGAAATCCAGAACTCACATTTCTTCAACTTGGCATAGAACTTGTGCTCTCTCAAAGTCTCTAATACTAGCCTCAAGTGACGCTCATGATCCTCATTGGTCTTAGAATAGATAAGAATATCATCAATGTAACTACAAAGTCATCCAGATACTCGTGCAACATGCTGTTCATGGTCTTCATAAAAACAGCAGGTGCATTAGTCAGTCCAAAAGACATAACTTTGTATTCATAATGTCTATACCTGGTGGAGAAAGCTGTCTTCTCTACATCCTACTCACGCACACGGATTTGATTATACCCTGACTGGAGATCAATCTTGGAGAACACTTGAGCTCCATTCAACTGATCAAACAAGTCCTCAATGCGGGGTAATGGATATTTGTTCTTGATCGTGACTGCATTAAGTGCACGGTAATAAACACACATGCGCCAACTCCCATCCTTCTTTTTTGTGAACAAAACAAGAGCTCCCCATGGCGAAACACTACGCCTAATCAAACCTTTAGCCAACAAATCGTCCAACTACTTCTTCAACTCATCCTGAAACAGACGTGCCGGTCGATATGGAGACAACGAGATGAGCCGAGTGCCCAGAACAAGATCAATGTGAAACTCCACATCTCGCGCAGGTGGCATGCCTGGAAGCTCAGTCGGGAAAACATCTGGATAATCGCTAACCACCAGAATCTCTTCAATCCGCGAAGCCACGCTCGGTTTCTCAGCAAGAGCTAAGAGCAGCCCAGTTTTAACCGCACGCTAACCCTGAAATAGTCCAGCCAACACTAAAAGAGAGCGCGGAGGCGCACTCCCCTGAAAGGTCAAAGTCTCACCAAACAGAGCCTGCATAGAGACTGTCCTACAGAAATAGGATATCACGGCTCGGTAAGAATGCAACCAATCCATGCCCAAGATAACATCGAAAGGTTCCAACTAAATGACCATTAGATTTGCCGTGAACTTCTCCCCATCGATAATAATAGAGCACCCAGGACAAACAGTGGAGCTCACAATAATACCCCCAGGAGAACTGACCAACACTGACTGAGAACTCAACTGCATACTTAGGTTTGCTTTCCTAGCAAACACCGTCGAGACAAACGAATAGGTAGTCCCTGAATCAAAAAGGACTAAAGCATCAAATGAATCCACAAGCAAATTACCTGTCACCACGTTAGGACGACCCGCAGACTCCATGGTAGGCATGGCGTATACTCCAGGTGGCGCCATGGCGAAAGAAGACGGCACCGGGGTGGCGAGAGCCCTAACAATCTGCTGTGGCGGTGCAGGTAAAGCTGTTCGTGCAACCTGAAGCGGTGTAGGCGGCGGTTGCCAGTAGTACCTAGCTGGAGGCGCCCAAGCTGAAGGAAGTGGTGGCGCAGAAGGAGTAGCCATCATCTGGACAGATCCTCGAGTAGGACCCACTAAATAAGAAGCTGGCACAAGCTCCTACTTGATCACACTAGTGGGGTTCTGGTGACGCACCCGCTCTTTGTGACTCGGTCGGCCACACTGATGACAATCTCCCGTCCAAGAGCACTCAGCAGCATGGTGTCCATCACTGCACTTGAAACAAAGCATACCTTGTCCTGGGACAGGACAAAGAGCTGGAGTACTTGCAAAAGGATGAGGCGCCAAAGAAGAAAATGGCATCGACTGCTTAGACTTGGAGGACTGCTATCCTCCCTTGAATTTCTTGAAAGCAGGTCACTGAACATACCCACTCCCCTCACTAGAGCTCCTCTTCTGGTCACCACTAGAAGCAACCAGTCCACTAGAGGCATGCTGCCCCTTAGTGAGCTGCATCTCCAACTCCATGCCCCTGGCTTGCTCCACAACAGAGCTGAAGTCACGGAGTGGAGTAGCTCCCAACACATGCCGGTACTCAGGGTTGAGACCCCGACGGTGTTGGGGTACGGGTAGGCTACGCTAGCAATAATTCAAGATTTTCTACCATGTAAACCAGGAAGCCAAGCAAGTAGATGATCACAGATCGTTACCACCAGACGCGCAGAGCAGCGAAAGAAGAGTTGGAGCAGCCTGGTCCAACGAAGAATGCGTCAATGTAGTGGTCGTAGTCGATCATCCAACGTCAAGCACATTGATGCAGTGGTCATGGTCGATCGTCTCCTCCAGCGACCTCTCCTGTTCCTTATGAAGATCGCAGATCGTCCTCAAGCTCAACAGCAACCGCAGTAGCGCCTCTACGGTATCCACACGTCTAGGGAAGGAACAACCATACGCCAATGTGCTAGCACCAAGTCGCACGGCAGAGCTCTCAGGAAGATGGCGGCTAGGGTTTCGGTGGAACAACTCAACTCACAACTTTCATGTGTCTTGTCTTTATGTTCCCCTTTCCCTCCTAACAGCCTCATGCATCTCCTTATATAGTGCTCGTGACGGATCCTATCCGAACACATTTGATAAATCATATCCGTACTAGTTTGTTCCAACCTGTTAAGTGTGTGACCCGTTAGGTTCATGCATAATCGGTTGTGACTTGGAAACCATTTTCGATCACGAGTCGTTAGCGGTTCCTAGCAGGACATAACGATTCCCGAATACACATAAATTATATCGAACAAACCTTAATGCAATATGATCTACGACCAGGTCCCCATCACTTACGACTAGTTCGTATTTGGTCACGACCAGTTTGTAACTCCTTACGACTAGGTTTTGACCACTCTGTGATTACGTTCGACCAGTCTACGACCAGCTCGTATCTCCATACGACCAGTTCGTAACTATTCAAAATAAGCAACCTACTCATGTATTCTCCCTTTGCCTCACGATGTCTGGTTGAACTCCAGGTGAGATGTTGTGTCATCCACAGACTGTTCAATACTTTCTCGATCGAGTGTCGGATAACTTCACATGGTCGAATACTTTGACCACTAGTGGCATGGCTATGCACTTTCTTTATCTGACCACAACGAGGGGCCCAGAGACATCTCTCCTATTATGTTAGGAGGGGCAAATCCCATATCCGACCAGTCACATTCCTCCGCATGTTTCATAGCATACCCGAAAGCTACCTTTATAACTACCCAGATACGAGTAGCGATTGGCAACCCCTAAGAGTGCTATTACACATGTAGGAAACCATGTTGATCTCAGGTCTAAGGATTATACATCATCATTGCTTGAGACCAACTAATGACACATAGAATCATAACAATCTCAATAGTGTCTCAAGGTGGGTCAATCCAACCTCATGTTCTCTAACATGTGTCCACATTATTGATTCGATATATCTATACCCATGACCGGTGAAACATGGTCATCAATCAATACAATGTGCTGGTCGATCGAGTCAATAGTGTTCCGACCATTGACATCCGACCAGGGATTCATTTAGAACGACATCACATATGTTAAGAGTTTCACCAACAAGTCACATACTTGTTAATCTTCATAACCAATGATTCATTCAAGGAACAGAATAACACTTATTCAATTAACACATAAACATAGACGTGAGATCATCATCTCCATGATTGCCTCTAGGGCATATCTCCAACAAATAGAACCTCTTGGCCTTCTAAAGATCATCGTTTGCCATTGAAGGGATAAAGCGAACTAAGTTATTGAACTCAGCCTCATACTCAGCAATGGACCTCTTCCCTTGAACAAAAGTCGTCAAGGTAACCTCCATCTTCTCAACGAAGGAGTAGGGGTAGAACTTTGCCTTAAACTGATCAACAAAGTCCTCCCAAGTGACTGGCCCGTGAACAGTAGTCCTCGATAACAACACGTCGTCCCACCAAATGTCCGCTTGCCCTTTCAGCTAAAAGGCTACAAAATAGACCCTCTGATGTGAGGACATCTCCAAAGCTCCAAACTGCCTCTCCATGTAGTGCAACCAGTCCGCTGCCTGGACCGGTGTGCCCGACCCGTCAAACGGATCCAACCTCAACCCCATCCACTCTCGAAGCATCATCCGCGCCTTAGGTACAGGTGGAGGAGCGACAGGAGTAGCAACATATGCTGCAGCGGTAGTGGCTGCCGGCGCCTGTTGACGGAGAGAATGGATCTCTCCCACCAACTCTCTCAGTAAAGCCGGGGGGGGGTCTCATCCTGGCCCCCAACCGGAGGCGGGTCAACATCAACCCCCTCCATCGTAGTTCCGTTCCCCTCAGTTACTGACTCAACTGCCACAAGTGGTGGCTCCACGGGACCACGCCCGTGGCCCTGACCTCCACCACAACCTCCATGACTGCGGCTACCACGATCACGTCCTCTACCTCTCGGCATAGCTTTCAACCACAATCAATAACACACAATAAGCTCAAAGGTCAATATCAAATCATGCATCAGTATATAACATAATATAAGCGTAAAAGCGATACTCGTCCCACTATCTAACCTATTGTGCACTAGTGTGTCCAATTTTAAATTAGTTTACCATTAGCAAATTTTAGTTGTTTTACTGACCATAAAACAAATTTTAGCAATTTTTTTGGATACCTAAGTTTTTAATCTACTCATCACGGACCTAAAGCCCGCTCTGATACCAACTGTAACACCCCAGCCCAACCCTGAGCTTGGAATGCCACTAAACTACCCTTCAAAATAATATTCTTCAACACACTATAAAAAATTTAGCAACCAAAGCATTAATTAAACCCATCCATGGTTCACAATAGAACAAGAATAAAGACTTGTCAAGCATGAATAAATAAGCGAGGGAAACATAGCAAGATCAAAAGTCTAAAACAGTATCAAACCAAAGAATCCGAAACCTTGGAACAAAATAGACTAGTCCAAAGCATTCACCTAAGCTTATTCAATTTCTAACATGTCCTAAAAGTAGTCCAACAATAATGAATCAAATGGTTCTCATGGCAAATAATCATATGTCTGAAGTATGAAACTATCCCATGTGCACTAGTCCCTCTCAATCATGACGTCATCAATGATCACCTAAAAACAACAAAAGAGCAAGGTGAGTCCACGACTCAACAAATACATCAATATACTCGAAATTGTAAAACAAGGTGTATTTAGAATGAACTAAAAATCTAAAATTATTCGGAGATCAGGAATAGCAATATGCTCCATCGTCATCCTCGCAGTCAAGGTTTCACGTACACTTATTCTGTGCCTAAAATAAATTGGGTTTCTCCAAGCTTTAGCTAATTGATTTTGTTTTTTAATACAAATCGACCGAATTTGAAGGGCTAGGATTGCATCAAGATCCGTACCCTCCTCCAATCATTACCGATAGCCTACCTTATAAAGAATGGTGTACTAAGCAAGCTTCATTTGCACCTGCAATAAGGAAATTAAGCATCTTCCCCAAACCCCAAAAAAAAAAAACAGTTGACACGGACATTACATGGTCCCACTTCTCATATACCACTTAAATCGTATGATAATATATCTTTATCAATTTGAGCATACTCCAATAATAATTATAAGATACCCCAAAGTTAGTTCCATGAAAAATTTCATCGAAGAACACTTTTTATAGCAAAATTTGTGTACGGACTTCTTTTATATATGAAAAATGGTATTTAAAAAAAATAAAGGGCTCCAATGGAATTTTTTTATTCAAGCCACATTGGAGTATCTTATAATTAGTATTTAAGTATATTGAAAGTGATAAAGAAGTATAATATATTCGTTTAAGTTGTATATTAGAAATAGGAGTACATATTCCAAAGAATACTAAACGGGCATCCTATATATAGAGAGAGAGCTAACTAGATTACTACTTTTAAATATTTTTGTCAAAGGAAAAAAAAATCGTTGCTTCTAGAAGAATACTGTATCCCATATGAGTGGAGTAATACAATTGCACGCGTTTGTTCCAATAATAACATACTATATGTATTCATGCATGATTGCAATCTTCCATCCTTTGTGCTCATTAAATAATTAATGATGCTTGTTTCCAATTCGGGATGATGCATGATTGCAATCTTCCATCCTTTGTGCTCATTAAATAATTAATCATGCTTGTTTCCAATTCGGGATGATGCCGTGATGCTGGACGAGGTATGTCTAGCTCCTTTCCTTGTCTCGTTTTGCCAACACTTTCCCTTTTTTAATAAACGTATATAATGCGAATGTTGTTTGGTCAGCTAACACCATTTCTCCATGCTAGTACACTAATTGACACCTCATTTTGTCTCCCAGTGATTGGAACTAGTGGCATAAAGAATTAATTGGGTTGTAATTCCATTAATTCTAGCAGAATTGGCGGAAGGAATTAATGGATTCCAATAGAATTTTTTGGTAGTTCTTCTGTGCTCTTGAAAAGAGTGAAAAACACAAACTCTAAATAACTTCATAAATGTGAAACTATGTAAAAAAGGTACATATGCACCTAGGTGCATATTTGACTTTGTCCACACAAGTAGATCAAAACATATATGTTGATATGCGCGCCAACTGATAATATCAGCTGAGTAGTCAAGTCTATATATGGTCTAAATAAGAAAATATATATTTAAAAATAAATTAAAAGAATATAATATAATTAAAAGAAAATAAAAATCTAAGGTTGATTATTGAACCTCACCTGGTTCATTATTCTTATTCTTTGCTGTTGGCCCATTTATTCGGCAATTCATTTGATCCCGTCTACATCAATTGGTATCCTTGTAGAAAGATAGCTTGGGATTGTACCCATGCATGCTTGTTTGTCACCATCGACACTAGACTTGGGAGTTGGACAGTGCCTTTCTGGGCTGGCACGGCACCACACGAACGGCAGGGCCAGGCCGAGCTTGAGGATCGGGCCCATCGGGTGCCATGTCACACTCCATCTTTCCGTGCTTGGGCCGGCACTGCTCGAAAAGCCTGGCGTAGCATGGCGGCATGTAGGCATGGCGGCGGCACCCACTTCGTCACCATTGCCACCCACTCTTGCTCCGGCCATGTCACGGTGGTGCTTCCTTCGCTACGCCGCCGCACCGGCCCGAGCTCGTTCACCATATCGTTCATCGCACCAGCCCGAGCCACAGCCGTATCGCCCACCCTCGTCGCGCTCTGGCTTCCATCACGTCACACTCTCGCTGTTACGCTCGCCTCGCCGCTGCGTCATCGAAGATCTAGGCCAAAGGGGAGAGGGGAGATGGGCCGGCAGCAGGCAAAGAGGAGAGGGGAGATGGGAGATGGTCCGGCGACGGCTAGAGAGGAGAGGGGAGCTGGGGTGATGGCCGCGCAGGAAGAGGGGAGCTGGGGCGACGGCGGCCGCATGGGGAGAGAGGAGAGGGGAGATGGGAGATGTGTTGGTGATATGCCTTAGAGACAATCATAGAGATGATTGTATCACGTCTATGTTTATGAGTTATAGAATAAATGTTTTTATGTTTTCTTATCATTTATAAATATTAACAAGTATGTGACTTATTGGTGAAGCTGTTTAACTTATATAATGTCATTCTAAATATATCCCTGATCAGATGTCACTGGTCGGAACACTAATGACTTATCGACCAGTGCATGTATTGATTGATGACCATGTTTCACCGGTCATGGATATGGGGATATCAAATCAATAATGTGAACACATATTAGAGAACATGGTGTTGGATTGGCCCACCTTGAAACACTATTGAGATTTTTATGATTTTATGTGTCATCAGTTGGTCTCAAGCAATAATAATGTATAATCCTTAGACCTGAGATCAGCATGGTTTCTTACTTATGTAATAGTACACTTAGGGGTTACCAAACGTTACTCCGAAACTAAGTAGTTATAAAGATAGCTTTTGGGTATGCTATGAAACATGTGGAGGGATATGACTGATCGGATATGGGATTTGCCTCTCCTAACATAACAGGAGAGATATCTCTAGGTCCCTCCATGTGGTCGGATAAAGAAAGTACATGGTCATGCCACTAGTGGTCGAAGAGTCAACCACACGAAGTTATACATCACTTGATCGAGAAAGTATTGAACAGTCTATGGATGACAAAATATCTCTCTTGGAGTTCAACTAGATATCGTGAGGCAAAGGGAGAATACACAAGCAAGTTGTTCAGTCCGACCAGAAACGAACTGGTCGTATGAAGATATGAACTGATCGTAAATTGGTTGAACATGATCACTAAATGGTCGTAAGGAGTTACAAACTGGTTGTAACTAAATATGAACTAGTTGTATGGAGATACGAGCTGTTCATAAGTGGTTAGGACCTGATCGCTCATCATATTGCATAAGGTTCGTCCGATATAATATTTATGTGTATTAGGGAATCGTTATGTCCAGCTAGAAACCGCTAACGACTCATGGTTGGAAAGGAGTTTTCGAGTCACAACCGATTACGCATCATAAAAATCTGTTAGAAAAATTATTCCTGATGGGTAACCATCATACAAATCAATTTTTGCTAGTAGCTAGACCCGAGGAGATTTGCCTGATAGTTCCTCGTCAGGAAAATTATTCCCGACGGTTTTTAACAGTAAGGCTTTCGATGTTTTCTAGTAGGGCGCGTAGTCACTCGTGTGGGTTTTGGATGTCATTTCATCTAAACAATTTTACGCGAAATTGGTTACTATGGATTTTTTAGCACCACCGTCAACTTTTGAAAGGAGAAACACTAATTTGTGCAATTGCTACATCGCCACGTCTAGTTAATCTTGATCCAACAGTTCTGTAGGTCGATCAAGCACCGTCGAAATACATACTATTAGTGTAGCCTAGCTTTGTTTTATGTTTTATAATAATAATTACAAAGGGTATGCTTATGCTTCAGTACACCTCTTTCAAAAAGATTTACGAATCTTGAAGGAAAGAGGTTAATATTAGGTGGGGACAAATATGCATAAGCTGAAAAATAAATCGAATTGAAGATTTGCCCTTACCTAATATGAATATCCAAGTATATATCTATATCTAATCTTCAATTTGGTTTATTTTTTTATAAATTGGTACAGATTTATCATCACCTAATTTTAAATACTTTGCTTTAAAATTCGTAAACTTTTCTAAAAGCCTATGGTCCGAAAAGGATAGGAGAGGTTTGGGGAAGGAATAGTGGTGGAATTTGGGGGGAGATCATAGAGACAGCAGTAGAAAGATTGAAGAAAGAAGACAGGGAAGGGGATCGGAGTTAGAAGAACAGAAAGAGGAGATCGATAGATAAATTGGGAATTTTTCGTATTTCATCGGTCAGTATCAATGGTGTACAGGACATCGATCGGTACTATTTACATAGCCTTCTGATGTGCACCCACTTACAACTAGGCCCCACAAGTTACAAGACTCATTTTCACTTACCCAAGAGCCCCACTAACACTGGCCATTCTACTGGGAAATGGATACTTTTCATGGAAGAAGGATTCAATACAGATGATCTACTGTGCATAGCATTAGAAATTGATTCCAATCGAAAATCAAAAGTCGATATCAATAGCTATAGTGTTTTTGATACAGTAAAATTGTTACAAATAAATATATCATTGTTGCTATAGTATTTGCTAAGGGTCATGCACTTACAAAAAAAAATACTGCTTACCTGACATATATTACTTGGATGACAGTACGTGTTGGCAGTAGCTAGCACTTGTGAATGTAGGCATTAATTTGCGCATGTGTATTCACTATTCAGGCATTGCCAGCCAATTAGAGTTCTTGTCAGATTAATTCACGTAACAACCGCTAGCTTGAAGTGGCAGGATCACCAAATTATACTAACACGACAAATTACGTACGCATCAAACAGAAGGCTATATGCAGCAGCAGTAACATGGCTATATGAAAACCCGTGCTGTGTCGGCGGATAAAGAAAACGACATATAGCCATGGTACTGCATGAAAACGACATATAGCCTTGATCCGCCTCCGGCCTCCTCAACTTATAGCTTTGCCGCATTCTAATTCTACACAACAGCAACAAGCTACTCCACTACTCCATTGCTCATTTGCTCACCACTCAGCACTCACTACTCTCTCTCTCTCTCTCTCTCTCTCTCTCTCGTGTACATGTGTATTTTCTGCAGTTTGTGTTGTTTTCCTTTGTAACCAGCTGGTTCACTGTGTCTAACTTCCTTGTGAGAGCTACTCAAACTATGTCTTGTACAAAGTGTCTGCTCAACTTGAAAATCGCAGAAGAAACTTGCAACTCTTAAATTAATATATCCGCAAATATCTTGTCATGTGAAAACAGCAAGGCGTATTCTGCACTATCTGTGCCATCTTTTTATTTCCCTTTATGTTATTTAAAAGGCAGAGGAGCACAGGACAGCAACGTTTAGGTGCTTGCTTTGCAAAGTGCCTCTGCTGTTGAGTGCTCTTGCTTAGGCCGGCCTCCTTTTGCTCCATCCTTTAGGCAGCGGCCATGGAAGCAGCAGCTGAGGAGAGGCCCCTGCTTCATCTCCAATCTCCTCAGGTAAACAATCAAGTACAATGTATTGGAAACCTAAATTCAGAATTTTTGAGATAATTTCAGAATATATAAAATTTTGAAAAAATTACACAAACATTGACCTTATGTAAGGAGCGTTCACAAAAAAAATCATAATTTTTTGACCTTATTTTGTATATTTACAAATTCTACAAATAGTATACTTAAATGAATTTTAGAGACAAATTCTGATTGGATAAAATTATGAAAAAATTACACAAGCAAGAAAACTCTATCTAGATACTCCACAAAAAAATTAATTTTTTGAGTTTATTTTCTATATTTAAAATTCCTATATTCTGTCATGAGTTGAAGCTGGCGATGGGAACCCCGCCTCACTGCTCAGGGTTCCGCCATGGGTTCAACTGGTGATAGGGACCTATTTTTATAATTTTTGGGGACAATGACCTAGTTTTGTAAATATTTTTTAAAAAAATATTATTTCCAAAAAACATTCATGTCATTTCCATCTTGTTGAACAATCTCACATGCATGATGCTGTGGACCAACACATATTGCTAGCTCATGTGACTCAACTATATAGCTATTGATAGCTAGCTCCTACGTTTCGTCGTCATTAGGTTCATTAGGTAAGCAAGAAGTAATTCAGAAGCTAACTCCCGTGTCCGCAGGGAATTAAGGTACAATTTTTCCTTTTTGAGAGTTTGAGACTAGGTAGCCAATTAAATCAAAGCCATTAATAATTGTTGTATATTGATGGTCGTATTGCCGGCAATCAAACAATCAAGCTCACAAGAATAAAAGTAGGACACCATACAAGATGTAGTCACAAACCCACAACTTCACAAGAATGAGCGATTCCTAGAATTTTTTTTCACAATAATCTATTTTTTATTATTAATTACAACATTATACATGCGATAATATTTTTTACAGAAATATACTCCTGTCGCCGAACCGTTGGGCGACTGGACCCAGTAGCTCAACGGTTAAGCGACTGGGACACTTGTTGCCCAACGGGCACAATGTATGCCTGGTTAGATGAGTGAGCTGCACACTAGGACCAACCGTTAAGCGACAAGTGTCCCAATCGCTCAACTGTTGAGCTATCGATCCAAATACCAACGGTTTGGCAAGCGAGTATATTTCGTAAAAATATTATCGCAGGTATAATGTTGTAATTAATAATAAAAAATGGATTATTTGAAGAAAAAAATTCCGATTCCTACCTCTCCTTATATCCGTGGAGGAGGTATACCATGTCTATTGAATCAGCAATACGAGACTAACTTTAACTACTCGGCCTAATGTGCCTCGTACCTCTAATAGGCCTATTTAGATGAAGTGTTCACATTACTACACAAAAGTTAATCACAGATAGTTTTGAACCATCTGAATTTATATATCTGTGACTTTGATCATCAAGTAGTTTCTCCTACAAATTTCGAACAAGTCGATCATCAAAAGCCTGATGTTTTCTAGAGAGTATCAAAAGATTGATGTTGATATATACGTGTGCACCAACTGAGGTTGTCAACTGTTGTTAACTACTCCCTTCGTTAGTATGGCATTTTAGAAAGCATGCGGTTAAACGTCTTTAACTTTGACTACTAATATGCACAAAACTATTGATATTGGTCATTTGAAAATGGTTTTATTAGATTTGTTGTGAAAATTATTTTACGAATATATATATATATATATATATATATATATATATATATATATATATATATATATATAATTTCCTGCTTACATAATTCATACAAAAAATGATGGTCAAAATTGCAAATTGAAGACCATGCTGCTGTCTAAAATATCATATATTCTTACACAGGAAATACTATGCAGGTGTAAATAAAATTCGACTGTTCTTTTTCAATATTTTTTAGTATTAATTTGAAGGGTTGTTTGCGTGTCCACAAGTCATATATGTTCGCACTAGATGAGTCTTGAGTGTCTTTTTTTTAAAAGGCAAATAGGCCCCTAAAGTAGAGCTGGCCAAACGGGTCGTGCCTGTCGGGCCGGCTTGAGGCACAACACTATAGGCCCGGTCTAGGCACGGCCCGGCCCGCACTGTTCATGGGTTGTGCCATGCTTGGACCGACACTCAGGCATGGTGGGCGGCCCAAGACGCAAGACTAACAAAGGTCCTGTCGTGCTAGGCACAGCCTGTGTAGCCCGACTACAGAGAGGCCGTCGAGTGCGGAGGGAGGCCGTTAGGCCGGTGAGGCGGCGTCGGCGAGGGAGGGAGGAGGATGACGGCGCCGGCCGCCGGTTCGGAGGAAGGAGATGGTGGCGGGGCCAGCTCGGGAAGGGAGGAGCCAGGAGGAGAAGAGGAGGGCGGTGCGGCCAGCTCCGGAAGAGAGGAGGCGACGAGCCGAGGAGGCCGGAGCACAGAGAGGAGGAGGGTGGGGCGTCGCCAGCGCAAAGAAAGGAGAAGGCGACGGGGGCCGCGGGACGGCTCGGGAAGGAAGGTAGAGGAGGCGGAGCCATGGAGGGCAGAGGCGTGGAGGTGGAGCTGTGGAGGTGGAAGACGGAGGGCGCAACGCCGCCGCCACTGTGCCACGCCCGTGGCAGTGCGCCAGGCCACCAGTGCCGCACGCCCGCACGTGGCAGAGAGGGCGATCGAGGGCGAGGGCGAGGGCAGCCGGGCAAGTGCGTAGGGGAAAAGAGGCACCGCGTCGGGCAGGGGCAGGGCAGGCCGGGCAGCGGGCTCGTGCGTCATGCAACAACCGTGTCTGGCACGACACAGCCTGAGTAAGTTCCAGCCACCGCTAGCATTTTCGACTGTTTTTAACTGTTTTTTTTACCGTTTGACTCTTTAAAAATAGCAAAAATATCTCAAAAATCCCAGTTAGTTGTGCAAATTCAAATTCGTGTTGAGCTAATTTGGCAAAATTCAAAAAATTTGTGCCAAATTTTGAAAATTCAATTTTCGGCAGCAAGTCAACAAAAGAGGTACAATACTATTTTTTGCATACTTTTATTATTAGTGCTTGTTATGCTAAGATGAAGGTAATAATAGTGTTAGTTTCGATTTTGCAGTTTTCGTTATGGACAGTCCTTATGATAGCTTTGCTCTTGGTGATTACAGACTTTCACTGGAGAAAATTGCGTCCAAGGAGGTGGCTGCGGCTATCTCAAGCCAACCGGATGGGCAAGGTGGAGTTCTGTCATCAGGCTCCACAACAGCATTAGGCTCGACGCCAACCGGTTCAAAGAGGTCAAGGCTGTCTACATCGGGAGTGTGGGAGCATTTCGACTGGACAACCAAGCAAGACGTATAGGGAAATGAGGTACCGTATGCTATTTGCAATATTTGTCGTAATGAATTGTCTGCGAAGTTTACAGGTGGAACGGAGCACTTGCTTAGACATGCTATAATATGTTAAGCCAAGCAAGGATTGGTGATGAGGCAAACACAGCTGCAGTACAACCCTGATAGTATGGTACGTAGCTGGAACTACGATCCTAAGGCAGCTCGTCAATCTCTCTGTCATTTAATTGCTTCTCAGGATTTACCGTTAGTTTTTGGGGGAGTCTGCTGCTTTCCAAACTTACATTAGGATTGCACATAATCCTATATTTTTTTCTAGACAGACAACAACTAGGGATCTAGTAAAATACTACAATGAACGTTGTAATAAAATAAATGAACTATTTAGTATGTGCACATTTTTGGGGCCCTGACCTTGGACATATGGAGTGGTCGGGTTAGGGAGGATTATCTTAGTGTAGTTGCTCATTATGTTAATGATGACTGGGTAATAGAGAAAAAAAATTATAGGTTCGAAATTAATTGATGTATCACACACAGGTGAGAATATTGCGGACTGTATTATCAAAGTCGTTGAAGACTTTGGTCTTACAAACAAAATATTCTCAATTACTTTAGACAACGCCGCTTCTGAAGGGTCACGGGTAGGCTACAATAGCACAAAACAAAATTTCTACCGCGCAAACAAGGAACCTCCGCTAGTAATAGACCACGAGATTATCACTAGACACGCCAACTCCTAGCGGAAGTAGAGTCGGTGTAGCGAGTTGATGTAGTCGTAGTCGTACTCGCCGCACGTCTCCGAGTTGATGCAGTAGTAGTCGTACTCGCCGCATGTCTTCGAGTTGATGTAGTAGTGGTCGTACTCGCCGCATGTCTCCGAGTTGCGGATCGTTCTAGTGTTGATGTTTTACAACAACACCTCCAAGGTATCCACATATACGGGGTAGGGACACCACGCGCTGGAGTGCTAGCGTCGACGGCGTGGTTGAGGAAGGCATGGCTATTAGGGTTCGGTAGTTCTTCCAAAAGATGATCAGCACACCCCATACCACCACCCCTCTATATATAGGCATCTATAATCGGTCTCGAACTTGAGGCCCATTAGGAACTCGTGGCCTACAAGAATTCGGATCACTATCCAAATCAAATCCTAGCCCTTTAAGTGTGTGGCCCTATAGGTTCATGCGTAGTCGGTTGTGACTCGAAAACTCTTACGAGTCGTTAGCGGTACCTAGCAGGACATAACAACTCCCGAACATACATAGAATATATCGGACGAACCTTAATAAAATATGATCTACGACCAGGTCCTTTTCACTTACGACCAGCTCGTATCTCCATACGACCAGCTTCGACCAGTCTGTATCTGGTCGAACTGAACGACTTGCTTGTGCATTCTCTCTTTGCCTCACGATATCTGGTTGAACTCCAGGTGAAATATTATGTCATCCATGGACTGTTCAATACTTTCTCGATCAAGTGTCGAATAACATCATGTGGTCGACACTTCGACTACTAGTGGCATGGCCATGCACTTTCTTTATCTGACCACAATGAGGGGCCCAGAGATATCTCTCCTGTTATGATAGGAGGGGCAAATCCCATATCCAACCAGTCATATTCCTCCGCATGTTTCATAGTATACCCGAAAGCTACCTTTATAACTATGCAGTTACGGAGCAGCGTTTGGCAACCCCTAAGAGTACTATTACACATGTAGGAAACCATGCTGATATCAGGTCTATGGATTATACATCATCATTGCTTGAGACCAACTGATAACACATGAAATCATAACAATCTCAACAGTGTCTCAAGGTAGGTCAAACCAACACCATGTTCTCTAACATGTGTCCATATTATTTGTTTGATATCTCCATATCTATGACCTGTGAAACATAGTCATCAACCAATACATATGCTAGTCTATTCATATATGTTCTCATATGTTTTTGATTAGGGAACATTTAAAAAAAATTATCGCAGAAATATAGAGTTTCACAATCAAGTCACATACTTGATAATAAATATTAACAATATTATTCTAGGAACAAGATAACATATTATCCAATGTTATGAAGATAACGAAATATAATCATTTCTATGATTGCCTCTAGGGCATATTTCCAACAGTCTCCCACTTGCACTAGAGTCAATCATTTAAGTATCTAATACCAATAGCTCTTGTGTGCGCCTCATGCTTTGGCTGTGTGAGAGGCTTTGTCAACGGATCAGCAACATTTAAATCCGTATGAACTTTGCATACTTAACATCCCCTCTATCCACCAATTCACGAATAAGATGATAACGCCTGAGTATATGCTTGGACTTCTGATGGGATCTAGGCTCCTTAGCCTGCGCAATGGCTCCATTATGGTCACATAGAGATCCATTGGGCTCGAGGCACTCAGAACCACACCCAAGTCAGCAATAAAATTTCTTATCTAAACACTTTCTTTCGCAGCTTCAGAAGCCGCAATGTACTTGGCCTCCGTCGTAGAATCAGCAGCCGTCTCTTGCTTGGAACTTTTCTAGCTCACTGCTCCTCCATTCAAAATGAATATGTCGACGTCTAGGACTCTCGTCACAGAACGAACAAATAAGAATATAAAAAGGCAAATGGAGATTACTATCTATTCACCAAAGGACTCAAGATGGTGAATGTGTATTGCAAAGGGTATGCTCTAATTACAGGGAAAGTGGCTATGAATACACGCGGATTAGGGCTTAGATGTGAATCTATCTTACAAAGGTACATATGCCAGACTATTTATAGTATTACAAGTGTCGGCAGTTAGTAGCAGTGGTGCCTCTTCGCGCCAATGGTTGCGTCTCTTCACGCCTCCGAGGGAGGTTTTGAGAACGGTCAAAGGAAAGACTTTATAGGCCTACTTTCCGACTGCTTGATTGATCTTGAGCCCAGAAGATTAACTCAGGCCCAGTAAAAATCTAGCTTATCTATTAATAAGCAAATAAAGATATACCCGGATAATTGACTAGTCAACAATCCTCGTCAGCCAGCCCCCCAACTTCAAGTGAAAATAACTTACTTGAAGAGGTTTTTGACTAGAACTAGACTTGGTCAAGAAGATAGTTTTACTTGTTCTAAATAACTATTTCCTTTAAGGAGTAGGAGCATTAGTCATATATATTTATGAAAGCAATTCCCGAAGGGACGATTATGCTTTATTCTTCATCGATTTATTAGGAACAGACTCTAATAAAATCTTATCTGTTAGACTTCCATCTGGTTTATTTAATTCCACCGTAAGTTACTGGTTTATAAATAACCTCCAGAAGGGCAAGAAGCAGAAACATTCCTTTAAAGACTCTCTATCTTTTCTGTATCCACTTTATCGTAGAAAACTTATCCTTAAACTCCCTTAGTTTGAGTAGATGATGTATCATAATAGTAGAGATCATGAAAAAAAAACAGATTTTATAGAATAGATTTGACTTTTTGAAAACCTTGATGTTATAATCTTTGGATTTTATGCTTCCAAGGTTTTCAAGAAGTCAATTCATTTTGTGAAATCTTCAAGAAATTGGCGAAAGAAAAATCCTGATAATTAGGTGATCTTCACTTGAGACGTATATCGAGGTAACTTCTATATTTAAGTAGTTTTATATCTTTCCACCTACGATGGATACGGGATGAAGATAACTTTAAGAAAAAGAAAAAACTTTGCAACTACTTTTTCTTACACATCTCTGACGCGTGGAACAACCTCCTTGACCAAACGTGACGTGTCGTGTCACCGCCAATCGAGGCGCAGTTGTTACATCCTTGAGGTTGTGGGTTTTAAATGCACCAAAGGTATATATTTGAATCTTTTACATCTCCTCAGGCATGTTTTTACCCTAGTTGTTTTTCACCTTTCCTTTTCACCGAGTACTTTTCGTTCTCCACGAACTTTCGAAAAAAAAGGATCTCCCAGTCTACCCCAATCGCTTGCATGTAGAGATATGTGCTCTACCTCTTTTACTTCCACTGTCATTTCCACTATTTCGTAATGTAATCTTTTGGCATGTTCGGTCCTTATTGTAAAACCTGACCCGATGCAGTATATGTGACTCTAATGTCTGTAATATAATGAATGGTACGGATTACGTCATGTATGAAATGATTCAGCGATGTCTCTATGAGCACTATCTACTGATTCAGAGAATAGTATAGTAATTTTCGTAGATGATTCGAGATTACGAAATCCGAGTCCGACAGAGCATCACTAGCTGCACGCCCTGCCCGGTGAGCCACGGCATCGCGTCGGCGATGATGTCCACACCCTGCTGGTGGTCCAGAAGCCCGATGAGCCCGATGACCGGCACGTCGTCGCGGACCTGCAGGGCCGCCTTGCACTGCCGCTTGCCGGTGTCCAGCGTCTCGAGGGTGTAGTTTCTGTAGCCGTCGGACTGCAGGTGCTCGCCGACCTCGGGGTTCCATTCGCCCATGTCAATGCCGTTCACGATGCCGTCCAGCTTCCAGTCGTTGTGGTTTATTATCTCGTGAAGGCCCCAGCCACCATCCATCGTCTTCAGCTCCCACAGGTAGCCAAGGCTAACGGTGACCACCCGGTCTGCCATCTTCAGGCCAGCAGCGAGAACATTGCTGTGCTCGCCACCGGCGGGGTCGTACAGTTTGAAGTGATCGATGTAGTGCTCAGGCAAGTCCATGTTGCAGAAGTCATCTGCAGGGCCACGACCCTGCAAAGGCAAACATTTAGGGGAATAGGGGAAATTGTTATATAACTTTCGGCAGTTTTTTGAAACTAAAACTATTACTTTTCTTAAGCTGAAAGCTTCCGGTTTCTATTAATAGAAACCACAGACTACAACGTTCAAAGGCAAACATTTAGTATCAAGGTTTGGCACTAGATTATCGTGTAGCACATGCAATCTGACTCAGGGTTCACAATTTTGACGAAATTTCCGAAAATTCGTTCATTTCGTCCCCATACAAAGGAAACAGTTTCGTTCATAATTTTTCGGTTCATTTGATTTCTAAGGGTTAAAGAGAGTGAACGCAGCTATTATAACAAAAGTATGCAGACAGCCCAGTGGTATGCTAGCATATAAAGCGGCGGTGAGACGACCTGGGTTCTTGAACCCCAGGATCACGTTGGATTCTTTTTATTTTTAAAAAAAATTTAAATTCAAATTTGATCAAACCTAGGCCGAAAATTACCGAAATTTCATCCGATATGACCGAAATTTCGGCCATTTTGCTACCAGAAGAAAGAAAATACAAAACGAAATTGAAAACCCTGATCTGACTTACATGAGCAAAATCATTCACGGAATGAATCAATGTCTGAAGCACATCATTGTTCATTATTAGCTTTCAAGAAGCGTACTACTTGCCTATTCATTTCATAAGAACTAATTGGTGTGTGAAAGTAAATAAACATCTTCTATATCAAGCAAAAAACGTGTTTCTAGATTATATGGCGACATCAAGAAGCTACCTCAATAGAGCTACATCAATAGAACTACATCAATAGAACTAATTATGTTTCTAGATTTAACATAAATAGAGCTACCTCAAAACTACACATGCAATAAAAAATTGTTTGCTAAAATGTCGTGCTAAAAAGACAACTCAAAACCTCTGGAAATGCTGTTAGTTTTTCGTCAGAAAAATACTGACCACAAAACTAAAAACGAACGATCTTTTATTTTGCACAAGCAGTGGGGGCTAATCTGACTCACTGACTGTTACCAAAGGAACGAGGCCCCCAAGTCTACAACCACTACGACAGCGCCAACGGCAAGGTGGGCGGCGAGAAGCAGTCGTTCGAGGTCGACGCGATCGTGGGCGCGGACAGCGCCAACTCCCGTGCGGCCAAGGACATGGGCGCGGCCGCGTGGACGACTACGAGTACGCCATCGCGTTCCAGGAGCGCGTCAAGATCCCCGACGACAAGATGCGGTATTACGAGGAGCGCGCGGAGATGTACATCGGGGACGACGTCTCCCCCGACTTCTACGCAGGGTGTTTCCCAAGTGCGACCACGTCCTTACTTGAATTCCTTGAATTTCAGTATTTTTCTTCTTTTTCCCTTCTTCTTTTTCCCCTCCTCTTTTTTTTTCTTTCCCCTTTCCTTCTCCCTTGCTTTCTCTTCTAGTCTTCCCCTCTCCCATCACAATGGCGTACTCCCTCCCTCCCTCTCCCTCACTCCCTTGCTCCCTCTCCCTCATAGTGTTGCCCGCCCTCACGTCCTCCCTCTCCCCCAGTAAAGGTGCCTGAGGGTGGAGGCGGGCAAGAGTGTGGTGGCGGCCAAGGCGGGCGGAGGCGACGAACCGCGACGGCAGCGGGCAAGTGCGTGGAGGCGGCGGACAACCTCAAGCATAGGCGCCACAGGGCGTGCCCATACCGACACGGCCCGACGGTGGCCTGACGCGCCATCGTGTAGTGCCATTCCGGGCCTCGCCGGCGACTGTTCTTGCCGGCATGGCCCGGCGAGCTCACCATGTCATGCTGCCGCGGCCTGAGGCCCGTTTTGCTCTTGCCATTACGGCAGAGCACGTCCTGACTCCCACGTCTAGTCGACACCTAGCTACCTTGTAAATACATACATGTATTGAATGATCGATGAATTAGCAACTAGTCTGTCACATTGGCTGGTAGTATTCCCTCTGTTTCGTCGTGTAAGTCTATTTTCTTGGGAAGTGTTGTTTTACAATGTAAGTATATTGATCAACTACGAGTGTAGTTATTGTAATATTTTTACTCTCTACCCCTACTTTAATGTAGTACCAAAAGATTGAGAACTCGGCAACCCACGATTACACAACGAATCGCCAAAAACAAACCGGCCAAATTTGAATTCAAGCCGGTTACCGGATTCCAACTCCAAATTTGGTTTCAAAATTTTGATCAGTTTTTTTCATAGGGTTCCGGTTACTGGTAGAAATCTCGGTGACCCCATTTTTTTTTCTTCAGCTGGTTTTCTCCCTGGTTGGAGGGTGTCGTTTAATAGGGGTATAAAACTATATACGGTCCATTGTCATTAACTATTTCTTACAATTGTGGCTTTTTGGTCTATTCACATGATGGAGTTGAATTAATATTAAACGGAGGGAGTACATGAGCAAATAATGTTTTTGTTTATATAAAACAGTTTTTGCTCGTATCATATCTCTTCATTAAAACAGAAAATAAAGAGGCCTTTTACAGGTGGAATGTCCGGTTTGACCACGATCTGCATGGTCCATCTGTCCTTTATTCTGTGTTTGCAATGCTATTGTCAAAATCAAAACCTTATTAGCCCTTAATTAGGCCAGCAGTATGTTCAGATTTCTAGAACGGCCTCTAACCATAAAGAGTCCTCCGAATTCATGTATAGCAACGTCAGCATGACGTCGTAGTGTCCGGATTAACAGCGTGTTCCCGCCAAGGACGGGGCTGTGTACACGCCACTACCAAAACAGAGAATCCCTTGCTGTCAAGAATTTTCTAACGGGCTTATTAAAAAAACTGTCAGCAAAACATTAAAATATCTGTCAGAAAAATTATTCCTGACGGGTAACCATCAGACAAATCAATTTTTGCTAGGAGCTAGACCTGAGGAGATTTGCCTGATGGTTCCTCGTCAGGAAAATTATTCCTGACGGTTTTTAACGGTAAGGCTTTCGTTGTTTTCTAGTAGGACATGTAGTAACTCGTGTGGGTTTTGGACGTCATTTCATCTAAACAATTTTACCCGAAATTGGTTACTATGGATTCCTTAGCACCACCGTCAACCTTTGAAAGGAGAAACACTAATTTGTGCAATTGCTGCATCGCCACGTCTAGTTGATCTTGATCCAACAGTTCAGGAACAGTGGTGGAATTTGGGGGGAGATCATAGAGACAGCAGTAGAAAGATTCAAGGAAGAAGACAGGGAAGGGGATCGGAGTTAGAAGAACAGAAAGAGGAGATCGATAGATAAATTGGGAATTTTTCGTATTTCTTTGGTCAGTCTCAATGGTGTACAAGACATCGATCAGTACGTATTTACATAGCCTTCTGACGTGCACCCACTTACAACTAGGCCTCACAAGTTACAAGACTCATTTTCACTTACCCAAGAGCTCCACTAACACTGGCCATTCTACTGGGAAATGGATCCTCTCCATGGAAGAAGGATTCAATACAAATAATCTATTGTGCATAGCATTAGAAATTAATTCCAATCGAAAATCAAAAGTCGATATCAATAGCTATAGCGTTTTTGATGCAGTAAAATTGTTACAAATAAATATATTATATATCATTGTTGCTACAATATTGCTACGGGTCACACACTTACAAAAAATACTGCTTAAACCTTGCAGCAACGCAAAGGAGTAGTACGTGTTACCTGACATACTACTTGGATGACAGTACGTGTTGGCAGTAGCTAGCACTTGTGAATGTAGGCTTCAATTCTGGGCAAACAAAAATGGCGATGCCTCAGTTTCTCATCCATTAATCATGACAGAAGCTTACTTACAGATACAGTATTTCTTTTCTTACAGCTAGCATGCATATATGTAACATCGAAGGAGCACGTAATTAGCTGGGATGACCTTTCTAATTAGGACTAATTCACTGCATACGTATATATATGCAGTACCTACCGGCGTGGCAACCGTGCCCGCCAAAATTTTGTCGTTTTCGCGCGCAAAGATGTTACGGAAACCCATTGCTGAGAGAGAGAGAGAGAGAGGGTAGCAGTCATGGCGGTGGGCCGTGCTGTGTCGGCGGATAAAGCTGGCCGGAGTGATGTAACGCCATCGATGTGTGGCCTTGAAAGAAAACGAGAGGGGCACTTCGTACAGCAACAAGCTACTCCACTACTCCATTGCTCACTACTCTCTCTCTCTCTCTCTCTCTCTTGTGTACATGTGTATATTCTGCGGTTTGTCCACTGTCTCTAACTTCCTTGTGATAGCTAGACTCAAACTAGGTCTTGTACAAAGTGTCTTAGATCGCAGTAGAAACTTGCAACTCTTAAATTAATATATCCGCAAATATCTTGTCATGTGAAAACAGCAAGGCTTATTCTGCACTATCTGTGCCATCTTTTTTTCCTCTCATTCTCCTTTTGCTCCATCTTTTAGGCAGCGGCCATGGAAGCAGCAGATGAGGAGAGGCCCCTGCTTCATCTCCAATCTCCTCAGGTAATATTCTCTTCTCTTCTCTTCTCTCATCAAGTTATCTTGTTTCGATGATTGCCTCATTTGAGAGGGAGAAAGGGAGGTCATCAATTCAAACACTTGCCTGTAGTTAGAGCTAACCAGTACATAAAGATGCCCTTTTTGTGTGAAATAAATTTCATAAGTGTAATTCCTTCAGCACACATATCAGTGCTTTGATTCAATACATTGGGCAATTTTCAGTTGACATTAAAAACAAGAAGAGCATAGTCGTCTTTACAAGAAGGAAAAAAATCATGCCCAAGGTATACATAAAGCATAGGCCAAGTTTGATTTCACATAACGAGTTAAAAAAAATCTTGGTGCCTATTTACAACAAGAATGCATCCCCTTTTTCCTGAGGAAAAACAATAAAGAGGAAGAACATGGTCTCTTGTTCTTCTCAAATTCTCTGCAAAGATTTACAGTTTAATTTTTGCAAAACTGAATCTCTTGGTGCTGTGATGCAGGATGTAGGTTCAGAATATACAAGTGATGGATCAGTTGATATCAACAACCAGCCTGCTCTGAAGCACAACACAGGGAATTGGAGGGCGTGCTTCATGATTTTAGGTACCCGAGAGCAATTCATGTAACAAACCAGCATCACTATCAAACTGCTCCTGTTTCTCTCCTTGTCCTACATGTTAGTTAACCACTTGAACACGTACTAGGTGTTGAATTCTGTGAATGCACGGCCTTCTTTGCAATCGCAAAGAATTTAGTGACATATCTCACCACTGTGCTCCACGAAAGCAAAGTTACTGCCGCGAGAAATGCCTCTGCCTGGGCCGGCACTTGCTTCCTCACACCACTTATTGGGGCCTTCTTGGCAGACACTTATTGGGGGAGATACTGGACAGTTGTTGTTTTCCTTCCAGTTTACATCGTTGTAAGTACAAACAGCTAACCAATCTGATCTGCATCGTGTGATACCTGCAACTCTGAACACTTCCATTTTGTCAGGGGATGCTTGTTCTCACTGTTTCAGCGTCACTCCCAGTGTTCTCAACATCTTCCTACCATGGTGAAGTTCATCCTGCTGTGGTCCACCTAGGACTCTATCTTGCTGCCCTTGGAAGTGGTGGTGTCAAGCCCTGCACGTCAACCTTTGGGGCTGACCAGTTTGATAGCGCTGACCCGCCGGAGCTAGTGAAGAAGGGCTCCTTCTTCAACTGGTACTACTTCATGATCAGCACCAGCTCCCTGTTGTCAGGCACAGTGCTTGTTTGGCTGCAGGACAATGTTGGGTGGGGGGTCAGCTTCGCAATCCCAACAGTGCTCATGGTCTTCAGTCTTGCAGTATTCATTGCCGGCTCGAGGGTATACAGGTATAGGAAACTGGGAGTAAGCCCACTCACGAGTCTCTGCCAGGTGGTAGTTGCGGCTGTCAGGAAGTGGCATCTGCAATTGCCGGATGATAGCTCACTTTTGTATGAGCTGACCGGTGCACCTTCAGGAACTGAATCAAATCCCAAGATTCAGCATACCGATCAATTCAGGTACTTGGATTATTGCAAAATACAAGTAAAGTTATAGTCTAAATTTGACATCTGAAAATAATTCACTAGCACCGAGCTATGGTAACTTTGATATCAAAAAACAATTGACTTGTTCTGAGCTATATAATATTGCAAGTACAATGATGAATGGGAAATTCGCTGAAGAACCATTTGTTAAAAATAACTCTATAAGCGAAACGTTACCTGAAAAATGTAGAGTTGGCACAGAAGTTAGGTCTTATAACTGTGTTCTTCAGGTTCCTTGACAAGGCTGCCATTGTGCTGCCCCCAACGGACAAGCAACGCATGGAGCCGAAGTGCTCATGGAGGATCTGCACAGTGACGCAAGTTGAGGAGCTGAAGATGCTTCTCCGGATGTCCCCCATCTGGGCATCATTCATTATCTTCTATGCAGTCTCCGGGCAAATATCCTCGACGTTTGTTGAGCAGGGGATGGTCATGGACAACCATGTTGGCCCATTTGCCATTCCACCTGCATCCCTCTCCATCTTTGGCGTGTTCAGCATCCTCATCTGGGTCCCCGTGTATGAAACTGTACTAGTGCCACTCGCGCGGCGTTTCACTGGCAAGGACAAGGGCTTCTCGCAGACACAGCGCCTTGGAATTGGCCTTGCATTATCAATGCTCACCATGGTGTATTCAGCATTGCTCGAGATGAAGAGGTTAGCGATTGCAAACGCCAGCAGTCTGATAGACCAGAATGTGCCCGTGCCGATTAGCATCATGTGGCAGGTGCCATCGTACTTTGTGCATGGTGCAGCTGAGGTTTTTGCCGGAATCGGCATGACAGAGTTCTTTTACGACCAGTCCCCAGATGCCATGAAGAGCCTGTGCACAGCGCTTGGGCAGCTCGCAATCGCGTCTGGATCTTACTTCAACACCTTCGTGTTTGGCATTGTTGCGGTGGCCACGAGGCGCGGTGGGGCGCCCGGATGGATCCCAGACAACCTGAATGAAGGACATTTGGACTATTTCTTCTGGATGATGGCCGTTCTTAGCTTACTAAATTTGGCACAGTTTGTGCATTGCTCCATGAGGTACAGAGGGAAGACAACTTCTTGACCCAAAATGCATTGCCACAGTGGAGACTGGGCAGGAGCTGCTTGGTGTAAGCTAATGCTAGTCTACTCGCCAAAGTAATATCTTCAAGTATGAGCCTGACATGAGGTGCCCAACTAATAGCAAGTTCCCATTTCATGTATAAAATAATATAAGCTGCAAATCCTTATGTAAGGGGTATAAAATTTAATGTAATCTAGGATCATACCGGCGCCTTGCTGTGGTTCATGGTTATTCTCGTGGTTATGTACGCTTAGTTAGTATGGGCCTAACATGAGTTGCACAGCTGATTCTAAATTGCGCATACCTTCTACCACTGAATAAGCTTAAGCTGTCAATCCTTATGTAAACTTCAGAGTAAACTATACTAGACATGATCTTCAAACATGGTTAGTTAGAACACGAATTAAGGTCCTTAATTCTTTTCCATCACTCGTGTGAAAGTGATTCGATCGACTGACGCAGAACACATGCTAGTTTTTCCCCCTTCAAGCTAACAGCAAAGTTGCTTCGTACATACATAAGTTAATTAATTAACTATTCCCTGGCAAGAACCTAGAGGTATTTTATGCAAAGCTGATTTGTTCAAATATATCCCTTGTAATTTTTATACCGTTTGCCAAAAAAAAAAAACGAGTTCGGCGGTTACCTGAGCGTCGTCACCTGCAGTTTCGCCGCCCATCTGAAACTGAAACTCCAATCCGTGCGACCGTGCGTGGGCAAATCGCCGAACAGGTTGCGTGCATTTCAGAGAAAGGAAAAATGGCGGCCGTCGAGAGGCTTGGACATAGCGCACAGCATCGGCATCTACAGAGGTTGTGACCCCGGAGGCGGCGACTGCGGCGGCGACTCTCCCTCGCAGTGGTTGAGACCCGCCGCCTGTGCCGCCAGGAGCCAAGGATGACGACGGCAACAGCGCCCTCGGTAGGCTCTAACGACCGCGAGGCAGGATACCCACGATCAGCGGCCCGCAGCAACTGCAGTGCGGCGGCGGCTCGGCCGGCTCGCACCCGCGACGGCGCGTTCGACGGGTTAATGCGGTTTATTTCTCGTTTGGGCTTCTCCGCTTCAATTTTCTTGAATGATCACACCCCGGCAGCTTATTTGCCGACTAGGATGCCACGTCACTCAATCCACAAAATCAGTCTTTGGATGTGATCTGCATGGGTCAAGGTGAATAAAGTTTTTTGGAAGCATCTGGCTATTGTCTTCCTCCTCATCTACTCCTGACTCGACCACAACCTTCGCAGGAGCAGTTGCCGGTAAGTTGCACCATTTCATTTGTTTACATGATAACTTTATCTTCACTAGTAGTGCTTGATGCACTTTCCTCGGTCATGAATTTGGTCATAGTACTCTTTATGTTAGCACATATATATGAGATAGGCGTATTTGATAGTTCATGTTTCATCCAGTTTATATGTTGCAAGCTATCTATTTAATGAATTCTGAAGTAAATTAATCAATAAAGTGCTCTATTTCTCAATGGTTTAAACCCACATAAATGTCTTGCTTGCATGAGATTGACAGTGCTGCTTACGAGTATTGCTGCTAACACAACCATTGTCGGACCCGGATTTCGTAATCCAGAATCCTCTGTGAAAACACTATGCTATTCTCTGGATCAGTAGTTAGCACTCACAGAATACATCACTGAATCGATTCATACACGATGAAAACTAAATCATTTATAAATTAACACATCAGAGTTTACATAGACCGCATCGGACCAAGTTTTACAGTAAGGGCCGAACAAACCAAATCATTACATCACAAAAGTAGCGAAAGCGACAACGGAAGCAAAAGGGGTAGAGCACATCTCTCCACAAGCAAGCGACTAGAGAAACCCGTATGCGTCCGATATTACCCAAACACTCAGATAATATAGGATGCACGCAAGCACCGACGAAATCAGCTAGACTGAAGCGAGACCTAGACTAAAATAACTAAACTACTCCTCATCATCTCCTGGACCTCCAACTTCTGGATCCTCGTAGTATGCGTAATCTCTCGGATTTCCTGCTTCTGAGGGTTTGGGGGGAAAGAGCAAGGATGAGCACACTTCCGTGCTCGCGAGCCAACACACAAGGTGCAATAATATACATGCAAGTTTACCAAGGATGGCTCGGGTTCTTTTATTTGCTAAAGCAACATTTTTAATTATCATAATTACAAATTCCTATCACTTAGCATTTTTAACCAAATTGCTTTTCGTTTAAAGAGAGTAATTATGCAATATTTATAACAACAAAGGCTACCTCCACCTTATGCTTAATTTGATTGGGGCTATCCCCATTTATTAACACCACTGAGTTCGAAAACCCAGGAAAAATCTAATCTTAGGGCTAGGTGAGCCCATCCTGATTTTCATACCACCCATAAAGGTTTTTGAAATAGAACTAACTCTAGTAAGTTCCCATGTCCTCCTTTGGTTTTTCTCTCTGCCAAGTCATATGGCACATTACCCTTCCACCTTGGCTTCTTTGCACATGTGGCAAGCCACCTCCCCAGCCACCTCACCATCTGTTGCCCTGTGTCAAGGCCATGTGGTAAAGCCCGAGCCACAGGTCCATAGACTTAGTCCACCGTATACCAACTCTATGCCATGTGGGACCCCTTGACATCCTCTCTCTTTATATCTTTCTCTCTCCAGCACCATGGCCCACATGCTACGTCACCGCACCGGCCTGAGCTCATCTGCAATCGTCCATCGCGCCAGCTTGAGCCATGCCCGCATCGCCCACCCTCGCCGCGCTCTGGCTTCCATCATGTCACGCTCGCCTCACCGCCACATCGTCGAAGATCTAGGCCAAAGGGGAGAGGAGAGATGGGCTGGCAGCAAGCGAAGAGGAGAGGGGAGATGGGAGATGGGCCGGCAGGGGGCAAAAAGGAGAGGGGAGCTAGGGCGACGGCCGCGTAGGGAGAGGGGAGCTGGGGCGACGGTGGCCGCACGTGGAGAGAGGAGAGGGGAGATGGGAGATGTGTTGGTGATATGCTCTAGAGACAATCATAGAGATGATTATATCACATCTATATTTATGAGTTATAGAATAAATGTTATTATATTTTCTTACCATTTATAAATATTAACAAGTATGTGACTTGTTCGTGAAGCTCTTTAACTTATATGATGTCATTCTAAATATATCCCTAGTCGGATGTCACTGGTCAGAACACTAATGAGTTATTGACCAGCACATGTATTGATTGATGACCATGTTTCACCAGTCATAGATATGGGGACATCGAATCAATAATGTGAACACATGTTAGAGAATAGGGTGTTGGATTGGCCCACCTTGAGACACTATTGAGATTGTTATGATTTTATGTGCCATCAATTGGTCTCAAGCAATAATGATGTATAATCCTTAGACCTCATATCAGCATGGTTTCCTACATGTGTAATAGTACACTTAGGGGTTGCCAAACGCTACTTTGTAACTGGGTAGTTATAAAGGTAGCTTTCGGGTATGCTATGAAACATACGGAGGGATATGACTGGTCGGATATGGGATTTGCCCCTCCTAACATAACAGGAGAGATATCTCTGGGTCCCTTGATGTGGTCGAATAAAGAAAGTGCATGGCCTTACCACTAGTGATAAAAGAGTCAACCACGTGAAGTTATCTGTCACTTGATCGAGAAAGTATTGAACAGTCCATGGATAACAAAATATCTCACCTAGAGTTCAACCAGATATCGTGAGGCAAAGGGAGAATACGCAAGCAGGTCGTTCGGTCTAACCAGAAACGAACTAGTCGTATGGAGATATGGACTGGTCGTAAACTGGCTGAACATGATCACTAACTGATCGTAAGGAGTTACAAACTGGTTGTAACTAAATATGAACTGGTCGTATGGAGATACGAACTGGTTGTAAGTGATGAGGATCTGATCGCAGATCATATTGCATAAGGTTCATCCGATGTAATATTTATGTGTATTAGAGAATTGTTATGTCCTACTAGGAATCGCTAACGACTTGTGGTCGGAAAGGAGTTTTTGAATTACAACCGATTACGCATGGACCTACAGGGTCACACACTTAACAGGTTGGAACAAATGAGTTAGGATAGGATCCATTATAGGCTATTTATAAGGGGATGCATGGGGTTGTTAGGACAAACGTGAGTTGCTCCACCAAAACCCTAGCCGCCATCTTCTCGAAGACCCTACTGTGCGCATTGTGCTAGCACACCAATGTACGGCGTTCCACCCCTAGACGTGTAGTTACCGTAGAGGCATTGTTGTGATTGCTGCTGTGCTGATCGAGGATGATCCACGACCTATGCAAGGAACGTGATAGGTTGCTGGAGGAGATGATCGGTACCAAGGATGTTGGACAATCGACTACAACCACTTCATCGATGCGCTCGATGTTGGATCAGGCTGCTCCAACTCTTCTTCCGCTGCACACGCGCGTCTAGTGGTAACGATCTGTTATCTCTTACTTGCATGGCTTCCTAATTTACATGGTAGAATTTTTGAATTGCCAGCTAGTGTAGCCTACCCGTATCCCTTCAAGATGGCCCGACAGCGGTCGGACAGGAGAAATGGGACGACAGTCGCCGCACGGAGAGATGGGTGACGATGGAGACAAGGCGATGGGGAGAGGGGTGAGGAAGAGAGAGAATGTGGGAGAAAGGAGAGAGAGAGGATAATATTTATTGTTTGGGCCCTCCAATATATACTATGCATTGAGAATGTTGTGTCTAATGTGGTTTCTAAATGATGTGCAGAGTAATAGATATGATTTTGTTGTATGTGCATTGAGAATGCCCTAATAGTCATGCTCACCAATGCTCCTAGGTGCCATACAGTCTCATCTTAGGGTTAGTTCAAAAGTTAGTTGTCGCTTAGGATCACAGAGTTGCCGTGTACATAGAATGTGTTCTATGCAAAAGAGAGAGAGAGAGAGAGAGAGAGAGAGAGAGAGAGAGAGAGAGTGCATGGCATGAGTTGCATATTTTTGTTTTCAAGAAAAAAAATTAGTCCCACCATAGTCTTATTCTCTACCATATGCTTTCAATGGCATCAGTAATCTACCATTAGTATGTGGCTCTGTGCACGGTAGGTCGGTTTGGAACGTAGGAATTTCACAACAAATTCACAGGAAACAATATAATTCCTGTAAGTATGTGGCATGACAACATCTTAGAGTGCATGCAGTAATCTCATTGAGTTCTTGCAGTAATGTTGTTGAGTGCTTGCGGTAATGTCATTGAATGTATGTAGTAATTTCATTAAGTGCTTGCAGCAATGACGTTGAGTGCATGCAGTAATCTCATTGAGTTCTTGTAGTAATTTCGTTGAGTGCTTGTAGTAATGTCGTTGAGTGCTTGCAGTAATGTCGCTGAGTGGATGCAATAACAATATTTGTCTAAAATATTAATGAATTTTTACTTTTTCCCCAAATATTTATGTGTCCATAAATTTACGTAATTACTTGAATTTTGACATTTTTCTTCTTTTTCCTTTCTTTTTTTCCCTTTTCCCTTTTTTCCCTCCTCTTTTTTTTCTTTTTCCCTTTCCTTCTCCCTCGCTTTCTCTTCTAGTCTTCCCCCTCCCCTGCCGCAATGGCGCAGTCTCTCTCCCTCCCTCCTTCCCTCTTCCTTACTCCCTTGCTCCCTCTCCCTCATGGTGTTGCCCGCCCTCACGTCCTCCCTCTCCTTCAACAGAGGTGCTCAAGGGTGGAGGTAGGCAAGAGCGTGACGGCGGCCAAGGCAGGCGGAGGTGACGAACTGCGACGGTGGCGGGCAAGTGCATGGCGGTAGTGGACAACCTCAAGCACAGGCACCGCATGCTGACATAGCCTGACGTGCCATCGTGCAGTGCCGTTCTGGGCCTCACTCGCAGCTGTCCATGCTGGCATGGGCCGGTGAGCTCGTCATGCCATGTCGCCGTGGCCTGAGGCCCGTCATTCCTGTGCTGTGTCGGCAGGGCACGACCCGACTCCCACATCTAGTCAACACCTAGCTACCTTGTAAATACATACATGTTTTGAATGATCGATGAACTAGCAACTAGTCTGTCACATTGGCTGGCAGTACTCTCTCTGTTTCTTTGTGTAAGTCTATTTTCTTGGGAAGTGTTGTTTTACAATGTAAGTATATTGATCAACTAGGAGTGTAGTTATTGTAATATTTTCACTATCTACCCATACTTTAATGTTGTACCAAAAGGTTGAGAACTCGGCAACCCCCGATTACACAGCGAATCGCCAAAAACGAACCGACCAAATTTGAATTCAAGCCAGTTACTGGATTCCAACTCCAAATTTGGCTTCAAACTTTTGATCAGTTTTTTTTTCCTAGAGTTTCGGTTACTGGTAGAAATCTTGGCGACCCCGGGTTTTTTTTCAGCAGCCAGTTTTCTCCCTAGTTGGAGGGTGTCATTTAATGGCGGCATATCCTGTGCACATGTCCCATTTGGTGGACATGTGCACATAGCGCATCTGAGCCGTTCCTTTGAGAATCCACGGCCGTGGTATCCCCTTAGCTCCCACTTCTCCGACTTCATGAACCCCCCCCCAGCCAGCAAAGGATGCGGGCATCCATACGACCGCCCGCCGAGTACATGGGGACAAACTGATCAATCCAGGAGCAAGATGAGCCAGAAGGAAGCGAGGTCCACGACTAGCCCCATAGGGTCCACGACCACTTCAACAAGGTCTTTAGGACCTCCCTGTAGGACCTCCCTAGGACCTCCCCAGGACCTCTTCGGGACCTCCCCAGGACCAGTCCTACGATACTCGATACTCAACATAAATAGTACTGGTCGTAGATAAGTTATAGTATATATCTTTTAGATGGAGTCGGTTGTAATCTTTCCATAACTGTATTAGGAAAGAATCTTTGTACGATACGTGAGTTAGAGATAGAATCGACATTAAGCCGTGTGTGAGTCGGCCGCACCCTTAGGTGCCAATATAAGGCCAGGGCTTTGCCCATTGTAAAGGGAGAAGAATTTTAGAAAGAAATACAGAAAAGTCACGGTGACTTTGTGGTGTAATATCCTGCATGTTTTGTTGAGGTTTTCCCATCTAGGGTTTGTTGAGGTCGGAGCAAGGCAAGAACACGATGTTCTTGAGATTGCCTACCGAATCTACACGATTCAACTCGTCTAATTCGTGATCTTTGCTGCTCACGATTTAGAGAAGCTTCGAGTTCATGCTTCTAATCATCCTTGTGATTGATTAGTGCGTGAATATCTGGATATCTATCTACACTGCGACGTGATCGAAGGAGCTACTGCTGTCTTCATCACCGCAAGGTTTCAAGGAGGGTTGTACCCTAGCCGTAAGAAGAAGGACTACTCTGTTGTTTGTACCGCGAAAGATCGGGCAATCCTACGCCTTAGCTAGTTTACTAGTTGATCCGTATCAGGTGGTATCAGAGTGCCAAGTTGATCGCGGTACGGAAATTTTTTTTCTTGCTGCTTTCAGGATGTCAGGGGCAAGCTGAAGGGGTTTGAGTGGTTACCCCAGCAACGACTTGGGAGAACCGATCGATGATGACTTGCCACTCGCAGTACAAGCACGATTCAAGGCGATCCTCGGACACATCAAACGCCGCGAGGACATCATTCGTGCTGATTTCGATGGAAGCATCAATGGGGTGAATACAAGGATCAACAAAGTGCAAACTTCGTTGAATGTTCGCATCACAGAGGGTGTAATATCCCAAATCTTGGGTTTGTATTTCAAATGTATAAAAATGAGGAGAATTTAAAACTTTTGAACATGCATTGGTTTTATGGAGTTTTTGCATAATTTGTTGGACTTGATATTGTTGAAAACAAGGAAAACATACAACTCAAATTGAAGTTCCAAAAGAAAGCAAGAGCAAAAACTTGTGATAATCCTCTGGAAATAGTTTATTCAAATACTAAGATAATTATCACGAATTAATATAATTTTTTCCAAATTTTTGGAACCTAATTCAACCCCTAGAAAATTCAAACACAAGTCAAAGACCTATTCTAAGTTTGAATTTGAATTACACAAATTAAATATTGAACAGTAGGTTTTAAATTTTTATTTGGAAACTAGGATGTCCCAGGAACCCCTCTGATTAATTTCAGAATTTTTAGAAATTTATTTCTAATTTTAGAGCCCCGGTCAAATCTACTGCTAGTTAGTCAAACTGATTTGAATTTCGGCTCAGCACTATTGCTCCGGCTTGAACCCAGACTCGAGTCTGACCCGCGCCTTTGGACTCGACCGGACCAACTAACCGCACCCAACGTCAGCCATCCGATCATCATCGAACGGTCCCGGCAGGACCAGCCCATCGCCCGAGCCACCCTCGCGCGCGCGCCGTGTTGTGTCGCTGACGCCGTGGCCCCACTTGTCATATCCTTCATCCACCTCCTGCTGCGTCGCGCAGAACGTGAGCGCCACGCACCCGCGCTGCTCTACCGCGCCCCTGTCCCCGCCAGGTCACGCCGTGAAGCCACCGCCCAAACTGACCAACCCGAGAGTGTCTCCTGCTAACGCCGTGTCCATCTCCGTCCTCGCCCGAGGATAATACCACCTCGGGTGCCCCTTTGTTCTTCACTTCTCCTCTGGCTAGCCGAGGAGAGGGAGGTTTGCTCTTGCTCAATTCTTCGGTAAATATTCTACAACTGAGTCCCCCAGATTCTACCTTGTATGCCTTTACCATTTTCGCTCATCTAAGCCTTGGTCGTTGCTTGTAGGATCCGGGGCAAACTCGTGCTCCCACTATGTCTAGGGCGTGCACCGAATGCCACCTTTAATCCATTTCCCATCTCCGGTGAGTTTCTTTCTCAATTTTGCACGTCGTATCGGGTGCGTGGATATGGTTATTAGTTCCCCTCAACCAATTTTCGCATCCTTTCACAGGAGCTAGAGAATTTGGAGTTTCCCCTCTTTCGGCCAAGAACACCCCCCTTGCAGTCCTTTGTCAATCGGGTGAGTTGTTCTTCAATTCCTTGCTTGGTGACCATCTTGTGGCCTCACTCAAGCTTTCTAAACTAGTTTTTTCGGTTTCTTTAAGCAGGTTGCCTTCTCCTCGTGAAGCCTTACTGCCGCCGCCGCCATTACCGACGACCGCTTCTTCCCGAGCTTCACCAGCCTCCCTATCCCTCTAGTGAAGCTTCACTAAGTCCCCTAGTAGCTCTTGCATGTTTTACTTGGGTCAATGCGTCATCGGAGCGCGGCGTGCACTTAAGCCGTATGGCCACCGCCGCTCACTGGCATTGCGCCGCCGCAGCAGGCCGTCTTAACACTTGCCGTCGGTACCTCTAGCATCGTGTGGTCCTCAGGAACCCGTTCCTGCCCTTACTTTTTGCCGCCAAGGACTGCATCGCCGGCGGGACACCGGGGCGATGCCGCGGCCGCGCGCGTCTCCGTTGTTGGAACAACCGACAAAGCCGTAGCGGAGATGATTAGGAGTTAAACCGCGTGATTAGTAACTAATGCGAGATCGTTGTCGGAAAAGCAGCGTTTAACTGTACTAATGATTGGTCATTTTATTGGCTATCTCTATTACACGGGGCCTGAGGCCATTAGTTCTTGGTAAACCGCAGCCCTTAGATCTTGCACTGTGCTGTGGACTTTAGTCCACACATTATTTCATGAACCATGTGTATGACTGTTGGGACCCACATGTCAGTGCTTAATTAAAATTGGAAATAAAATGAAAAAGAGCACTATTTAGTAGACCCCACACATCATCCTCTGTGGCTAGCTCTAGGCCGGTAAGAAAAGTCTTTAATACTTTTGTAAAATCCGAAATGCTTTATTTGTGAACTGAAAATTGGTTAAACTTCAAAATTTCATAAGTAATTCATTTTAGCTCCAAAATTGATGATTCAAATTTTTTTAGCTTACATTTTAAATGTACTTTAATATAAAAATGGGTTGAATCATGTTACTATTGCAGAAAACACTTTTGGCAAAAATTACTTTTGGTTTAGTATTGTTGTTGCACTAGAAATTGTTTTAACTTCAAAAATGCATAAGTATTTCTCTGTAACTCCAATTTGAGTAAATGCAACTTTGTTGGAATCCTCTGTTACTGTAGTTTATTGTAAAATAGGTTGTGAGCATAATACTGTTGCTGAAAATCTTATTTTGCATATACTTGTGTACTACTTTCATAACTTTGAAAAATCATAGAAATTTCATCTTAGCTCCAAATGAGGTGAATCAAATTCCATTGTTCATCTCATGTGGTGCTCTTCCTACCATAAAAATTTCAAGTACACCACTGCTCTGGAAATTTTCACCAAAATAATTAATTCGGATGAACAGTAGCCGGTGGCAATTTAATTGGATTTCCAGAAAACTGACTTTCAAACTGTCATAAATTTTGCATAGAACATCCAAATAAATTGATTCTTGTTGCTAAATTCACCTAAAATCATGATCTACCTTCTGTGAATTTTTCATGATTTTTGGATGAATTTGAATTTTTGGGTCTTTTCGGTATTATTCGTTCTTATGGTACTTTTGAATTCTTTCGGTAGGTTCCGACGATCCTATTGTATACGAGATTGCTCCTCTGCAGCAAGTGATTAATCCCCAGCAAGGCAAGCAGTTTGATCATAAATGTCCCATTACTTTCAAGTCTAATACTTTGTTTACAAATTGTATGTATGCATGCTTTTGTTGCAAAGTAATTTTCCCGATTAGAGGTAGCTATTCCTATTGCATGGTTGCCCTTAAATTGTTATCCCCTGGCACAAAACATAAGTTATTAATATCGCTTGTGAATTAGAGCCCGGTGATTTAATTATGCTCTTTATTGTCTTTTCGGTGTCATGCTTAGAAATGCTTAGCTACCGGTAGAATTGGGCAGTTATCGACTTAGTCGATAACTTTGATCACACAAATCATTTATTACACTATGATCAGCACCTTGTGCTAAATTGCTTTGAAAACTAAATGTGCAAATAAAATGATTTAGACTTGGGCAAGTGGTTGGATGGTGTGATATCGGGTGTGTAAATGTCTTGCCCAGGTCAGCAAGGACCGAACATCTTGTTTCACCAAAACCAAGCATAATTGCGTGCTAACCACGCGGGAGGGATATGAGACCTCTCTTGACTAAGTACCTTGGGCGGTGTTAATTATGAGCTGGTTGGTGGTTGAAAAAGGAAATGTTTGTGATAGGAGGGGAACATCAACAAATCGGCTTGAGTGGTGATGTGTCTCTCTTTGTTGGGTTCTTGCTCTTAATTAGCATCATCCATGGGAAATGTCTCGAGGACTTAGCCATGCGGCATACCAAAGGAAGTGTGCTAATCTAGTGGCGAAAAGGCGGTCGGCGTGTGGGTACATTAGTACACCCTGCGCAGGTATAAACTATTGAATAGCCTCGTCCTAGGTTATGGACACGCTTGGGATTGGATTTGCAGGAGTTAGACTCAACATTTTGGAATTCTTAATTAAAACTTGATGTGGGTGGTATGAATGGGGAATTCATGCTATTGTTGTGGTGGATATTGGGTTAGCTACTTCCAGGATGTCTTGTTATTATTGTTACTTGTATCTCGCTGTTTTTGTCAAATAAAATCAGATTGTAAAACTGCTTTCAATCTATTACATTATTGCAAATGAAAACTTGCTTTATGCTGAAAATGAGTCTAGAGCCTCCTCCACTTAAATAAGCTTGCATGTAGCATATGTATAGGCCTGTTACCCTACACGTAAGTCTTGCGAGTACATTTTTGTACTCATTTGCTATGCTTTAATTAATTGTTGCAGAGGAGGAAGTTGAACCCCAAGGGTTCCACTTTTGCGAGATGTGCGGTGGTTTCGACGACTAGGTTGGTGGTCCGGTTGGTTGCCTTGTGGGTTAAAGGCACACTAATTGGATTTTGTTTATCACCATCTTATGGCACCTTGCTTCCGCTGTTGTTTAAGACTCTTTAGTTGCTATTTGGCCGGTCGGCCCCTTTTGTAATAACTCTATATTGTATGTCTTTCGTATTACTTAGTTGTACCTTGGATTCTATGTGTTGAATGGAATTGATGCATAATTTTTGTATGGGGTATGTGTACTGCACTTCTGGGAAGTACATATATGCCGAGAGTCATGATATTTGATTTGTAATGCTTGAATCATCTTAATGGTTATGTATTACAAGTTAAATACCCCGGATTCTCACAAAAGTTGGTATCAGAGCCATACTAACCATAGAAATCACTAGCTTGGTCGTCCTTAGGATATTTTGAAAAACTTAGTTTCAAAATGTCAAATGGTTTATGAAAACTTAAGTAAGTTCTGAGATTTTACTCCTTACCTATCTTAGATTGCTCATCTCACCTTGTTCTTGTTTAAGTTTTGAAAAGTTGTTTCCTCTCATCTTCTTTCAAAAGATAGTTGTTACCGTTTAAATTCGGTTTTAGGGATTCAATGAGTGTTGTAAAATTGAAGTGTTGGCTATCCTTTGATGAAGATTAGAAGCTTTTGAAGTTGGAAATTTCAGCGTGGAGCTTGGATACAAAATCTAGACAGCAAGTACAAGTTTTGGACAGCAAGCACCTAGTTCTTTGATAGGGCTTAAAATGAGAGGATAATTCAACTAAAACTTGTGGGATTTAAAAGGGTAAGATGTGATATTAGATAGTTAGTGTCTAACACACCCTAGATGGTTTTTACCATGATCCTTAGATGCAATAAGACTTGAGTTGTGTTCTGAAATTTTCTTCTCAAACCGATTACTCGTTCATTCAATACGAGTTAGTCGTACCGAGAAGTTGAATCTTGTGTCTTATGAGTTTTGCATTGGATCTTGTGCCTTTTTGCAAATGTTTGGAGTTTATTTCCTTGCTGGTTATACGGTTGTAATTGGGTTAGGGTAATATCTCATTTCCCTAGTCGATAGCTTTTCTTTTGCCACCTTTCGCCTCTAGTTTTCGGGTTCTTGTTGCTAACCCGCCTCAATGAAACAGGATGGCTGGAAGAACTCGCAGCAGCCAGGGTCAGCTAGATGGCCAGGATGAGGAGCTCCCACCTCCTCCGACCATGGCTGAGGTTCTTGCTCAGATTGAGCGAAATCGCATGGATCAGACGAGGATCCTAGAGGCGATTGCACGGAACACCTCCAACCTTTCCGGTGCCTCCGGATCAGGAGGGGGAGGTGGTCATCATCAGAGGGGAGGACTCTCAGAGTTCCTTCGCACGTAGCCCCCCACCTTCTCGTGGTCCGAGGATCCACTCGACGCAAATGATTAGTTACGTCTTGTCGAGCGGAAGCTCGATGTTGCTCAGTGCCAAGAACAGGAGAAGACACTCTTTGCCTCCCATCAGCTGGAGGGGGCAGCACTCTCATGGTGGGAGAACTTCCTTGCCATGCAGCCCAAGGGCCGGGCTATCACTTGGGCGGAGTTTCGCACTACCTTCCGGCGGGCTCATGTTCCCGCTGGATTGATGAAGATTAAGAAGAAGGAATTCTCGGCGCTCAAGCAAGGGCGTAAATCAGTGACTGAGTACTTGCATGAATTCAACCATTTATCCCGGTACACCCCTGAGGACGTGCCCAATGATGAGGCTAAACAGGATAAGTTCATGGATGGCTTGTCTGAGGAGCTTCAGGACAAGCTGTCTATCGTTGACTTCCCCGACTTCCAGTCATTGGTCGACAAGGCTATTGTCGCCGAGCACAAGGCAAGAGTGCTAGGCGATTCTCGCAAGCGCAAGTGGGAGGCCTAAAAATCAGCAAGGGCCAGTTTTTCTCGTTCTCACGGCGGGCAAGCCCCGGTGCATCACTCTCAGGCTCCACCACCACCGAGGGCACCGGCGTTTGTATCTCGCCCACCGCAGGCCGTTTCTCAACCACGTGCACCTGCGGGACAGAAAGGAGGCCCCCGCAATCCGGTTGCCGAGGTCACTTGTTTCTTCTGCAACCACAAGGGGCATTATGCTAATCAATGCCCTAAGAAGACTGGAGCGGCCCCTCGTCCTAATGGAGGGCGCGGGCAAGGAAATGGTCAGGATCAGAAGATTAGTCAAAAGGCCCAGAATGTGGGCAGCGACCGAGTCAACCATATCTCGGCCGAGGAAGCTCAGGAGGCACCCGACGTCGTGTTGAGTACGCTTCTTATCAACTCTCAACCAGCTACCATTTTATTCGATTCTGGAGCTTCTCATTCATTTATATCAAAGTCTTTTGCTACACTTAGTGATCTTCAAATTGTTCCTATGCATGTCCCTTTGATTATTCATTCTCCGGGGTCGGTAATGAGAGCTGAATATGAATGTCGGGATGTTTCTATTGAGATTAGAGGAGTGGGATTTTTGGCAAACCTTATCCTCATCGATTCAGCAAGTTTGGATGTGATACTTGGCATGGATTGGCTGTCTCAACACTTGGGGCAAATCGATTGTGCCAGAAAATTTATCTCCTTCACAAGTCCATCCGGCGAGCAAGTTGGAATTTCACCGAAGCTACAAGAACCACATCTTTATGCACTTGAAGCAAAGCCAACTATGGAGATTCATAAAGTCCTAGTGGTGTGTGACTTTGTGGATGTTTTTCCCGAAGAATTGCTTGGGATGCCTCCAGTCCAAGATATTGAGTTTGTTATTGAGTTGCTGCCCGGTACCGCCCCGATTTCTAAGAGGCCGTATCGGATGCCTCCGAATGAATTGGAAGAGTTGAAGAAGCAAGTTGGTGAGCTTCAAGAGAAGGGTTTCATCCGCCTGAGCTCATCACCATGGGCTGTCCTGCAATCTTTGTAAAGAAGAAAGACAAGACTCTGCGTTTGTATGTTGATTATCGTCCATTGAATGCAGTGACGGTGAAGAACAAGTACCCGTTGCCTCGGATTGATGACCTTTTTGATCAATTGACCGGCGCTTGGGTATTCTCCAAGATTGATCTGAGATTGGGCTACCATCATGTCCGAATCAGGCCTGAAGATATTCCGAAGACGGCTTTCTCTACTCGCTACGGATTGTACTAGTGTACAGTCATGTCTTTTGGCTTGATGAATGCTCCTGCTCTTTTCATGAATCTTATGAATATGGTATTCATAGAGTATTTGGACAAGTTTGTGGTGGTCTTTATTGATGATATTCTCATCTACTCAAAGAATGATGAAGAGCATGCTGAACACCTGAAGCTAGTCTTGGGAAAACTGCGTGAACATCAACTCTATGCAAAGTACAGCAAGTGCGAGTTTTGGTTGAAGGAAGTGGTATTCTTGGACCATGTTCTTTCAGCGGAAGGCATAGCCGTGGATCCTAGAAAGGTCAGTGATGTGCTCTCATGGGGTCAGCCCAAGTCAGTGACTGACGTGAGGAGTTTTCTCGGTTTAGCGGGATACTATCGTCGCTTTATTGAGAACTTCTCCAAGATTGCAAAGCCGATGACTAAATTGCTCAAGAAGGACAAGAAGTATGTGTGGTCCACTGATTGTGAGAAGAGTTTTGAAGAACTAAAGAAGAGATTGACCACAGCTCCAGTTCTTGTTCTTGTCGACATTCATCGAAGCTTCGATATCTATTGCGATGCTTCTCGTCAAGGACTCGGTTGTGTTCTTATGCAAGAGGGCAAGGTAGTGGCTTATGCATCACGGCAATTGAGGCCTCATGAACTCAATTATCCGACCCATGACTTGGAATTAGCTGCAGTGGTTCATGCACTGAAGATTTGGCGACATTACCTCATCGGTAATCGTTGCGAAGTGTATTCGGATCACAAGAGTTTGAAGTACTTGTTCACCCAACTGGATCTGAACCTTAGGCAAAGAAGGTGGTTGGAATTGATCAAAGATTATGATATGGGTCTCTAATACTATCCGGGCAAAGCTAATGTTGTTGCCGATGCTCTCAGTTGGAAGGTTTATTGCAATACCTTGATGCTCAAGGAGCAGCAGCCCGCCCTTCATGAAGAATTTCAGCGGCTCAACTTGTAGGTGGTTGAGCATGGTTTTCTCGCTGCTTTGGTTGTGTAACCAACCTTGGAAGATCAGGTCAAGGCTGCTCAACAATCAGATAAAGGTGTGAGTCAAATCAAGCAAAATATCAAGAACGGAACAACTAAGTGTTTTTCTGAAGATGACCATGGAGTCGTATGGTTCTGATCACGTCTTGTTGTTCCGAATGTTGTGGAATTGCGGGACTTAATCCTCCGCGAAGCCCATGACTCTCCTTTGTCCATTCATCCCGGGGCCACGAAGATGTATCAAGATCTCCAGCAGAGATTCTGGTGGACCCGAATGAAGCGGGAGATTGCAAAATTCATTGCCGAGTGTGACGTATGTCGCCGAGTGAAGGCTGAACATCAGCGACCAACGGGCATGTTGCAGCCTCTTCCCATTCCTGAGTGGAAGTGGGATTCCATCGGAATGGATTTCATCACCGGTCTACCCCGTACCTCCGCAGGAAAAGATGCTATCTGGGTTATCATTGATCGGTTGACAAAGTAGCTCATTTTCTTCCTGTGCGTGCTGATCTCAGTGCGAGTCGTTTGGCGGACCTCTACATATCCCGCATCGTATGCTTGCATGGGGTTCCGAAGGCCATTATTTCAGATCGCGGTTCCCTCTTCACCGCCCGGTTTTGGAAACACTTACATGAAGCTACGAGGACTCGCCTTTCTTTCAGCACTGCATACCACCCTCAAACTGATGGCCAAACTGAAAGAGTAAATCAAGTTTTGGAAGATATGCTCCGCGCTTGTGTTATCTCCTATGGGAAGAATTGGGAGAAATGTTTGCCTTTTGCTGGATTCTCCTACAACAACAGCTTTCAAGCTAGTCTCGGCATGGCACCATTCGAGGCTTTATACGGGAGAAGGTGTAGAACCCCGTTGAATTGGTCTAAGACTGGCGAAAGACCACTCTTTGGCCCGGACTCAATCCAAGAGGCCGAAGATCATGTTCGGTTGATACAAGACCGTTTGCGCGCGGCTCAATCACGACAAAAGAGCTATGCAAATCGTCGTCATCGCGAGTTGAGCTTTGAACAAAATGATTTTGTATATCTCAAAGTCACTCCTTTGAAGGGCACTCGACGATTCGGCATCAAAGGCAAATTAGCACCTCGATATGTCGGACCCTTCCGCATCATAGAAAAGAGAGGAGCTGTGGTCTACAAGTTGGACTTACCTGCTGCACTTTCCGGGGTACACAATGTATTCCATGTATCCCAGCTGAAGAAGTGCTTTCGTGTCCCTTCTGAACAAGCTCCTTTGGAAGGTCTTGATGTACAAGAGGATCTAACCTACAGTGAGCGTCCTTTTCGCATCCTTGAAGAAGCTGAACGAAGGACAAGGAATCGTACCATTAAGTTCCTTAAAATTCAGTGGGCAAATCATTTCGAGGATGAAGCAACTTGGGAACGTGAAGACCTTATGCGAAAGAAATATCCAGATCTTTTTCCTTCTGCTTAAAGTGCCTTCGAATCAAGAAAGGAAAGGTTAAGCAAAACAATGGAATGGAAAATGTATTAACTACTCCTTGTAACCTTGTTAAGCATATCCTAGCACTATCTTTAAAGGAAATCAAGACAACAGATGTTGTGTAATCTTTTAGAACTTTCCCATCTAGCTTTCGACCTACCCAGATCTCGGGGTCGAGATCTTTTGTAGGGGGGGGGGGGAGATTTGTAACATCCCAAATCTTGGGTTTGTATTTCAAATGTATAAAAATGAGGAGAATTTAAAACTTTTGAACATGCATTGGTTTTATGGAGTTTTTGCATAATTTGTTGGACTTGATATTGTTGAAAACAAAGAAAACATACAACTCAAATTGAAGTTCCAAAAGAAAGCAGAGCAAAAACTTGTGATAATCCTCTGGAAATAATTTATTCAAATACTAAGATAATTATCACGAATTAATATAATTTTTCCAAAATTTTTGGAACCTAATTCAACCCCTAGAAAATTCAAACACAAGTCAAAGACCTATTCTAAGTTTGAATTTGAATTACACAAATTAAATATTGAATAGTAGGTTTTAAAATTTTATTTGGAAACTAGGATGTCCCAGGAACCCCTCTGATTAATTTCAGAATTTTTAGAAATTTATTTCTAATTTTAGAGCCCCGGTAAAATCTACTGCTAGTTAGTCAAACTGATTTGAATTTCGGCTCAGCACTATTGCTCCGGCTTGAACCCAGACTCAAGTCCGACCCGCGCCTTTGGACTCAGCCGGACCAACTAACCGCACCCAACGTCAGCCATCCGATCATCATCGAACGGTCCCGGCAGGACCAGCCCATCGATCCAGCCACCCTCGCGCGCGCGCCGTGTTGTGTCGCTGACGCCGCGGCCCCACTTGTCATCTCCTTCATCCACCTCCTGCTGCATCGCACAGAACATGAGCACCACGCACCCGCGCCGCTCTGCCGTACCCCCGTCCCCGCCAGGTCACGCCATGAAGCCACCGCCCAAACTGACCAACCCGAGAGTGTCTCCTGCTAACACCGCGTCCATCTTCGTCCTCACCCGAGGATAATACCACCTCGGGTGCCCCTTTCTTCTTCACTTCTCCTCTGGCTGGCCGAGGAGAGGGAGGTTTGCTCTTGCTCAATTCTTCGGTAAATATCCTACAACCGAGTCCCCCAGATTCTACCTTGTATGCCTTTACCATTTTCGCTCATCTAAGCCTTGGTCGTTGCTTGTAGGATCCGGGGCAAACTCGTGCTCCCACTATGTCCAGGGCGTGCACCGAATGCCACCTTTAATCCATTTCCCATCTCCGGTGAGTTTCTTTCTCAATTTTGCACGTCATATCGGGTGCGTGGATATGGTTATTAGTTCCCCTCAACCAATTTTTGCATCCTTTCACAGGAGCTAGAGAATTTGGAGTTTCCCCTCTTTCGGCCAAGAACACCCCCCTTGCAGTCCTTTGTCAATCGGGTGAGTTGTTCTTCAATTCCTTGCTTGGTGACCATCTTGTGGCCTCACTCAAGCTTTCTAAACTAGTCTTTTTCGGTTTCTTTAAGCAGGTTGCCTTCTCCTCGTGAAGCCTTACTGCCGCCGCCGGCATTACCGGCGACTGCTTCTTCCCGAGCATCACTGGCCTCCCTATCCCTCTGGTGAGCTTCACTAAGTCCCCTAGTAGCTCTTGCATGTTTTACTTGGGTCAATGCGTCATCGGAGCGCGGCGTGCATTTAAGCCGTATGGCCACCGCCGCTCACTGGCATTGCACCACCGCAGTAATCCGTCTTAACACTCGCCGTCGGTACCTCTAGCATCGCGTGGTCCTCAGGAACCCGTTCCTGCCCTTACTTTTCGCCGCCAAGGACTGCATCGCCGGTGGGACGCCGGGGCGATGCCGTGGCCGCGCGCGTCTCCATTGTCAGAATGACCGACAAAGCCGTAGCAGAGATGATTAGGAGTTAAACCGCGTGATTAGTAATTAATGTGAGATCGTTGTCGGAAAAGCAGCGTTTAACTGTACTAATGATTTGTCATTTTATTGGTTGTCTCTATTACACGTGGGCCCGAGGCCATTAGTTCTTGGTAAACCGCAGCCCTTAGATCTTGCACTATGCTGTGGACTTTAGTCCACACACTATTTCATGAACCATGTGTATGACTGTTGGGACCCACATGTCAGTGCTTAATTAAAATTGGAAATAAAATGAAAAAGAGCACTATTTAGTAGACCCCACACATCATCCTTTGTGGCTAGCTCTAGGCCGGTAAGAAAAGTCTTTAATACTTTTGTAAAATCCAAAGTGCTTTATTTGTGAACTGAAAATTGGTTAAACTTCAAAATTTCATAAGTAATTCATTTTAGCTCCAAAATTGTTGATTCAAATTTTTTTAGTTTACATTTTAAATGTACTTTAATATAAAAATGGGTTGAATCATGTTACTGTTGCAGAAAACACTTTTGGCAAATTTACTTTTGGTTTAGTATTATTGTTGCACTAGAAATTGCTTTAACTTCAAAAATGCATAAGTATTTCTCTGTAACTCCAATTTGAGTAAACGCAACTTTGTTGGAATCCTCTGTTAGTGTAGTTTATTGTAAAATAGGTTGTGAGTATGATACTATTGCTGAAAATCTTATTTTGCATATAACTTGTGTACTACTTTTATAACTTTAAAAAATCATAGAAAATTCATCTTAGCTCCAAATGAGGTGAATCAAATTCCATTGTTCATATCATGTGGTGCTCTTCCTACCATAAAAATTTCAAGTACACCACTGCTCTGGAAATTTTCACCAAAATAATTAATTCGGATGAACAGTAGCCGGTGGCAATTTAATTGGATTTTCCAGAAAACTGACTTTCAAACTGTCATAAATTTTGCATAGAACATCCAAATAAATTGATTCTTATTGCTAAATTCACCTAAAATCATGATCTACCTTCTGTGAATTTTGCATGATTTTCGGATGATTTTGAATTTTTGGGTCTTTTCGATATTATTCGTTCTTATGGTACTTTTGAATTCTTTCGGTAGGTTCCGACGATCCTATTGTATACGAGATTGCTCCTCTGCAGCAAGAGAGTAATCCCCAGCAAGGCAAGCAGTTTGATCATAAATGTCCCATTACTTTCAAGTCTAATACTTTGTTTACAAATTTTATGTATGCATGCTTTTATGTCAAAGTAATTTTCCCGATTAGAGGTAGCTATTCCTATTGCATGGTTTCCCTTAAATTGTTATCCCCTGCCACAAAACATAAGTTATTAATATCGCTGGTGAATTAGAGCCCGGTGATTTAATTATGCTCTTTATTGTCTTTTCGGTGTCATGCTTAGAAATGCTTAGCTACTGGTAGAATTGGGAAGTTATCGACTTAGTCGATAACTTTGATCACACAAATCATTTTATTACACTATGATCAGCACCTTGTGCTAAATTGCTTTGAAAACTAAAAGTGCAAATAAAATGATTTAGACTTGGGCAAGTGGTTGGATGGCGTGATATCAGGTGTGTGAATGTCTTGCCCAAGTCAGCAAGGACCGAACATCTTGTTTCACCAAAACCAAGCATAATTGCGTGCTAACCACGCGAGAGGGATATGGGACCTCTCTTGACTAAGTACCTTGGGCGGTGTTAATTATGAGCTGCTTGGTGTCTCAAGCGGATGGCATTAAATTACTAACCAAAATCCATGAGGGAGTCTGTGGAGCACATCATTCCTACAGAACACTGGTCGGTAAAGCCTTCAGGCAAGGATACTACTGGCCAACTGCCCTTCATGATGCAAAAGAGCTCGTGATGAAGTGTATACAATGTCAGTTTCATAGCCGACAAGTACATCAGCTGGCACAAGCCTTGCAAACAATTCCTTTTTCTTGGCCTTTTGCAACCTGGTGACTGGACATTCTGGGACCTTTCCCAAGAGCACCCAGGGGTTTTGAATTCCTTTTCGTCATGATTGACATGTTTACAAAATGAACCGAAGTCGAGCCTGTTGTTAAAACAACAACTGCGGCGGCTACGAGGTTTCTCACAAAAAATGTGATCACATGATTTGGTGTACCCAGTCGTATAATTACAGACAACGGTGCCCAGTTCTCAAGCGGTCAATTCTAAGAATTCTGCGAAGAACTTGGTATCAAGGTACATTATGCTTCTATTGCTCACCCGCAGAGCAATGGAGCAGTTGAGCGAGCCAATAGTATCATAATGCAGGGGATCAAACGCCGAGTCTTCAATTTGGTTTTTTTTATAAACTGGTGCAGATTTATCATCATCTAATTTTAAATACTTTGCTTTAAGATTCGTAAACTTTTCTAAAAGCCTGTGGTCCGAAAAGGAAAGGAGAGGTTTGGGGAAGGAACAGTGGTGGAATTTGGGGGGAGATCATAGAGACAGCGGTAGAAAGATTAAGCAAGAAGACAGGGAAGGGGATCGGAGTTAGAAGAAAGAAAGAGGAGATTGATAGATGAATTGGGAATTTTTCGTACTTCATTGGTCAGTCTCAATGGTGTACAGGACTTCGATCGGTATGTATTTACATAGCCTTCTGACGTGCACCCACTTACAACTAGGCCCCACAAGTTACAAGACTCATTTTCACTTACCCAAGAGCCCCACTAGCACTAGCCATTCTACTGGGAAATGGATCCTCTCCATGGAAGAAGGATTCAATACAAATGATCTACTGTGCATAGCATTAGAAATCGATCTTCACCGTCCGATCAAAAATCAAAAGTCGATATCAATAGCTATAGTGTTTTCGATACAATAAAATTGTTACAAATAAATATGTCATTGTTGGTACAGTATTTGCTACGGGTCACGCACTTACCCAAAAAATACTGCTTAAACCTTGCAGCAACGCAAACGAGTAGTACGTGTTACCTGACATATTACTTGGATGACAGTACGTGTTGGCAGTAGCTAGCACTTGTGAATGTAGGCATTAATTTGCGCATGTGTATTCACTATTCAGGCATTAATTCACGTAACAACCGCTATCTTAAAGTGGCAAGATCACCAAATTATACTAACACGACTAATTACGTACGCATCAAACTGATAAATCAATTCCATAACAACAACATTAGGACTGGCAAAAAAGCGGTGCATTCAAGGAAAAAAGCCGGCTGTTACCGGTAAAAACCGGTGAGAATCGGGCTCTCACGAGAAGTAATCCATATCTTGTTGGTTTTCTTAATAACTAATAACGTCGACGGATCATACAGATCGATCGGCTCGGCATCATTGTATCCTCACCATCACCGTCCAATCAAGATCAGGCGAACGGGAATCTGCCACGTCATCCATCGCCCGCTCAGATGTTGATACAGATAGATGAGTTCTTTTTTCTCCCGTTAAGCACGAAACGAAATGGTAAATTTAGACTCTCCGTGACTAAAATGACAAAAATAACATCGCGACAGGTGACATGTGTCCCCTACCACGCTCTTTGTCCGTAAAAGCCACATTTCGTACTGACAGTCTGCGGCAGACTATCTACCACGCTCTTTGTTGGTGGCAAGAGCATGACTGCTCGTGGTGAGAACTGATTTAAATTTTAAAAAAAATCCCGATTCTCACCGGTAACAGCCGGGTTTTTTTCCGCTTTTTTGCCAGTCCAATTATTGTTCCACCAGCTGCAGCAGCAGTAACATGGTACTGCTGCTCAGTGCTTGCGCACCTTGATGTACAGTACTGACAGCAGTGCCATCTGCTGTTCTCCAGTGAATGGTTGCAAGCCGTACGTACGGGATTCAATTCTAGGCAAACAAAAATTTTGTCGTTTTCGCGCGCTAAGATGTGAGTTACGGAAACCCATTGCTCAGAGAGAGGGAGGGTAGCATAGCAGCCATGGCGGTGGGCCGTGCTGTGTCGGTGGATAAAGCCGGCCGGAGTGATGTAACGCCATCGATGTGTGGCCTTGAAAGAAAACAGCTAGGCCTTGCTCAACTTATAGCTACTCCATTGCTCACCACTCAGCACTCATTATACTCTCTCTCTCTCTAGTGTACTTGAAGCATCCGCCTTCAAACATGGTTAGTTAGAACACGAATTAAGGTCCTTAATTCTTTTCCATCACTCGTGTGAAAGTGATTCAGTCAATTTCCTGGCCATCGTTTTTTTTTCTTAGTTCAGTCAATTTCCTGGCCATCGGATTAGCCTACAACTTTTTCTTGAATGATCACATCCAAAGACTGATTTTTGTGGATTGGGTGACATGGCATCCTAGTAGGCAAATAAGGTTTATGGGAAGCATCTTCATGTGACTTCACTCACTACTGTCTTCCTCCTCTATTCCTGACTTGACCACAACCTCCGCTGGAGCAGTTGCCTGTAAGTTGCTTTCCATTTCATTTGTTTACATGATCAATTCATCTTCACTAGTAGTGCTTGATGCACTTTCCTCGGTCATGAATTTGGTCATAGTACTCTTTATGTTAGCACATATATATAAGATAGGTGTATTTGATAGCTCATGTTTCGTCTAGTATATATGTTGCAAGCTATCTATTTGATGAATTCCGAATTAAATTAATCGGTAAAGTGCTCTATTTCTCAACGGTTTAAACCCATATAAATGTCTTGCTTGCATTAGATTGACAGTGCTGCTTACGAGTATTGCTGCTAACAAAAAAACCATCAACGTGCATGCATGATTTGTTGCCCCCCACAAAACGTAAGCATTTTTTGGTTGAAAAGCAAAATTATTCCGATCAAATCGAGATGAGACGATCGGATTGGACGTGCTTCTCGGGACAAACAGCATGTCATTTAATTCCATCTTGTTGAACAATCTCACATGCATGATGCTGTGGACCAACATATATAACTAGCTCAGGTGACTCAACTATACAGCTATTGATTGCTAGCCAATTAAATCAAAGCCATTAATAATTGTTGTATATTGATGGTCGTATTGATGGACACCATACAAGATGTAGTCACAAACTCACAACTTCACAAGAATGAGTGATTCCTACCCCCTCCTTATATCCGGGGAGGAGGTATACCTGTTAGAGTGATCTCGGGCATTTGGCCCAACGGCCAAATGCCACCCTTTTGATCGCGCACGATCGGGGCGCCAAATTTAATTGGTGGGCCCTCGCCGCCGCCATATAAAAGAGAGGTGGGGGGCCGGGCAAGACGCGACGACGAGGTTGATTGTGTCGCCACAAACCACACCGAAAACCCTAATCCGATCTCGAGAAAGGCGCTCCAATGACGGAAGTTCCACCATCGCCGTCATCCAAACGCCGCCGCCAGAAGACGTCGCCGACGACCCAATGATGGCCAACTCCTCCTCTACCTCCGACGGTCAAGATCCTCTCTCCTCTACCTTTCCTCTCGGATCTAGACCCCGAGCACGAAGGTAAGAAAAGGCGGGCAAACAATGGTATCGAGCCTTCACGGGTTGCGCCGCCCGCCTCCGCTCATTGGCCCGCCAGCCGCTGCCTGCGCACGCCAGCGCCGCTCATCGCTCACATGGAGCCGCCTTGTCAGTTGAGCCGCCTCGGGGCCGCCCAAGGCCGCCCAGCGTTTGGGCCGCCTCGGGGCCGCCTCAGCGCGCTGCCGCGCTGCATTCTTGCCCGAGGAGGCGGCGCGCCTGCTCCGGCCCCTCGGGTCCGCCGCCGCCTGCCTCTGCGTGAGGTCCGGCCGCCGCCCATGTGAGCAGCGCTGGCCGCCAGCGCCCGAGGTCGCCGCCGCTCCTCTGCGTGGGGTCCGCGCCTACCACATGAGGTCGCGCTGGCCGAGCGCGCCCTCCGTTTTTCGGATCTGAGGGCGCCGCCGCGTTTTTCGGGTTGGGGCAAGGGCATTTGCCCTAGGGTTAGGGTTATGCTTGGTGAGGTGCATGCGGGGCCGTCGGATGGGATCCGACGGCCGGTATTTTTTTTGGGCGCGGATGCGCTTAATGGGCCAAAAGAGAATATGGGCCAAAATGGGAAATTGCACAAGAACTCTTACTAAATGAAAGTTAATGTTTTTCGAAGCATTTATGAGTGAATTTTGACGCCCGAAGCCGCCTAAATCGATGAATAGAATTTGATTCAAATCTCTGTAATTTTTGCACCAACGTGTTATTTTTTCAGAGATTAAATGTGTACAGTATAATGCTTCTGAATAATGAATTATTTTAGAATAATTACAGTTTCCGCTGCAAAAGTTAATGTTTGATTACTCTTTCAATTAAATTCGAACCAACGGGAGAATTTAATTTTTTGAGAATTGTTGTGAATTATGATATTGTTATTTTCTGACCAACGTTGATAGTAACAGTATTATAATTTCTAATTGATGTTTTTATGCATTATTTCTATTTCTGCCCAACGGTGATGTAGATTTAGTGTATAGATAAATTTGATTTAAAATTGTATGTCGTATTTTTGACCAACGTTGGAAATAAGGCATATAATTTTGCAGTTATGTTCTCATTTTATTTGAATTATTTTTCAGGCGGATACAACTTGATGAGTTGTATCAAAGAGATCCCCACTCTCAAAGGAGATAATTATGGAGAGTGGAAGAAAAAGATAGACTTAGCGTTTATCTTGGCTGAGGTGGACTGGGTCCTCACTACAGCACGTCCCACTGAGCCTATGGCACTGGTGAGGGATCAAAATGAGGATGATACTGCTTGGCAGAAAAGACAGAGGGATCAAGCTCCCTTACAGATGTCTTATGACCTTGAGCATAAGAAATGGACCACAACCAACAAGAAATGTATGGCCGTGATAAAGAACACGATTGAGCTCGCAATTGTGGGCTCAATCGCAGAATGTGACACCGTCACGAGAATACCTTGAAAAAATAAAGAGTCGGTTCTTCGCTCTTCAAAGACATATGCTACACAGGTGATTAAGCAACTTGTGACAGAAAGGTATTCTGGTGGTGGTAGTGGCATAAGAGAGCACATACTAAGGATGAGCAATTTGGCATCCAAGCTTAAACCAATGGATTTGGCTCTCAAGGATGAGTTCCTTATTCATTTGATTTTTGCTTCCTTCTTGGGAAAAGTTTGACACCTTTGTTGTCAACTACAACATGCATGACGAGAAATGGGACTTAGAAAAGTGCATAGCTATGTGTGTGCAAGAAGAGGAAAGATTTAAATCCTCACATGGTGGTTCTATCAACTATGTGAAGGACAACAAGAAAAAGAACTTCAATGATCACTTCTTCTCAAAGAACAAGGGAAAAGCCTCATCCATCGGCCTCAACGAATAAATTTGTCAGAGACAAAGATCGGTGTCTTCATCAAGAAGAAGACGGGACACTACAAGAAGAAGCCCGATTACTTAAAGATGATAATGGCAAAGAAAGGTGAGAACATTATTACCTTTATAAATGAATGCTGTATGTGCAATATTCAAATCCACTTGGTGGATTGACTCAGAGCAACTGTTCATGTTGCTAATTCCTTCTGAGGATTCCGCTCGACGAGGACTACAAAGAAACGAAAGATGCATTAAAGTTGCAAATGGAGTCCAAGCTGAAGTTGAAGCCGTTGGCGATCTTTCATTAGAGTTAGCTAATGGTTCCAATCTTTTACTTAGAGATGTCCTTTTTGTTCCCTCTTTACAGAGGAATTTGATTAGTGTTTCATGCTTGGACAATAATGGTTATGATTGTCATTTTGGAAACGGCAAGTGTGAAATAATGTTTAATAATGAATGTGTTGGTCTTGCCATCTTACAAAATGAGCTTTATTTGTTATCATTATGTGATGATGTGAATGTCCTATGCGATAATGGGAACGTCGCGTGCGAGAAAGTAATTGAATCCTCGTCTACGAATGTAAACAGAAAACGAAAGAGAACTCATAATGAATCATCGAAATTATGGCACTGTCGTTTAGGCCATATTTCGAGGGGGAGAATAGAAAGACTAGTTAAGAATGAAATTCTTCCTCTATTAGAGTTCTCAGACTTAGAACAATGCAGAGAATGCATTAAAGGAAAATATGTAAAGAAAATTAAGAAAGACGCCAAAAGAAGCACAGGAGTTCTACAAATTATTCACACAGACATTTGTGGTCCTTTTCCTGTGAAAAGTGTGGATGGTTATGACTCGTTCATAACATTCACGGATGATTACTCCCGTTATGGATATATTTATCCAATCAAAGAAAGAAATGAAGCCTTAGATAAATTCAAGATATTTAAGGCTGAAGTTGAAAACCAACACGATTTGAAGATTAAGATAGTCCGATCTGATCGTGGGGGGGAGTACTACGGTCGACATACCCCATATGGACAAGTTCCTGGACCTTTTGCAAGGTTTTTACAGGAAAATGGCATAGTGGCCCAAGATTCTACACGGCGAACCTCGGCAAAATGGAGTAGGCGAAAGACGCAACTGCACTCGATGGATATGGTGCGAAGCATGATGAGCTATTCCACACCGCCATTGAGTTTATGGATGAGGCGTTGAAAACCGCCATTCATATTCTCAACAGAGTGCCTAGTAAGTCGGTGCCCAAAACACCGCATTTGAGTTGTGGACAGGAAGAGTTCCCTCACTAAACCACTTACGTGTGTGGGGGAGTCCTGCTGAGGCTAAAATATTTAACCCAAACCTTGGGAAGCTTGATCCCAAAACAGTAAGTTGCCATTTCATTGGCTACCCTGAAAAGTCAAAAGGTTTTCGTTTCTACTGTCCAGACAGATATACAAAGTTTATAGAAACGAGACACGCTGTCTTCTTAGAGGATGAAATGATGAGAGGAAGTATGGTAGCTCGTGAGATTGATCTTGAAGAGAAGCGGGTGTATGCGCCCACTCCGATGATTCAAGAGCCATTCTTCACAATACTGTTGTCAGACCGACAAAGGCAAGACAACGTGGTGCCAAGACTGTTATTGTTCCTCTGTGGCAACAATGAATGATAATGAGGAACTGTTCTTCAGGATCCTATAGAACCTATTGCCACAGATGAGGGGAGCAACAAAGACCTCAAATGTAAGATATACCAAATGAGGAGGCCCCAGGAGGTCTCAAAGAGTAAGAAGATCGGCTATTTCGATGATTATCGAGTTTATCATACAGAGGAGTTTCAAATGGAGGATGATCCCACCTCATTTGAAGAAGCCATGAGAAGCGAAAATTCCTCAAAATGGCTTGAAGCCATGGAAGAGGAAATGAGGTCCATGAAGACTAATAAAGTGCGGGACTTGGAAATTATTCCTAAAGGAGCCAAAACAAGAGGGTCGTAAATGGGTCTACAAGACAAAGCTTGACTCCCAAGGGAATGTAGAAAGATACAAAGCGCGACTTGTGGCAAAAGGATTTACAAAGAGAAGGGATTGATTACAATGAGACTTTTCTCCGGCCTCATGTAAAGATTCTTCGTAATCATAATGGCATTAGTAGCACATTATGATTTAGAGTTACATCGATGGATGTAAAGACGGCATTTCTTAATGGGGATTTGGAGGAAAATGTTTACATGGCACAACCGAAAGGTTTTGTCATGGAAGGAAATGAAAGAATGGGATGCCGCCTAAAGAAATCGATTTATGGGTTAAAGCAAGCTTCAAGACAAGTGGTACTTGAAGTTTGACAAGACAATAAGAAAATTTGGGTTTAAAGAGAATGTAGAGGACAACTGTGTTTATGCAAAGTTTAAAGATGGGAAGTTTATCTTCCTAATCTCGTATGTGGATGATATCCTCTTGGCTAGTAGTGATGTCACACATCGAGACAAAGAAGTTTTGTCCTCAAACTTTGATATGAAAGATCTTGGTGAAGCTTCGTTCGTTCTAGGGATCGAAATTCACCGGATAGAAACAAAGGGATATTGGGACTATCACAAAAGACATACATAGAGAAAGTCTTAAAGAAATTTGGGATGCATAAATGTAGTCCTTCACCGCACCTATAGTCAAGGGCGACAAATATGGGGTTTTCAATGCCCCAGGGGAACGATATGAGATCGATCAAATGAAAGCGGTTCCATATGCTTCAATTGTCGGAAGCTTACAAGATGCTCAAGTGTGCTGCATACGACTTAGCATTTGTTACGGGTTACTTGGCGATTCGAGCAATCTCGAATAGAACATTGAAATTGATAAAGAAAGTCTTGCGTTATTTGCAAGGAACAAAAGGCCTCATGATGACATCTGTAAGATCAGTTACTCCATATAGTGGGGTATCTGATTCGATTTTGCGGAGATGATAGAAAGTCTACATCCGGATATGTGTTCACTCGCGGGAGGAGCTATATCGTGGAAAAGCTCAAAGCAAACCGTCACTACATCCTCCACAATGTATGCCGAGTTTGTAGCATGTTATGAGGCTACAGGCGGTGAGCGGCTAAAGAAGTTCATACCGGTTTGAAAGTGGTTGACGACATCAATAGACCACTTAAGTTGTAATCGCGATAATGAACCCAAGAGAGCGTATGCCCACAACAATAAGTCAAGTGGTGCTGCCAAACACATTGACATAAAGTACTATGTTGTGAAAGATAAAGTTAGGGATCAAATTATAAGTCTTGAGCATATAAGTACAAGAAAGATGCTAGCGGATCCGCTTACTAAAGGCTTACCACCCAACATGTTCAGAGAACATGTAGCCAACATGGGTTTAAGGAAAGCCTATGATTCTGGACTAAAAGATGGCCCAAAAGATTAAAGTAACTATTTCAAGAGAGAGGTGTATTGTAGTGTTGAATCTATCGGCGATTGACCGTGATGATGAGACATGTTCTATGCACTAATCTGTGATGGAATGTAAAGTCAAAAGTAATTAAAGATAAAGTATAGATTGAGATCAAGGGGAGAATGTTAGAGTGATCTCGGGCATTTGGCCCAACGGCCAAATGCCACCCTTTTTGACAGCATACGATCGGGCGCCCGCCTAATTAATTGGTGGGCCTGTCGCCGCCGCCATATAAAAAGAGAGGTGGGGGCAGGCAGCACGCACGACGAGGTTGGTGTGCCGCCACAAACCACACCAAAAACCCTAATCCGATCTGAGAAAGGGCGCTCAATGACGGAAGTTCCACCATCGCCCGTCATCCAAGCGCTGCTTGCCAGAAGACGTCGCCGACGACCCAATGATGGCCAACTCCTCCTCTACCTCCGAGCGGTCAAGATCCTCTCTCCTCTACCTTTCCTCTCGGATCTAGACCCCGAGCACGAAGGTAAGAAAAGGCGGGCAAACAATACCATGTCTATTGAATCAGCAATACGAGACTAACTTACACTACGGGGCCATATGTGCCTCATACCTCTAACAAGCCTATTTAGATGAAGGGTCCACACGATTGGGTCGTTGACACGAGTAGTTTCTCCTACAAATTTCGTACACGTCTCTAACTTTGACTACTAACATGCACAAAACTATTTTTATTGGTCTTTTGAAAATGGTTTTATTAGATTTGTTGTGAAAATTATTTTACGAATATATTTTTTTAAAATTTCCTGCTTACATAATTCATATAAAAAATGACGGTCAAAATTGCAAATTGAAGACCATGCCACTGTGTAAAATATCATATATTCTTACATAGGAATTACTATGCAGGTGTAAATAAAATTCGAGTGTTCTTTTTAAATATTTTTTAGTATTAATTTGAAGGGTTGTTTCTGTATCCACAAGTCATATATGTTCGCACTGGATGAGTCTTGAGTGTCTTTTTTAAGGCATATAGGCCCCTAAAGTAGAGCTGGCCAAACAGGTCGTGCCTGCTGGGCCGGCTCGAGCTACGGCATTGTAGGCCCGATCTAGGCATGGCACGACACGGCCCGCACTATTCATGGGTCGTGCTGTGCTTGGGCCGATACTTAGGCATGGTGGGCGGCAAGACGACGATACGAAAGGTCTTGCCGCCGCAGCACTACTGTGTAGCCCAACTGCGGACAAGGTAGTTAGGATCGCGATCCTGCTCTTAGAGTCTTACAATTCTACAAATCCACGACAGCCTGTTGATCCTACTCGTAGAGACTTAGGGCAAAAAAAATTGTAATTTTTTTTAGAGGCCAGGCTTTGTTAATATTTTGTTTTAGAGCAAAATTTGTTGATATTAATTTCTGAGAATGAAACTATAAATAAACAAGGAGTATGCAAATTATTGTATCAGTGTGGTAATACTAGTACAAATATCTATATTATGGCATGACAATCTTGAGCTTGATAATGATAAGCTATTTTTATTCCTAGAGTATGTTTAGCTGCTTTTAAGGAACATGCAAGTGGTAAACCATATAAGAATCATACAAACTTATAGTATAAATGTTAAATATGTGTATTTTTACAATTCTATAGAATTGCCGATTCTACGATTCGATACTACGATTTTGATCCTACCAAAGGCAAATCGATCCAACTCATGATCTCGACTCTGACTACCTTGACTACGGAGAGGCCGCCGAGCACCGAGGAGGCTAAGTGGCAAGAGGCAAGCACAGCGAGAGGAGGAGGATGGCGGCGCCGGTTGCCGGCTCGGAGGAAGGAGATGGCGGCGGGGTCGACTCTAGAAGGGAGGAGCCAGGAGGAGAAGAGGAGGGCAGTGCGGCCTGCTCCGGAAAAGAGGAGGCGACGAGCCGAGGACGAAAGAGGAGGCCGGAGCAGATGGAGGAGGAGGGCGGGGCGTCACCAGCGCGAAGGAAGGAGAAGGCTGCGGGGGCCGCAAGACGGCTCGGGAAGGGAGGTAGAGGAGGCAGAGGCATAAAGCCGTGGAGGGCGGAGGCGTGGAGGTGGAGCTGTGGAGGTAGAGGCCGGAGGGCGCCACGCCGCCGCCGCTGTGCCACACCCATGGCAGTGTGCCAGGCCACCAGTGTCGCACGCCCACACACGGCAGGGAGGGAGACCGAGGGGCGAGGGCGAGGGGCAGTCAAGCAAGCGCGCGGGGAAAAAGAGGCACCACGCCGGGCAGGGGCGGGGCAGGTGTGAGAACCCGCACAATTAATCTAAACTAAATAACAATAATCGGTAATTAGTGATAATTAAAATTCTTTAAATCCGGAGCAAAGTGTAATTTCAGCATTGATATTAAGCACATAATTGTTACAACCTTGAAAGCATTACATCAATCCAATCGCAAAACAGAAGTAATATTTTACAAACCCGTTACTTGTTACAAAATTAATTTTACAACAAACTGCAATGTTTATAACATCAATTAATTAAATCATAACCCGCTTCTTGCATTCTTGTAGCAGCAGCCATCCTTGCCACCTTGTCCCTTGAGCACTAGTTCATAGAACTATCTCGCGATCCATTTCCATCGCTCGTTAGAAAAATCAGAAAACGGTTAGCAAGCTAAGTTGAAAGCAGTTTTTGTGAGCAGTATAATTTTGGGAGTGGCCGTCAGATTTCCCCAACGTGCAGTAGGATACCCAGAACAACCTGAGCAGTCAGTCCCTTGACCAAGATACCCAGACCAGCCGGAGTTAGTCGACACTTGATCGTCAAGATGTCTAGACCACCCGAGGTCATTCAATACCTGTCACTTCCGTGGGTCTCCTCATCCAGCATTATTAGAATGCAACACCCACTATTTGCAATTGCAACAACCACAATATAATCCCTCAATGCACAGCCCATTAAACTCCACCCTCAGCCAAAGCATCACTAGGTGTATCGAAAACCAGCACCAACAGCACTTTTGCTGCCAAGCCCAACAATCCTGCAAATATCCAACCCAATAGTAGAATGTGAGAACCAGAGGGATGAGAGCCAGCCCCCTGTGCAATTCCACATTCATCCCCCTGTTCCTCATGCCACACCACAAGGGCTGCAGCACCTTCACTCCCCCATCCAAAATATCAAGCACAGAGCAGCACAGCAAGTAGCCAGCCAATATCCAGAGACTTCCCACATTCATTCCCCCAGCGCATTCCATTCCATCGCACAACGCAGCTTCCCTTCTTAAGCCTCATTCATCCCCCCTCTCATTCACAGACCCCATTCATTCCCCCCAGCACAGGCCGACCAATATCCAGAGGCTTCCTCACCCCATTCATCCCCCTATCACAAGCACCATTTCACTTTCTCCTCAGCCGAAGGAGACAAGAGCCACACCCAATAGCGAGCCAAGCAAAGCTCACAAGAGCTTCCTTCATCCTTGGAACCAAGCAAGGCCACACTCATCCACCACCCACTGTCTCCCAAGCCCAAGACCACCTCAGGAAGGAAGTAGAAGGAAGCAAGGAGCAGAGAAGAAGAAGGGGAAGCCGAGGAGCTTGGACGCCACCAGCGGCGGTAGTGAACCATCAGCAGCCAACATGCGGCTAGAGGCACCTCCACTGCCAGTGACACTCAACCCGACACTCAACCCAACAAAACAAGGTAGTCACCTCTCCCCATCCATCACTGAAGTTCTACCCAAAAGTCGAAAACACATTCCAGCCCAACCTTTCACAATATTCGTATCTCACTGCTTGCATACAAAGAGTCAACCATAGGAGGATCATTCTTCAGTTTTGCATCGCAGAGCAAGGGAGGGAAGACGGTAGAGAGGAAGGGGAAAGGTTACCTTAGAGAAGCCAACCACAGCAGTAACCCACCTCAAATAATTTTCTCTTGCATGAACAGATAGCCACCACATCCATTCCCTATGCATAAGCAACAAATAATCCCACATCAGTAACTAAATCCAACTCAACCTTAAGACCAAAGCAACCAAAAAGGAACAAAATTAATTAGGGAATTTGAGTCCAGGGGAGAGGGCTGAGCCGTAGTGAGAGCAGCGGCACCGGCGGCTGTAGACCGGGCGCTGGGCCACTCGTAGGGGAGGCACCGAGTGCAGCCGCAGGTGGTGGCACTGGGAGCTAGCGGCGGTGGCTCAGGTAGGGGCGGCGGCAACAGGCTGCATGGGGGCATGGGCCAGCTAGGGAGGAGCCGGGAGGGACCGAGTGAGGCACAGCCTTGGTGTCTTCGGAGGAAGGGCAACCGAGTGGGGAGCGTCATGGGCATGGACCGAGCTGAGCCGGGTGGGCACCAAGCGACGGAAGCGAGTAACATGTGCCACGGCACGTTGGAGGTGGGGGAGTTGGGGAGGCCGGCGACGACGACGGAGGCGGTTGGGCGGCAAGAAGCGGCGACCGCCGAGGAGCCCCAAAATGGCGGCGGGTGAAGGGGGAGAGAAGAAGGAGATTTGGGGAGGAAGGATTGGCTTGAGAGCTGTGTGCGTATGGGTGGGCCGGCCGATTAATAAGGGAAAAGGGGAGAAGGGTTAGGTGGTTAGGAAAAATTAGGAATTAGGTTTAGGAATTTGGGCTTAGGGAAAAATCTTAGAAAAATGTGTAGATTGCAATAAATGGTTATGATTAATGTCTGTAATAATAGCAATTATCAATAAATTAAATAGTGTTAGCTGCATATTCTTACGATTGAATGATTTAATTTGGGTCTTATCGGATTAACCAAACTTAAAATAAATTTGTTGGATAATTACTAAAATAAATTAAGACGCCGTTAATTCTGTTAATAACAAGTTAATTTGCATGCATAGCAATCATGTGCATCGCTGGCATTTAGTCGGGCAGTTGGACTATTTTAAATCTTGTTAATTTAATTAATTAAAGCGATCCCGAGCCTGGGTAGAGAATTAATTAAACGCGAACTTCGGGTTTTTCGACCATAGTGCGAATAGGCAGTAGAATGGCTATAGTGGGGAGTGCTAACTTAGCAAAGGACTCGAAAAGCTTTATTTAAAATTAAATCTTGCTAACAATTTAGAAGCCACTAACTTATGTATCCATAATATCACTCAAAATCAACTATGTATTTATTTATATTATTATTTGTTCTGCCGTATTGCTACAAAAGATGAACCAGCACCAACAGGAGTAGCTGATACTGAGTTCATCGACATCGACCATTTCTACTACTACGAAGGCAAGCTATTCTCTTGAACATAAATATAGTTATTTTAAATGTAAACCGTATATTGTTGTATTATATGTTTATTGCATCAAAACTAATTCTCAAAATCAAATCAAATAAATGAAAATGGGAAGATAGGAAAATGAGAATGAGTTGAGGAAGAAAGAAAGAAATGAGACTTAATAGGTTGGTAAAAGGGGGCCTGGGCAGGGGAATGCGACGATGGTGATGAGGTAAGAGGTGGGCCCCTTTTTACATATGATTAAAATATAAGGATCAACAAAACTCTTATTCGGTTAGAGGCTGTGGATATCATGGGGATATGCTCACGATCTTAATGTGATAGTACAATTGGCAATAGCTCTTTGGGTTTGTCGAAACGATCATTTTCGGTTTTGTTGAAATCTTGTTTTCGACAAGTGTCGGGATGTCAGTATCTGCGTGTATGTCTGGCAGTACTATCGATGATCTTAATAGTACCGCTTGTGTTTAGCGGTAGTACCGTTATCGGTATTACATAAGCAAAGCGGTATGGTTTTCGAACAAGTGTTTTTGGAAGTTTTGGATTTCCTTGAAGAAGCGATGCGACGATTATAGATCTTGATACTACATGATCTTGATAATAGTACCGCCATAACATGGCGGTAGTACCGATTTGGTTTCGAGTTTCGTTTAACTTGGAGAATTGTTTGGGTTATGTCATTTCCATGTTTGTTAATGCATATATGTTGCATATTGCATATTTTGAGCTAACGTGGGTCAAGTTGTGAAGAACTTGTTCCGGAGGCGATTTCTTGGTCTATTCTGTCGCGGTGGTTTTGCGAGTCAACGACGGTCAGCGGCGAGGAGGATCGGGACTAAGCTTGGAGAGCCGAGGTCGAAGCGATCATGGATGCGGGTGAGGTCGTGACTCAAGCATGGCAGAATGGGCGAGTGGATCGAGCCGATAGTTCGATCTGTTGGTTGGATCAAGCGGCGAGGTCGGTGCAAGTGCTTTGGAGGTTCGATGGGATTCGGACGGAGAGACTTGCCGAGCATGATGAGAGCCGTTGATCAACCTACACGTGGCGGAGAGGCGGCGATTGCTTCGACGAGATTGGACTCGGTCCATGGAGAAGGATCGAGAAGGGGTATTTTGGTAATTTCACCAAATACCGCCTTGGTGACCTAATGCCAACCCGCGGCGCAAGACGGAGCGTCAAGAAGTGGATTAGGTCAAGAAAAGTGAAGACGGCGCTTTAAAATGCGTGCGTGAGTGTCCTGTTTGTTATTGGGCCTAACGGGAGCCCATTAGGGTTAAGTCTTCTAGAAGCTCTAGGCCTCATATAAATAGAGGGGGTGCTGTGCACAGCAACCCAAGCACTTCATTTGAAAACCCTAGTTTGGTGTTAGGGTTTAGGGAAGAAAAGAGAGGCTTAGGCTCTAGAGAGAGATGAGTTGAGTTGTGTGCTCATGGATTGAGCTCTTGTCCTCCTTGAGGGAGTGGTCAGAACAACAACACCATGAATCAATCTATGAGTGATTTCTCAAGTATGCTCTCTCTTTGTTCTTTCTCCTAGTTTTGTTGATTTTGGGTGCTTCCTTGATCCGATGAGTTTTGGTTGGTTTTTGTTCTCATCTACCTTCTTTGTGGCGTGTGGGAAGACATCTAAGAACATCTCGAATCATCAATCTCTCACGAGCAAGTTATTGATCAAGTTTTTCGTTTTGCTCGGTTTTGAACCTTCTTTCGGTAAAACAGAAAAAGATCAAAACTTTGGCGTGGATCTGGACGATCGTTGCTTGGAATAGGTTCTAGATATCCTTGAGAAGGTATGTTCCAAGTTTGATCAAGTTTCATCGAGTAGAACAAAAGTTTGATCGATTTTCATTTTGGAAACCCGAGTTGTTCTTCTTTGTTCGGGACAATCGAACAACCGCCCTTAACACTGCGGTTGTACCGCGACCGAGGTCTGACCGGCCGTAACATCTTGCGTTTGTACAAGACATTTATCGACTCTGACACTTTGTTACATCTGCGGTTGTACCGATTGTCCCGATTTGTTCGTAACTTCTGTTTTAGTGTTTTTGCTTAGGGGTTAATCAGATTCATCACATGGCTTCGCTATGCGCATACACCGATCTTCTTAGCTTTAATAGCTATTGGAGAAAAGTTCGTGTTGAATCTAGTTTCGGTGAAAGTGGAGCGAGCGTCTATTCACCCCCCCTCTAGTGGCCTTTCCGGTCCTACAGAGGCCGTAAATTCAGTACCAACCATTTTCCTATTTCGTCGGGCAAGAAATGCTACCTTGTTACGTGATTTTGCTCTCCACATCGGGTAAGTATTATGTGTGATGGTAAATGGAGGAACCCAGAACCGTGAGGAGAGACCGGAAGTGGAGGATCCAAGGCGCTATAGCGCTAAGGTGGAGTGTTGGGTGCAGGATAGAAGTTGCCCCGACTAACATTGCTGGAACTCGGTGGATGACAAGGTTAGTACCGTGACAATGTCAACACCGACGGAAAGTAATGGGTGGAGAAATTGATCACGTAACCTGGAAAACATTATGTATTCTGGACTCGAAACCGCATCAAAGGAAATGCGGTGGACCTAGCTCAGAGAGAGTTTAGAGTAGCTATGGGTAAAGTGGTACAAGCCTACACAGTGCTATATCAAATCATGAATTCATGCTAGTCTCCTGGATTGGAGTCTACGGGAACCGCTAGGGGTCTTTCTTCTCTCCGAGTGACAAGTAGTGTTTTCAGTATTAAAATTTGTCACCTAATATTTTAATAAATTATTTTCAGAAAAGAGATGAATTAGAAAATGTAATGACAATAGAGATGAGGCATCTAGTGCATTTTTTCTATTAATGCTTACTAAGTACACTCGTGTACTCAACCTTGTTAGTATTCTCCTTTGTAGATCCTAGTCCGGCCGGGAACTATCCCGAGTGGGACGAAAGACATGTAGGTACCGAGGCAACCGCAGGAGAAGAAGGCATGGACTACGAGGACCAGGGCGAGATGGGCGCAATATTTGACGCGTGGGGCGGATAGGCGGCCGATACTCCAGGGCAGGCGAGAGAAGCGAAGAAGTCCTCTTTTGTAATTATATAGTACTTGTATTAAGAACCATAGCCTTGCGTGGCTATTACTGAAATAAAGATGTACAGTTTCTTGCTTATTGTTCTGTTGCGTAACCCTGGTAAAGGCTTACTATTCATTGGAGCAGTGTTCTATTGAGCAAACGAATAGTAATCCGTATGCCTAAGTGTGATTACCCTTGGGGTAATGACACGGGGCGTCACAGCAAGGTGGGCAGCGAGCTCGTGCGTCGTGCAGTGGCCGTGTCTGGCACGACACGGTCCGAGTAAATTCTAGCCGTTGGCATTTTTGACTATTTTTAATTGTTTTTTGACCGTTTGGCTCTTTAAAAATAGAAAAAAAATCTCAAAAATCCCAATCAGTTGTGCAAATTCAAATTCGTGTTGAGCTAATTTAGCAAAATTCAAAAAATCTATGCAAATTTGGAAAATTCAATTTTCGACAGTAAGTTAGCAAAAGAGGTACAATACTATTTTTGCATACTTTTATTGTTAGTGCTTGTTATGCTAAGATGAAAGTAATAATAGTGTTAATTTTGATTTTGCAGTTTTCATTATGGACAGTCTTTACGACAGCTTTGCTCTTGGTGATTACGGACTTTCACTGGAGAAAATTACGTCCATGGAGGTGGTTGCGGCTATCTCAAGCCAACCGGAAGGGCAAGGCGGAGTTCCGTCATCAGGCTCCATAGCAGCATCAGGCTCCACGCCAACCGGTTCAAAGAGGTCAAGGCTAACTATATCGGGAGTGTGGGAGTATTTCGACTGGACAACCAAGCAAGACGCACAGGGAAATGAGGTACCATATGCTATTTGCAATATTTGTCGTAATAAATTGTCTGCGAAGTCTACAGGTGGAACAGGGCACTTGCTTAGACATGCTACAAGATGTCGAGCCAAGCAAGGATTGGTGATGAGGCAGACGCAGCTGCAGTACAACCCTGACGGTATGGAACATAGCTGGAACTATGATCCTGAGGTAGCCCGTCAATCTCTCTGTCGTTTAATTGCTTCTCAGGATTTACCGTTAGGCTTTGGTGAGTCTACTGCTTTCCAAACTTACATTAGGACTACACATAATCCTAGATTTTCTTCCGTTTCTAGACAGACAACAACTAGGGATCTAGTAAAATACCACAATGAATGCTATAATAAAATAAAGGAACTATTTAGTATGTGCACATTTTTGGGGCCCTGACCTTGGACATATGGAGTGGTAGGGCTAGGGAGGATTATCTTAGTGTAGTTGCTTGTTATGTTAATGATGACTGGGTAATAGAGAAAAGAATTATAGGTTTGAAATTAATTCATGTATCACACACAGGTGAGAATATTGCGGATTGTATTGTCAAAGTCGTCGAAGACTTTGGTATTATGTCCCGCACAACCAAGGAACCTCCGCTAGTAATAGATCACGAGATTACCACTAGACGCACCGACTCGTAGTGGAAGTAGAGTCGATGTAGCGAGTTGATGCAGTCATAGTCGTACTCGCCGTACGTCTCCGAGTTGATGCAATAGTAGTCGTACTCGTCGCACGTCTCTGAGTTGATGCAGTAGTGGTCGTACTCGCTGCACGTCTCTGAGTTGTGGATCGTCCTAGTGCTGATGCTTCGCAACAACACCTCCAAGGTATCCACACATATAGGGCAGGGACACCACGCGCTAGAGTGCTAGCGCCGGCGGCGTGGTTGAGGAAGGCGTGGCTATTAGGGTTTCGGGAGTTCTTCCAAAAGATGATCAACACACCCCATGCCACTGCCCCTCTATATATAGGCATCCATAATCGGTCTCGGACTTGAGGCCCATTAGGAACTCTTGGCCTACAAGAATTCAGATCACTATCCAAATCAACTCCTAGCCCTTTAAGTGTGTGACCCTATAGGTTCATGCACAATCGGTTGTGACTCGAAAACTCTTTTTCGACCACAAGTCGTTAGCGGTACCTACCAGGACATAACGATTCCTGAACACACATAGAATATATCGGACAAACCTTAATGCAATATGATCTACGACCAGGTCCTTATCACTTATGACCAGCTCGTATCTAGTCACGACCAGTCCATATTTAGTTACGACCAGTTAGTGATTATGTTTGAGCAGTATGCGACCAGCTCATATCTCCAAACGACCAGCTTCGACCAGTCTATATCTGGTCGAACTGAACGACCTGCTTGTGTATTCTCCCTTTGCCTCACGATATCTGGTTGAACTCAAGGTGAGATATTATGTCATCTATAGACTGTTCAATACTTTCTCGATCAAGTGTCGAATAACATCATGTGGTCGACACTTTGACTACTAGTGGCATGGCCATGCACTTTCTTTATCCGACCACAACGAGGGGCCCAGAGATATCTCTCCTATTATGATAGGGGGGCAAATCCCATATCCGACTAGTCATATTCTTCCACATGTTTCATAGTATACTCGAAAGCTACCATTATAACTATGCAGTTACGGAGTAGCGTTTGGCAACCCCTAACATGTAGAAAACCATGCTGATCTCAGGTCTAAGGATTATACATCATCATTACTTGAGACCAACTGATGACACATGAAATCATAACAATCTCAACAGTGTCTCAAGGTGGGTCAAACCAACACCATGTTCTCTAATATGTGTCCATATTATTGGTTTGATATCTCCATATCAATGACCTGTGAAACATAGTCATCAACCAATACATATGCTAGTCTATTCATATGTATTCTCATATGTTTCCGACTAGGGAACGTTTAAGAATAATTATCGCAAAAATATAGAGTTTCACAATCAAGTCACATACTTGATAATAAATATTAACAATATTATTCTAGGAACAAGATAACATATTATCCAATGTTATGAACATAACAAAATATAATCATCTCTATGATTGCCTCTAGGGCATATTTCCATGATCTCCCACTTGCACTAGAGTCAATCATTTAAGTATCTAATACCCATAGCTCTTGTGTGCACCTCATGCTTTGGTCTGGAGAGGCTTTGTCAAGCGGATCGACAACATTTAAATCGTATGAACTTTGCATATCTCAACATCTCCTCTATCCACCAATTCACTTAATAAGATGATAACGCTTTGAGTATATGCTTAGACTTACGATGGGATCTAGGCTCCTTAGCTGCAAGAATGGCTCCATTATTGTCACAATAGAGATCCATTGGGCTCGAGGCACTCGGAACCATACCCAACTCAGCAATGAAATTCCTTATCTAAACATGTTCTTTCATAGCTTCAGAAGCCGTAATGTACTCGGTCTCCATCATAGAATCAGCAGTCATCTCTTGCTTGGAACTTTTCTAGCTCATTGCTCCTCCATTCAAAATGAATACAAAACCAGATTGCGAACGATAATCATCTTTGTCGATTTAGAAGCTTTCATTGATGTAACCATTTACAACGAGCTCTTCATCACCACCATAAACTAGGAATGCATCCTTAGTCCTTCTCAAGTACTTAAGAATATTTTTCATAGCTGTCTAGTGACCTTCACGGGGATTAGCTTGGTATTTGTTTATAACACTTATTAGAGCATATGATACATCTGGTCGAGTACATATCATGGCATACATGATAGATTCAATAGATGAAGCATATGGAATACCATTCATGCAGTCTCGCTCATCAGTTATCGAAGGACACTAACTCTTGCTAAAGACTTATGCCATGTGACATAAGCAAGTGTTGGAAATATGCCCTAGAGGCAATCATAGAGATGATTATATTTTAGTATGATCATAATATTGGATAATGTGTTATCCTGTTCCTTGAATGAATCATTGGTTATGAAGATTAACAAGTATGTGACTTGTTGGTGAAACCCTTAACTTATATGATGTCGTTCTAAATGAATCCCTAGTCGGATGCCAATGGTCGGAACACTATTGACTCTATCGACCAGCACATTGTATTGATTGATGACGATGTTTCACCGGTCATGGATATAGGGATATCGAATCAATAATATGAACACATGTTAGAGAACATGGGGTTGGATTGACCCACGTTGAGACACTATTGAGATTGTTATGATTCTATGTGTCGTTAGTTGGTCTCAAGCAATAATGATGTATAATCCTTAGACCTAAGATCAGCATGGTTTCCTACATGTATAATAGCACTCTTAGGGGTTGCCAATCGCTACTCGTAACTAGGTAGTTATAAAGGTAGTTTTCGGGTATGCTATGAAACATGCGGAGGAATGTGACTGGTCGGATATGGGATTTGCCCCTCCTAACATAACAGGAGAGATGTCTCTGGAACCCTCGTGGTGGTCAGATAAAGAAAGTGCATAACCATGCCACTAGTGGTTGAAGTGTTCGACCACGTGAAGTTATCTAACACTCGATCAAGAAAGTATTGAACAATCCATGGATGACACAACATCTCACCTGGAGTTCAACCAGACATCGTGAGGCAAAGGGAGAATACACGAGTAGGTCGCTTAGTTTGATCAGTTACGGACTGGTCGTATGGAGATACGAGCTAGTCGTAGACTGGTCGAACAAAATCACAGAGTGGTCGAAACCTAGTCGTAAGGAGTTGCGAACTAGTCGTGACCAAATACGAACTGGTCGTATAGAGATAGGACCTGGTCGTAAGTGATGAGGACCTGGTCGTAGATCATATTGCGTTAAGGTTCGTCCGATATAATTTATGTGTATTCGGGAATCGTTATGTCCTGCTAGGAACCGCTAATGACTCGTGGTCGGAAAGGGTTTTCGAGTCACAACCATTACGCATGAACCTACAGGGTCACACACTTAATGGGTTAGAACAAACCAGTACAGATACGATTCGTCAAACGTGTTCGGATAGGATCCGTCACGAGCACTATATAAGGAGATGCATGAGGCTGTTGGGAGTATGGGTGAACGTAACAGACGAGACACACGAAAGTCGTGAGTTGAGTTGTTCCACCAAAACCCTAGCCGCCATCTTCCTAAGAGCTCTGCCATGCGACTTGGTGCTAGCACACCGACGTACAATTGTTCCTTCCCTAGACGTGTGGATGCCATAGAGGCGCTACTACGGTTGCTGTTGCGCTTGAGGACGATCCGCGATCTTCATAAGGAATTGTAGAGATCACTAGAGGAGATGATCGACCACGACCACTACTTCGATGTGCTCTTCATTGGACCAGGCTACTCCAACTCTTCTTCCGCTGCTCTGCACGTCTGGTGGTAACGATCTGTGATCATCTACTTGCTTGGCATCCTGGTTTACGTGGTAGAAAATTTTGTTTTGTTGCTATCGTAGCCTACCCGTACCCTAACAGTGGTATCATAGCCATCCTGCGTGGTTTTTGATCTAGATCGGTCGTATATAGTTGATATGCGGTAGTAGTAGATTGGATCTATTACTGGTTAGGTCTGGTAACCTAGATCGGTTCATAGAGTTGGAACGATCTAGGCCCTGGTCGATGAGATCGATCAATTTTTCGGTGGTAGTAGACGGGTTTACGAGGAGGTATGAGCCTAAAAGGACCAGATGGTTTATTGCGCTTGTTCATGACCACTCTGCATAACACTCGTACCGGTCGGAATTCCACCATTGGAGTATGCCACAGTGTGTGGTTGTATCAAGGCAATGATCGAAATGGTTCGGAATAGGGTTAATATGATTAATCTGATGATTTTCAAGGCTCGGTTACGTGAATGAGATTCATGTTTTGGAAAAAAAAAATTCGATAGCGCTGCCCTCGACCAGTTTCGAACCCCTCCCGCTAATCGGCTAGTGGGACCGCCGTGCTGGGTAATCGTACCACACGCTATAGGTAGTGTGTGTTCATGTCGCCCGATAGAATTGGATTCTATGCATAATTTATTTTTGAAGGGATTGATGTGAATAGTATGACCCATGTGTATGAGATGCATGTATGTGTGTAATTTTCATGACCTGCGTGTCATGCTTATTGCAGCCCAAAAGCTGTCTATATTTGTATAACGACCTGCGTGTCGACTTGTGATGCTTCTTTACTCCTTGTGATTCATTACTAGTGCTATTAGGAGTAATGGCTTAGTGGGAGTACTTGGAGGAGTTGACCACTTGGACACATGACGAACAGGATGCATGGCGATGGAGATCACCATGTGGAAGGGTCATACTATATCACAATGCAATTTGATTATCTGTGAATGCCTTTATATTCTTGTTCATTTATTTCTATGCATGTTATTTAAATGCTTTTAACATGGTAGAAGTAAAATTCCCTCACGTAATATTAAGTTAAATTGATGCCCTCCCAATTGGCTGCACCATCCAAAGTCTTGTATTTTAATGGTAGGTCTTGCTAAAGCAGAGTGCCATTAATATTCCTTGACTAGATGGGTTTGTGCTGGACACTTACACGCATAGCATTGGTTTAACTTGACAAGGTCATCATAACGGTTATAGACCTTGGGGCATAGGGTTGGGTGCCGAAGCATGGAGATGCTGCCCAACAACAAGAGTCATATAGAGATATGATTAGCAAAGGGTTGCTTACCATTTTCACTAGTCTTCTAGCAGTGATGCCAAAGCTCACTAGTAGATTAACTGATTATGGGTCTTGAATCACTAAAGTGTCATAAGAGGGATATGGTGTTTAGTGGGAGTATCTTTATTAAATTGTTTAATAGAAGTTACTGAAACATATGTCTTAGCTTTGCATATTCTATGTTGTAGATCATGGCACCAACTACTGTACCTACATCCAGTTTTGCATTACGTTCGATACTTGATAAGGAAAAACTGAATGGAACAAATTTTACGGATTGGTCCCGCAACCTAAGAATTGTTCTTAGGCAAGATAAAAAGGAACATGTTCTAGAGGAACCAATTCCAGATGTGGCTATTATAAATGTTGTTGCTACTCCTAAAACCGCCTATAAAAAGGCATGTGATGAGTCCCTTGATGTTAGTTGTCTCATGCTTGCTGCTATGAACTCAGACCTTCAGAAGCAGTTTAAGAACATAGAGGCCTACGATATGATCGTGGCACTCAAAGGTATGTTTGAGACATAAGCAAGAACTGAGAGATATGAGATCTCAAAGAAATTGTTTGGGAGTAAGCTAGCTGAGGGAAGTTCGGTGAGCCCACATGTGATCAAAATGGTTGGTTACACACAGGGCTTGGAAAAACTTAGTTTTCCACTTAGTCAAGAGTTGGCTACAGATTTTATTCTTGCTTCGCTACCTTCAAGCTATGGGTAGTTCATTCTGAACTTCCATATGAATGGCTTAGACAAGAATCTCACCGAACTGCATATGATGCTTAAGACTGCAAAGGACAGCATTAAGAAAAGCAACTGTCATGTGATGATAGTGCAAAAGAGTACAAGCTTCAAGAAGAAGGCTAAGACTAGGGTCAAAGGTAAAGGCTAGAAAGTTTCAGATGGGATCCAAACCAACAAGCCTAAGCCCAAGAGTAAGTCTGGCCTGACTCAAGAGAATGAATGCTTTTACTGCAAAGAACCAGGCCACTAGAAAAGGAACTGCAAGAAATACATGGCTGATTTGAAAAAGAATAGTGGAACTAAACCCTCCACTTCAGGTATTAATGTTATAGATGTTTTCTTGCTAACTCTTCTATTAATTTATGGGTATTTGATACCGGATCGGTTGCTCATATTTGCAATTCGATGCAGAGTCTAACAAAGAGTATGAGAATTGCAAGGGGTGAAATGGATCTTCGCGTTGGGAATAAAGCAAGAGTTGCTGCATTAGCCGTCGGGACTTTGCCATTACTTTTGCCTTCGGGATTTATTATGGAACTAAATAATTGTTATTATGTTCCAGCCATAAGTAGAAACATTATCTCTGCCTCATGTTTGATGGCAGAGGGTTATAAATTCATTATAGAGAATAATGGTTGTTCTATATTTTTGAATGAAATGTTTTATGGCTATGCTCCTGTTTTGAATAGGTTGTATATTTTAAATCTTGATGATGCACCCGTTTATAATATTAATGCAAAGAGGCTTCGGCCTAATAATTTGAATTCCACTTTCATTTGGCATTGTCGTTTGGGTCACGTAAGTGAGAAACACATGAAGAAGCTCCATGATGACGGAATGCTAAACTCATTTGATTTGGAATCATTTGAAACATGCGAATCTTGCTTGCTCGGAAGGATGACCAAGACACCTTTCACTGGTCAGAGTGAAAGGGCGTCCAACCTGTTGGCACTCATACATACTGATGTGTGTGGACCAATGAGTACGACAACTAGAGGTGATTTTCAGTACTTCATTACTTTCACCGATGACTATAGTAGATATGGATATATCTATTTAACGAGGCACAAGTCGGAATCTTTTGAAAAGTTCAAGGAGTTCCAGAATGAGGTACATAATCAAATTGGCAAGACAATCAAATCTCTACGATCTGATCGTGGAGGTGAGTTTTTGAGCCATGAGTTTGGTGATAATTTGAAACAATGTGGAATTGTTCCACAGCTTACACCACCGGGTACTCCACAATGGAATGGGGTGTTCGAGCGGCGTAATCGGACCTTGTTGGACATGGTTCGATTAATGATGAGCCAATCAGATCTACCGTTGTATTTTTGGGGTTACGCTCTAGAAACTACTGCTTTCAATTTAAATAGGGTACCATCTAAATCAGTAGATAATATATCATATGAGATATGGACTGGGAAGAGTCCTAGTTTGTCTTTTTTAAAGATTTGGGGATGTGATGTCTATGTTAGACGTTTGACGTCTGACAAACTCACACCCAAGTCCGATAAGTGCTTCTTTGTGGGGTATCCTAAGGAAACTAAAGGATATTATTTTTATAATCGGGTTGATAACAAAGTGTTTGTTGCCCGTAATGGTGTCTTCTTGGAGAAAGAGTTTCTTTCCAAAGGAGTCAGTGGGAGCAAGGTGCAACTCGAAGAAATTCGGGAACCATCTGAAAATGTTTCAACTCCTACTGAACCTCTACAGGATGAATAAAATGTTGTTGAACCTGTAGATGAGGCATCAGCCCCACGTAGATAAAAAAGGCCACGTCTATTGCCTATAAGGTATGGGCATGGCGTATTATTAGTGAATAATGATGAGCCTAAAACTTACGGCGGAAGCGATGATGGACCCAGACTCTGAGTCATGGCATGAGGCCATGAGATCCGAAATAAGGTCCATATATGATAATCAAGTTTTGAACTTGGTTGATGCACCTGATGGTATTAAGACCATTGAATGCAAGTGGATTTTTAAGAAAAAGATAGATATGGATGGAAATGTTCACATTCATAAGGCACGACTGGTTGCGAAGGGTTTCAGACAAATTCAAGGTGTTGATTATGATGAAACCTTCTCTCCTGTCGTAATGCTTAAGTCTATTCAGATCATTCTAGCTATTGCTGTATATTTCAACTATGAGATATGGAAAATGGATGTCAAAATGGCTTTTCTTAATGGAAACCTAAGTGAGGATGTGTACATGACACAGCCTGAGGGTTTTGTCGATCCAAAGGAAGCTAGAAAGGTATGCAAGCTTAATAAGTCCATCTATGGATTGAAGCAAGCATCTCGGAGTTGGAACATTCGTTTTGATGAAGCGGTCAAAGGGTTTGACTTCATCAAGAACGAAGAAGAACCTTGTGTTTACAAAAGGGTTAGTGGGAGCAAGCTTGTATTTTTGGTCTTGTATGTAGATGACATACTACTAGTCGGAAATGACATTCCAATGCTTGAATCTGTTAAAACTTCATTAAGAAATAGTTTCTTAATGAAAGATTTAGGAGATGCAGCATATATTCTTGGTATAAGGATCTATAGAGATAGATCTAAGAGGCTAATTGGATTAAGCCAGGATATGTACATAGACAAAGTGTTGAAACGGTTCAACATGCAAGATTCCAAGATAGGTTTCTTGCCCATGGCACACGACATTAATCTTAGCAAGAGTCAGTGTCCTTCAACCACTGATGAGCGAGACAAAATGAGTAGAATTCCATATGCTTTGGCTGTTGGATCTATCATACATGCCATGCTGTGTACACGACTAGATGTATCATATGCTCTAAGTTTTACAAGCAGATACCAAGCTGATCCCGGTGAAGGTCACTAGACAGCTGTGAAAACATCCTTAAGTACTTGAGAAGGACTAAGGATGTGTTCCTAGTTTATGGCGGTGATGAAGATCTTGTTGTCAATGGTTACACCAATGCAAGCTTTCAAACCGACAAAGATGATTATTGTTCGCAATCTGGTTTTGTATTCATTTTGAATGGATGAGCAGTGAGCTGGAAAAGTTCTAACTAAGAGACGGTTGCTGATTCTACGACGGAGGCCGAGTACATTGTGGCTTATGAAGCTGCGAAAGAAGGTGTTTGGATAACGAAGTTCCTTGCTGAGTTGGGGGTGGTTCCGAGTGCCTCGAGCCCAATGGATCTCTATTGTGACAACAATGGAGCCATTGCTCAGGCTAAGGAGCCTATATCCCATGAGAAGTCCAAACATATACTCAGGCGTTATCATCTTATTCGCGAGTTAGTGAATAGAGGAGATGTTAGGATATACAAAGTTCATACGGATTTAAATGTTGCTGATCCATTGACAAAGCCTCTCACACAGCCAAAGCATGAGGCGCACACAAGAGCTATCGGTATTAGATACTTAAAAGATTGACTCTAGTGCAAGTGGGAGACTGTTGGAAATATGCCCTTGAGACAAGCATAGAGATGATTATATTTCATTATGTCCACAATATTGCATAATGTGTTATCTCGTTCCTGGAATGAATCATTGGTTATGAAGATTAACAAGTATGTGACTTGTTGGTGAAACTCTTAACTTATATGATGTCGTTCTAAATGAATCCCTGGTCAGATGTCAATGGTCGGAACACTATTGACTTTATTGAACAGCACATTGTATTGATTGATGACCAAGTTTCACCGGTCATGGATATAGGAATATCGAATCCATAATGTGAACACATGTTAGAGAACATGGGGTTAGATTCACCCACCTTGAGACACTATTGAGATTGTTATGATTCTATGTGTCGTTATTTGGTCTCAAGCAATAATGACGTATAATCCTTAGACCTGAGAATAGCATGGTTTCCTACATGTGTAATAGCACTCTTAGGGGTTGCCAATCGCTACTCGTAACTAGGTAATTATAAAGGTAGTTTTCGGGTATGCTATGAAACATACAGAGGAATGTAACTGGTCGGATATGAGATTTGCCCCTCCTAACATAACAGGAGAGATGTCTCTGGGCCCCTCGTGGTGGTCGGATAAAGAAAGTGCATGGCCATGCCACTAGTGGTCGAAGTGTTCGACCACGTGAAGTTATCCGACACTCGATCGAGAAAGTATTGAATAGTCCATAGATGACACAACATCTCACCTGGAGTTCAACCAGACATCGTGAGGCAAAGGGAGAATACACGAGTAGGTTGCTTAGTTTGATCGATTCTGATCGGTCGTATGGAGATACGAATCGGTCGAGATCGGTCGAATGAAATCACAGAGTGGTCGAAACTCGTCGTAAGGAGTTCTTGAATCGTCGTGACCAAATACGAATTGGTCATATAGAGATAGGACCTGGTCTTAAGTGATGAGGACCTGGTCATAGATCATATTGCATTAAGGTTCATCTGATATAATTTGTGTGTATTTGGGAATCGTTATGTCCTGCTAGGAACCGCTAACGACAGGGGCGGATCCAGGATATTCAAGATGGGTGTTCGAAGTTACAAAAATATTTATCAATATAGAACATAAAGATCCACAATAGTAATAATGGATAATGGAAGTGCTAATTGTTTGTACGGAAGATGGCCTATCTCTGGTTCTGTGCTTGCGCCTATCTCTGGTCGAACCGGTTCTGTCCTTGGGGTGTCACTATCATTGTGTGTATGCACTACCAATTGTAGCTCATTAGAAGGACATTCTATCTTGTTCTGAACATTGCTTTCAATAGATTTCAGTTCTGGCATCGAGGTGGATGGTTTCTTATGTCTCTTAACGGCTCTGGACCACAAAGATTTCAAATCGACAGACTTCTTCTCCATTTTTCAAAGATCTAATATCTAGTTATCTACAATACGCATCAATTATCCCCAATTCATTTAGGTTATCTACAGTAAGCATAAATACAAGATTCTTCTCTCCATTTGCCCATTTGGGTTATACCTGCTTGGGCCGCTTGGCTAGCCAGTTGGCTCGGGGATTTGGCAATTGAAGAAATGAAGAGTCATGCCCGAGGTCTGGAGCGACCACCACCGCCCGCCTCAGCGCCTCGCCCGTCTCGCCTCCGGCTCCTCGCCTCGGCCTCGCTCGGCGCCCTGGCCGGCTTGGCCGCCACGCCTGCCTCTCCGCCTCCTCGCCCCGGCGCGCGGTGGCCTCGCGCACCCGATCGCCTCGTGCCTCGCCCGGCGCCTGGCCGCCGCCGCGCCACGTGGCCTCACTGGCCCGCCTGGGCCGCTCGTTTCTCGCAAAGCGGCGAAAGCAACGGGCAAATCACCGAGCAAGCCGCCGCAAGGTGAAAGCACTACAGCAAGGATGAGGAATTGAGGATGGACTGATGCAGGGGCGGATCACTGATGGAGTATTGCAGATTTGGAGTGCTCACTGCGCAGCGCTGGAGATGATTGGGGAATGGGGGATTTAGCCATTTAGGGTTTGAGGTCTTGAGGAAATGGGCTTGGGGGTTGGGCCTTTGAACTTCCTGCGCCTGTGGGCTGTGGCTTGTGGCCTTGTGCGCGGAGCGCCTGAACGCCTGGTGCTAGTCCACGACGCGCCCGAGTCCCGACAGCTCAACTGAATGAACGAATGAATTCAATTTTCATTATATACATATATTAACCTCATATATATTGATTTTTTGCTCAAAATTTTTGGGTGTTCAGCTGAACACCCATGAACCAAAGAGGATCCGCCCCTGGCTAACGACTCGTGGTCGGAAAGGGTTTCCGAGTCACAACCGATTATGCATGAACCTACAGGGTCACACACTTAACGAGTTGGAACAAACCAGTAAGGATACGATTCGTCAAACGTGTTCGGATAGGATCCATCACGAGCACTATATAAGGAGATGCATGAGGCTGTTGGGAGTACGGATGAACGTAATAGACGAGACACAAGAAAGTCGTGAGTTGAGTTGTTCCACCAAAACCCTAGCCGCCATCTTCCTGAGAGCTCTGCCATGCGACTTGGCGCTAGCACACCGACGTACGGTTGTTCCTTCCCTGGACGTGTAGATACCGTAGAGGCGCTACTACGGTTACTGTTGCGCTTGAGGACGATCCGCGATCTTCATAAGGAATTGCAGAGATCGCTGGAGGAGACGATCGACCACGACCACTACTTCGACGTGCTCTTCATTCGACCAGGCTGCTCCAACTCTTCTTCTGCTGCTCTACGCGTCTGGTGGAAACGATCTATGATCATCTACTTGCTTGGCATCCTGGTTTACGTGGTAGAAAATTTTGTTTTGTTGCTATCGTAGCCTACCCATACCCTAATAGCAAGAACCCTTTCTTGGCATCCTACATGTTGAACCGAATCAACACCTTGTCAATATAAGTACTTTGGCTTAATCCAATTAGCCTTCTTGATCTATCTCTATATATCTCCTGCAATGCACACCGCAAATACATCTCCAAACATTGATTCACACGTTCACTTTGCCCATCGGTTTGTGGGTGGTAGGCTAAACTCATTTGTAATTGGGTGTCTAGTAATCTGAACAATTCCTTCCATAGCGAGCTGGTAAAGATGCGATCTCTATCTGAGATAATATTGCGAGGAATACCATGCAATTTGATGATGTTGTTGAGAATGACCCTTGCTACTTGAACTGCTGTGAAGGGGTGTTTAAGAGGGAAAAAATGTGCATACTTTCTGAATTGGTCAACAACCACTAAAATTGCATTGTAACCATTAGACTTTGGTAGCCCTTCCACAAAGTCCATTGTTAAATCTTGCCATGCTCCGGCTGGGATGGGTAAAGGACATAACAAACCGGGTAATTTGCAGCTCTCATGTTTGGCTTGTTGACATACTGTACACTGTTTGACAAAATCTTCAACAGCTTGTTTGAGGCCGACCCAGCTAAATAACTTCTTAACTCTATGATATGTGGATTGAATACCCGAGTGCCCTCCAATAGGTGAAGTATGAAATGTCTGAATCAGTTTGGTTTGAAGGCCTGTATTAAATCCCACCCAAATTCTGCCGTGATGCCTTATGATACCTTCTTTCAAAGAATAGCCCTATTCATTCGAGTCAGTCACTGACAATTGTAACAATAACTCTTGAGCCTTGGTATCAACCTCATAAGAGTTAATAACTTCTTGTATCCATAATGGTTGTGCGATGGAAATGGCCTGAATATGATATAGGTGTCCCACCCTTGATAAGGCATCAGCCACTCGGTTGTTTTCTCCTTTTTGGTATTAGAAAGTATATTGTAATCCAATCAATTTAGTAATAGCCTTCTTTTGTAACTCTGAATGTAGTACTTGGTCTTCCAGATGACACAAGCTTTTATGGTCTATTTTGATGACAAAGGGCCCCCTTTGCAAGTATTGTCGCCACTTATCTATTGCCATCATAATAGCCATGAATTCCTTTTCATATATAGACAGTTTCTGGTTGTTAATGCCCAATGCTTTGCTATAGAATGCCACAGGATGCCCTTTTTGACTTAAGACTGCCGCAATTCTCATGTCACAAGCATCGGTCTCTATGGTAAATGATTGATTGAAATATGGTAATGCAAGAACTAGAGTGCGACTCATAGCATACTTTAGTTGATCAAAGGCTTTTTGAGCTTCCTCAGTCCACTGAAAGCCTTTTTTGTGTAACAATGCAGTCAATGGCTTAGCTAGGATGCCATAATGTCGCACAAATTTCCTGTAATACCCCGTGAGTCCCAAAAATCCTCTTAGTTCTGTGACATTACAAGGAATGGGCCACTGTAACATTGCTTGAGTCTTAGTATCATCAGTTGCAACTCCTTTGTCAGAAATTATGTGGCCCAAGTATTCTAAAGTTCGTTGGTCAAAGCTACATTTGCTCTTCTTAGCTACCAACTGGTGCAACCTCAGTGTTTCCAATACAATGGTCAATTGTTTGAGATGGTCTGACATATTCTTACTATAGATTAAGATGTCATCCATAAAGACAAGGACAAATTTCCTCATATAAGGTGCAAAATTTGAATCCATGAGACACTGAAATGTAGCCGGTGCATTTGCTAAACCAAAGGGCATTACTCTGAATTGGAATTGACCATGGTGAGTCTTGAATGCAGTTTTGAACTCATCTTGTTCTACCATACGAATCTGATGAAAATCCCAACTTCAAATCAAGTTTGGAGAAGAAACTAGTGCCGGCTAACTCATCAAGCAACTTGTCAAAAACTATTGGCATAGGGAATTTACTCTTAACAGTCAATGAATTGAGCTTTCTATAGTCGACACAAAACCTCCAAGTGCTATCCTTCTTCTTGACTAACAACACGGGAGATGCAAATGGGCTAAGGCTCGGAGTGACAATGCCAGCCTGAATCATTTCATTAACTTGTCATTCAATCTCATCCTTTTGCAATGGAGAGTATCTGTAGGGCCTGGAGTTAACCGGAGATGCATTTAGAAATAAAGTAACAGTATGGTCAAACAACCTATGCGGTGGTAGTGCCCTTGAGTCATGGAATACATCCTCAAACTTGCTCAACACAGCTTGAACTGATGTCGGGATCTCTCCGGTGGTTGAGTTTGGTTCTTTCTCAAGCACAATGGTAGCCCAAATATCATTGCCCTTGTGCCACTTCTCGACCTTGTCCACCAAAATCTCTTGTAATTCACTCATATTTCATGAGTTGATTACTCCTTGTAACTTGACTGTTTTGCCCATATGTTCGAACTCCACCCATTTTTCTTCTCAGTGACATCTCATCATTCCACATTTGGCTAGCCAATCTACCCCTAAGATAGCATCATATCCTCCCAAATTCAATACCTTCATGTCGTGTTGGAATGTATGTCCTTGCACCCACCAAGTCATGCCTAACAGTACTTTGTTGGTGTGCATGACTTCTCCATCGGCCACTTTGATTTCCATAGTGCCAACCGTAACTAGTTCTTCCTTTATCCTCTCTACCAATTCAGAGTTGACAAAGCTATGAGAACTCCCCGAGTCAATCAACATCAACATGATTTGACTTCCCACCAATGCCCTGAGCTTAATTGTATTTGCTTGTTCAGAGCCTGCTAGAGCATTAACCGATAAATGCATTTCCTCTTCCTCCTCCTCCTCATCTGCTACTACTGCATCAAGCACTTCGTTAGACAAAATCTCTTGCACTTGAATTGCTTTGATCTACCCTTGAGGTGTTATCTGACACTTGTTGTTTGGTAAAAATTTATCTCCACACCGAAAGCACAAACCATTAGCTCTCCTATACTCCTTCAATTGTTTAGCCTTCCAAAGGTCACCCTTGTCCAATTTTTTGTTCTAGACCACTTCAACCCCTTTAACTCCTATGTCAGTTCTCCCAGAACTTGGGTTGTAACCAACACTACGGCCCCTATGCATATACCTTTTTGTTCTTTCCAGTGCACCTTCCTGCATACCGGTCAATGAAGTGGCCATTGCAATGGTTGTCGGCATTTGGATTTCAACCACAGCTCAGAGTTCTTCCTTCAGTCCAAGCACAAATCTGGTCAACAACATCAATCCTCCGATGTTATGATCAAACAACTGGATTTGATACACAAGGGCATCAAATTTTCTTTTGTATTCCTCGACTATGCTGGTCTGTCTCAATAGCAGTAATTCTCTGATTTTGTCTCGTTGTGTGTTTCCCTCAAACTCTGACACTACTGCTTCTTTAAACTGCTCCCAATCATGCCACCCATTAGTCACTTTGTACGCTTGGTACCAGTGCGCAGCGCTACATATACATTGTAGCTGCTGCCACCTTAAAGCCTTCAGGGATCCTGTATATTGTAAAGAACGTTTGACATTTATCCACCCATATTCTCACATCTGTACCATCAAACTTTGGAAAGTCCATTTTAGGCGTCCAACTTCTCCTTCCTTGCTCTGGACTAGCTCGGCTAGATTCTTGCATATCAACGAGCACAGGTGTAGGGGGAGGAAATTGTAACTAAGGAAGGTTCGGTGTTGGGGGTGGTGGTGCCGGATGAATTGTCGACAACTCTGCTCGCTGAACTCCTGGTTCTCCCTGCCTAATTCCAAGAATTCCTGCTGCTTCTCTGTTTGGAATCTGCAGCCGTGGCAGTGGCGCTGCTGTTTTGAGAGATTTTGCCACCATAACCTGTTCTTGCTATACCTTGCCTACAGAATCCATAGTCATGGTCATCTTCAACTGCATATCTTCCATTCTTGCTCCTTGCTGATCCAATCATAGGTCTACCGCCGCCAGATGGGAATTCATCCCTTCTCGCATCGTTCTTATCTCCGTTTTCCACAGCTCCACCAATCTCGCCTCCATTCCCTCCATTGCCGTCACCACTTGACGGACTTGGACCCCTTGCTTTGCCGACGCCGTGGTGCTCTCTCTCTCCTGAAGCCGACTGAACCTAGAGTTAGGATTTACAGCAGTCGCCCAAGCAACCACTAACCAGCTCTCGGGATTTCACCGATCAAGGCCGCGAGATGCTCAAAACAACCAGCAGATCGAACAAAGCTTTGATACCATCTGTCATAACCCAATCGCTATCGGGATGACGAGCTCGGGATTTGACGTTCTCTCGGAGAGACGAAGAACTAGAAAGGGGAAAAGCAGCAGGTAGAAAGAGGAAGAAGAACTAGAGCATTCTCATTGTTTTCGATATGTTCTGAAAGTAAACAGTGTCTTGGCTTATAAGCCATCGTAGCTATTACATGGGCCCAGCCCAATAATGATTCAGCATCTCCTCCGCGGCTTCGTCACATCGGCTGCAACCAACAATCGAGTGGAGTCTTCTGGAGCGTCCGATCTTCATTGGGTCGATCGGACCACCGTCTCATCCATCGGATCTTCCATGGGCCAATCAGACCACCTTCTTAGCCGTTGGATCTTCATAAGGCTGAAATGGTTTCCTAACGTCGTCGTCTTCTTCCCCTGAAGAGATATGGCCTGAAGACTATCGCCGAACACTTTCGTTGTCACCTGCTGCTGCCACAGTCGTGACACAACAGCGCCCTCGGTAGGCTCTAACGACCGTGAGGCAGGATACCCATGATCACGCCCTAACAACTACTGAGGTGGCAATGGCTCGCACTGGCCGCACCCGCGATGGCGCGTTCGACGGGTTAATGGGGTTTATTTCTCGTTTGGGCTTCTCCGCTTCTGGCCCATGTTTTTTTTATTTTCTTAGTTCAGTCAGTTTCCTGGCCAATTGGCCATCGGATTACCTGGGCCTACAACTTTTTTCTTGAATGATCACACCCCGGCAGCTTATTTGCCTACTTGGATGCCACATCACTCAATCCACAAAATCAGTCTTTGGATGTGATCTGCATGGGTCAAGGTGAATAAGGTTTTTTGGAAGCATCTCGCTATTGGCTTTCTCCTCATCACTCCTAACTCGGCCACAACCTTTGCAGGAGCAGTTGCCTGTAAGTTGCACCATTTCATTTGTTTACATGATGAATTCATCTTCACTAGTAGTGCTTAATGCACTTTCCTCGGTCACGAATTTGGTCATAGTACTCTTTATGTTAGCACAGATATATCAGATAGGCGTATTTGATAGTTCATGTTTCGTCTAGTATATAAGTTGCAAGCTATCTATTTAATGAATTCTGAATTAAATTAATCAGTAAAGTGCTCTATTTCTCAACGGTTTAAACCCACATAAATATCTTGCTTGCATTAGATCGACAGTGCTGCTTACGAGTATTGCCGCTAACACAATCATTGTCGGACCCGAATTTCGTAATCCAGAATCCTCTGTGAAAACACTATGCTATTCGCTGGATCAGTAGTTAGCACTCACAAAATACATCACTGAATCAATTCATACACAATGAAAATTAGACCATTCAGAAATTAACACATCAGAGTTTACATAGACCGCATCGGACCAAGTTTTACAGTAAGGGCCAAACAGGCCAAATGATTACAACACAAAAGTAGCGGAAACGACAACAGAAGCAAAAGTGGTAGAACACATCTCTTCACAAGCAAGCGACGGGGGAAACCCGTGTGCGTCCGATATTACCCAAAGACTCAGATAATATAGGATGTACGCAAGCACCGACGGAGTCAGCTAGACTGAGGCGAAACCTAGACTACAAGAACTAAATTACTCATCATCATCTCCTGGGCCTCCAACTTCTAGATCCTCGTAGTATGCATAATCTCTCGGATTTCCTATTTCTAAGGGTTTTGGCGGAAAGAGCGAGGATGAGCACAACTTTCGTGCTCGCGAGCGAACACACAAGGTGCAATAATATACATGCAAGGCTTAACAAGGATGACTTGGGTTCTTTTATTTGCTAAAGCGACATTTTTAATTATCATAATTATAAATTCCTATCACTTATCATTTTTAACCAAATTGCTTTATGTTTAAAGAGGGTAATTGTGCAATATTTATAACAACAGAGGCTACCTCCACCTTATGCTTAATTTGATTAGGGCTATCCCTATTTATTAACACCAATGAGTTTGAAAACCTAGGAAAAATCCAATCTTAGGGCTAGATGAGCCCGTCCTGATTTTTATACCACCCATAAAGGATTTTGAAATAGAACTAACTCTAGTAAGTTCCCATGTCCGTCTTTGACCGTTGGCATGGCTGTTTAAACAGTTTAGACTCTGTAGAGGTTGTACATTGTACCCACAAGAGACAATCATACTTTTTGCCCCACATGATTCTTTAGTCATGTAGTTGAGCGACCATCACAGTAACTTTTCAAATTACCTCGCCTTTTCCGTCATCTCACCTATATGGGCTGCCCCCACTTGCGGTAGGTCCCATACGTTGTGCGGGATGTTCACCATTACGACTAGCGTAGCTGGCAACTTCACCCTTCCTTGGTGTCCCATTCAAGCTGGATCGTATCCACTTGCAGTACCTTACTCGGCCACCAATGAGATGATTTCTAGGGTCCAATAAATTTACTAAGCCAAGTTGCACTTTGTAGACTTGTGGTTGCACATGTTTTACAATAGGAGGTCATGACAAGATTAAATCCTTAGTGTTATCCGGGTGATTCGTTCCACATACCATTCACAAACCAACATTCCTTGGGCTACATTAGCACCCATCATCGTACCATCCGCCCAGATGGTAATAGCAAGTTATTAGGGTTTTTGAGGAGAAAAATACATTAACTTAACCATCTCAGTCATTTACCCACAATGACTGCCCAAAACCATTTTCATGTTTAAAAGATGATGATTAGGACATTTAATATCCCGATACCTAAGCAAGATTAGCATGTTGCTTAAGTACAACTTATAACTAGTAATTACCACATAGTTACTAGGGTGACATGGAATAATGGATTCAATTGTCAAATGATGGTATTATAATTAATTAATCATCAAATGGGTTTTTAATTACCTTAAGCTTTAACATACATTTGATTAAAGAATTAAAGAATGCAATTTTGGTAATTTAAAGGAATATAATTTACATAGAATGTAGGCTCAAAATGATCAAAGTATCGACTCGCCTGGATTAAAGGTAATAGAGTCTTGACAATCTTCTGCTTGATCAAAATGAAGTTCTCCCACTTCTTCGAACCCTATTCGGACGAACGTATCAGAAAAAGAAACAAACAAGCAAGGAGAGCAAATAAATACTAAAGAAATAATAAATGAACTCCAAATTAAACAAGATCACTGCCATTAGCTAGGTCTTGAATTTACAAAATTTTAGAAACAAATTTCACTTGAATCTGAGTTAAAACGGAGGAGAACAGGGCTTTCGAAGTCTTGCTTTTGAATTAAACCAAGAAAAAGAAAAAGGAGAGAGAACTTGTCTCTCTAACATGTGGGACCCAATGAATAGTGGGTTGGTTCATGCCACAGTTCATGGACCGAGGTTCACCATCACTGGTCCATGGGTGCATTGGAGTGCTACTGTTCTTCGGGCCTAATTGTCATTGAATGGTAGTGAATCACTGAGTCCCTTTAACTCCAAAGCTTAAGCATTTTGCCTACAAGTCATTGACTTGGAGAGAACCAACAGAGAGCAGTAAAGAGAGAGGGGAATCAGAGGAGGGCTCGGGCGGCTCGGGAGCGTTGCCGACGCCGGCGAGCGATGGGCGGCGAGGGGGCGAAACGGGACCCCACGAGGGTGGTGACCCCATTGGTGGTGGCGGTGGCGCCGGAGAAGCACCAAGGCGACGGCGGTAGCGGAGGCACTGCCTTGGAGGTGCGCGGTGGCACCAGCGGCACGGTGGCGTGGAGGTGAAGGGGGCATGCGCATCGGCGGCGCCTGGAGGTGGGGAAGCCGAAGGTGGGCCGGGTGGCTGGGGTGGCTGGTGGTGGTGGCGGCGACGACGTGGGCGAAGAGAGAAGCGGCGGTGGGGAAGGAGAGTGGAGGTGGGGGATGAGTTCCTCGGCGCTGGGGGCATGCGATGACAGTGGTGGCACAGTGAGGGGCTCACCGGAGCGGTTAAACAGTGGCAGGGCGGCGCGGTGACAGACAAGGGGAGCTCGGGTGCTCCCTCGGTTTTGCGCAAGGGAAAGAGGGGGAGATGAGAGGGAAGAGCAAGGGGATGAGCCGAAGGGGAGGAGGCTTAAGTAGCCGAGGGGAGGGATGGAGCCGTTGCGGCCTTGAGGTGGCGCACCGTCCCGAGGTTGGCATGTATAGGCGAGGTGCTGCCGTCACGGTGGCGACCGTGGAGGCCCAAGGCAGGTGAAGCGGGGCCAGCGACGGGACAGTATGGGAGGGCTGGCGTCATGGCGATGAAGGCGGCGATCAAAAGGGCCGAGCAGGTGCGGGCGTAGGTGTGCGCGCGTGCGTAGGGTGCTGACGGAGGCGGCCGAGAGGGAGCGGGCTATTGACGCGGGCGCGGTGGCGCGCTGGAGCAGGAGCGGGCATGGGTGAGCTGAGCGGCGATGGGACAAGACGTGGCAAGACGCGGCGGGTGACGTGGGCACGTGTGCGCAACGTAGCATGTGGGCAGAGCGCAGAGAGGGCGCCTGGCGCGCAGGCGGCGACGGCGACGAAAGCAACCAAGGTGGCGGCAGGCGGCGACGGGGCTGGGAGAGCTGCGGTCGCACGGGTGGCTTTGAACCTTTGACTGGCTCGGCCAGGGGAGGAAGAGGGGTAGGGGAGGCTCGGGCGTGGGGGAGCTGGGCCGAAAGGGAGGTGGGCTGGGCCGGCCAAGGGAGAAGAGAAGTGGGCTAAGCCCAAGGGGAATAGGGGTAGAGCCTACTAGGATTTGAAGGGGAGATTTGAGAAGAGAATTCAAATTGAGATTTGAATTCCGAAATTGAATTGAGGTTTAAATTCGAATTTGAAATTCGAATCGAGGCTGAGGTTCAAAATTTTTGAAAATACTCGCTAATTTGAAATAAGGTTGAAATTCTAAATGACAAGTGGCAATTACTATTTACCGTCCGAAAACGGACTGTTACAACCATCAACGTGCATGCATGATTTGTTGGCCCCACAAAATGTAAGCATTTTTTTTGGGTATGTTACGACTAGATCAAAATACGATCATTTGCTGGTCAATAAGTCTCACAGACAGGCATGTGAGCCCTATGTTATCGACTAGGGACCTGTATACTATGCTCGACTATGCATGGCATGCACATACGTGTCTCTTCCTGCATGATCTCGAGAGCCGTGTTCCCACTATTTTCTCACAAATATCGATAGTAATTTATCGACACATTTACATTTGTAATAACTCCAGGGGTTGCATCTCGATGCTGGATTTTCAGAACAGATTTTGTTAAAGCAAGTTTTAACAGGAGTTTTAGAAGAAGAAGAAGGAAAAAAATCATATTCTAAACAGTTTGTGATTGTACCCGCATGGCATGCATGGTCGTTTCTTTGTCACTGTCGACGCTTACTTGGTTATAAATACCCGTATTAAATCAATGACTTAGCCAGTTATGTCAAATGGTTTTATATATCCTGATTCAGAAATTAAATAAAGTGGAGTGTAGTGCAGAAAAGGATTTCGTAGACATGTTTTCATTAATTGGTGCAGAGAATAAAGAGGGGTCTTCACTGTATCAGGAGGTATTCAGGTGGTGTTTTCATTAATGCACATAATAAAGGGACATTCCATCCATCTAATTAACCCTAGCTTTTTTGTGTCTTTGCAACGCTATCGTCAACTTCAAACCATCGTGATCCAATTTTCGTAGTGAGGTGTTTACAGTATAAACCACTATCTTAAGCATAACGTCGTTGTGCCCAACCCTACTACAGCCCGCCCCAGGGATGGGCCATAAGCATGCACGTATTTATTTTATCAAAACAATCGTAAAACTACACATTTCAGTTTAGGTTTCAACGCAACCATGCATAGATTAATTGACGAAACGTTTTCAATATACCCCACATCCGTCGACCTCTCACGGAATGTGCAGCCCACCCGTCAATATCTTACATGTGCAGCCCACCCGTCAATGTTGGACCGAAGAGACGACTATAAGAGAGTTGAATGGGCGCCACACAAAATCAATATCTTCAAAATCTTTTGCCTTAAGAAGTTAAAGTTCTTTCACTCCAATAGGTATGTTCAAACAATAATCGTGTAACATCCCAAAATCTGAATTCTGGGAATATGTGTTATAAATGCATTAGAGAAATTACTTCGATCATTTGCATATGAAATATATCATGTTGAATTTGGTTTTTGTATTTAAAAGCAAAACAGGAACTACAAACAAAAAGGTGCTAAAAAGGAAATAGATAAAACAAAGTAAAAATAATTAATGAGGGAACTATTTCTGGCATATTATCTCAGGAACAATTCACCAAAACTTTTATATAAAATTTTGTTAAGAAAAATAATTATAAATACTTAAGAACAGAACCTTGTTCGAATTTTAGAGAAATTCACAGAAAGTATTAACTTCTAAACATTTTACAGGAGAAACTACATTAGTCCAGAAGCCCACATAAAAATTTTCATTAAATTTGGACTTCACTTGAGCAGTAAATAAAATCAGGCAATAAATCAATAGAAAATAAAAATCTACAACCTAACTCTCTCTCTCACCTCTCTCTGACCTATGGGCCCCACCCACAGGGTCCTTCTTCCACCTCGGCGTAGTTTTCTTTGTCGCCCACCATTTTTTCCACCGTCCAACAACCCCCGGTCGAGCCCTATGCTTGCCCGTACGACAGAGACTTCGCCAGATTTGTCTGCGGTCACCTCGGCCTCTCCTCGTTGATCTCTGACCTCACCGCCTATATAAAGGACACCCTGAGCTACGTCTCTTCTTTTCCATCTAGTGCACACCTTCCCGCCTCTTCTTCCCCACTCAATCGAGCTCTAGAGCTCGGAGAGCACATGCCCTAAAACGGTCGTACGTCGCCACCTTCATCCCCGACGCCATGAAGTCAATCCTATCGCGTCATATCATGTTCTAGAGATCACTGGTGCTATCCCCTCACTCCATTTCATCTTTGATCCATAGGAGCTCTCGAATTTGGGCTTCTTCCTCATCTCCAGCCAGAATCGCCGCCTCAAGCACCGCTGGAGCCTCACTGCACGCTGAGCTGATTCCTTTCGCCAGGAGCATCGCAGGATCATCACCAAGCTACTCCAACCACTAGACGACTTTCTTCATCACCCGAACCTCTTATCCATGCGAAGCTTGCCTCGCTGCCTCGGCTTACCATCGACGGCTCATCTCCGACCATCTCCGGACCTCCTCCTTGTTCTGGTATGACCCTAGTAGCATGTAGATGCTCATGCACACGTTATTTAGTTGAGGACATAGCTCATTTGATCTTTGGCTCTTTTTCGCACCCACTCCTCCACTCAACGCTGGCACGCTGCCGCGTCAGGCCATCTCTGGCTTTGCCGTCGGTGCCGACAGATGTGCAATAGCACGGAGGTCCCATTTTGGGCACTCTCCCGCGTTGCCAAGCCTCACTGCGCCAGCAAGACATGTCGGCAAGACGTGCCGGCATGAGCGCCACCACGCGGCATTGCCGGACGGGCACTATAGCTCATCATCAAGTGCCTAATCCCATTCATTAAGCGTTAATCAATGTTTAGCTGTCGGATTAGTTCTAATGAATCACTAACGTGTGAGACGAAGCTTTAGATTAAAAGAAATCTTAAATCAAAATGTTTTTCTCTAATGGGTCTATGACAAGTGGGCCCACGGCTCTTAAGTGCACAGCGCTAGTCCCTGGACCGGTGGACCAAGTTCACGCACTGTTCTCATGGACTGTGTCACTGATAGTGAGCCCCACTTGTCGGTTTTTAACGAAAATCAAATAAAAATAGAAAAAATATTTTTAATTACGAGGAGAATACGCTTTACCTTAATGGAAAGCGTAAACCTCACTAGTTCACATGCGGGATTACGCTTTCTCTGTTGGAAAGTGTATTTCTCAATTTTCTTTGATTTTCTAAACCGAACCAAAATGAAACCTTAATAACTTTTCTACAAAACTCCAAATTGAATGAAATTTATCTCTAAACTCGTCTAAAATAATAATCTACCTAAATATGTAAAAATATTTAATTTTGGTCACTGTTGGATTTAATTGGTGTTATTTAATTCGTTTTTGGCTCTTTTTGAATTAGACGTCGATTGCTCCGGTTATTATTGCGACGATCAATCAACCATATATTCAGACCAGCAAGAGCAAGGCAAACACCTTCTTTGATCATATTGATTCTAGTATTTTAATTATTATACTTTGTTTTGCAAATCCTATTATGCATGCGTATATGCTTGTATGAAAATGTTATTGTTGGGAAAATTGGTAGTTGTAATCTCATTTGTTGCACATATCTCCTTGTAATACTGATTTCTTACTATTGTAGCCATTAGAATATGGGTTAGACAATATATAATATCATTTGGGGATTTTTTTTCGAGTGCGATTATCGCATAAATGCAACTAGAACGGTAGATTTTCCGAATTTTTTTTAAAAGACAATATGATAATTTGAGAGTTTGGGATATTTTGAAAAATGTCCAGAGAAGGTATCTCTGTTATTTTGCATGAAAATAAAATAAAAACTTTAGTTTTTAGATGCGAGCGGGTTATATTGTATTCTAAAAAGTGAGGATTGTGACTCACTAGTAACTAGGGTAGAGTTTCTCGCCTGTAGTTGATTTAGGACTAAAGTCAGCAACTCTGGGACTAAGACCTAATCGTACAACCGTATATGCTAGTATTGGATAGTCGTAGCTAAGGTATCGAATCATAGCCTTGCATGATTAGTAGACAGAAGTAGTGCGAGCAATTTCTATTACCGTCACAACTGCAGATGCCTCACTTCAACGGGTTTCTATCTGGGTGAAGTGAGGGACTCACTCGACAGGTTTCTATCCGGGTGAGTGAGGCTTCTCATGTGACGAGTTTCTATCTGGGTAAATGAGGATAATGATTCGCAAGGCTAGTGGAAGGTTAGGGCTAGATAATGTAAAGGCTGCGTCGCGAGCTCTAGACTGCTTACCTACGGTAGTGAGCAGTGATATAGAGAATTTCAAACTATCTGGAATGTTCGCATACTATGGGTAAAGTTGTACACCTCTTCAGAGTGAAAATCTATTTAAATAGCCACGTTCGCGGTCATGAGCATGCTTAGTGCGGCTGGTATAGCTGTAGTTTTGATTTTTCTCAAAAACTGTTTAGTCAGGAAATGGGTAATGACATGGGGTTTTTATTTGTTGAGTTAACTGCCATATCTATGGCTAGATTGCTATGTCTATAGCAGGACTGTCATTTCTATGGCTGAACATGAATTTGTTAGTGCCATGTCTATGACTGAATATGAATATATTTTTGCTTGCAACCGAGTAGGGTTACGTGTGCTGTTATTATTTTGTTCAGTTCTTTACTTACTGTCCTGTACTTATTTAAAATGCTCTTTCAAATTCCATTGCAAATTATTCCTTATGATTATTGCAAATAAAAATGGCTTTAAGAAAAATAACTTGTAGAGTAGAGCTTCATCTTTGATAGCCTTGCATTTAATAAAACTTTTGTGATATACAACAAGTCTTGCTGAGTACACAAGTACTCAATCTTGCTAATATGGTTGTTCAGAGATCGAAGATGAGCCGATGTCAGATGATGCGTTCTTTGCTCCCAACATTGGAGGGTTCGGTGACTGGTCTATTTAGGCCTTGTTCCTTGTCGATTGCCTGTGGGCTCTGATAGGCATGCCGCTGGAGTTTTGCTACATATATTATGTCTTTCGCTGTTATCTATTTACTTTGATGACTGCTTTTATTTGGCCAGTCGGCCGCTATTGTAATAATCTTGTAATAGCTTAAGTAGAGTACCCATTTTCTTTACTTTTGTATGTGTATGTATAGACGTGAATACCAAATGTTGTGAATGTGTGTGTAGCCACTAATTCAAGGACTAGCATAGTATACACATAAGGTCTTCGGGTATTCCACGCCCAAGGGTCCGATAAATCGGGCAACAAAAGAATCAAAACTCGTCGAAATTCTCACTGACCGGTCATACCGGTGAATAGTAGCATTCAGATAGGTGAACAGCGCGGCTAGACCAGCAAATAGTGCGGTCAGACCGGTGAACAATAAAATCAGCACAGAAACTGACTTTCAGTAGGATTTTAAAATCCCAAATTGATCCAATTTTTTATCCACAACTCCAAGCTTCATGAAACTTGAAACACAACTTCTCTAGGATGTCAGAAACCTATTCCAATCAAAGATTGTGAAGATCATTGCCAATGTTCTGACCTTTTTTCCGTTTGAGTGAACATTGCTCCAAAACCGAGCTGAATACGAAAACGGTGATTGAGAGGATTTCGTCGGAGGAATCAATCCAAGATGGCTAAAAATGGTCTCCCATATGTCCTAGCACCCTCAATCACAAGAAGAATTAAGCCAAAAATCTTCAAAAGCAAAACCCCTAAAATCACCCTTTCTTTCACCAAAATCGGGCAAAATCAAACTTTGAACCAAAAGCTTTCTCATGGGTGGATGATGATCAAGATGACCTTAGATAATATCCCACATGTCTCAGCAAGCAAGATCACAACAATATCCCAAATAAAAATCTAAGAAACACCAAAACTCCGAAAGGCATCAAAGAGAGAGCAAGAATAAGATAGAACTCATCTTGGGGCAAATCTTACATGGATTGATTAAAGAGATTATATGTTTACAGTCACTCCACCATAGAGGAAAAAAGAACAACATCTGAGCACTCAATCAATCCATCTCTCAAGAACCCTTGCCTCTCTACTTTCCTCTCCTATCCTTAAATCACAAATTAGGGTTTCTAGGCTACAAGGGTTAGGTGGTGCACAACCAACACCCTCCTCTTTTATAGTGAAGGTTAGCTCTAGAGAGACATAAAAAACGGGCACCTATTAAGTCCACACACAAACGGGTTTCACTCATGTACACTTCTCAAAGCGTCGCCTTCATCTTCTCTTGACCAAAACCGGCTCTCCTTGCGCCATCTTGCTCCGAGGTTTCTTCAACAAGAAGGTGGTTTAGCATACCACCACTTACCACTTTTCTGGTATAGGACAATTTCCCAAATGCTCCTCTACCGACCTTTGGCGATTCCTTCGCCTCGAAGCATCTCCCATGCTCTGTAATTGTGAGGACCCCGGTTTATTAGGCTTGTAATACTTAGTCATCCATTGACCCTAGCATCACAAACATAATAATCCGTGTCTTCGAGATATGTATACTTCCCAGAATGCAGTATACACACCCCTTTACAAAATCGTGCATCAATTCCATTCAAGACATAGAACCAAGCACAAACTAGAATAAAAGACATACATAATATAGAGTTATTACAAAAGGGGCCGACCAGCCAAATACAACTAATAAAAGTAACACAGCGGAAGCAACATGCCATAAGATGGCGATAAACAAAAGAGAGCCACAAGGTTTGCCTTTAGCCCACGAGGCAACCAACCAAGACGCCTAGCTCGATTCCCAACCGCAAAGACATCTCATTAAAAGTAAAGCCCTTTGGGCTCTACCTCCTCTGCAACAAAGTTATTAACAAGCAAATGAGTACAAATAATGTACTCGTAAGACCGACGTAGTATAAAGTAACTATAAATAGCTACATGCAAGCTTTATTTAAGTGGATGAGGCTTTGGACTCATTTTAGCATAAAGCAAGCTTTCATTTGCAATAAGGTAATAGATTGAAAGCAATTTGACAAAGCATTTTTAATTATTGAAGTAACAACGAGATAATAACATAATAACAACAACAAGAACAACCTGGAAGCGACTAACCCAAGTCACCACAACAATAGCATGAATTACCCATTCATACCACCCATGTCAAGTTTTAATTAAAGGTTGTAGTCTAATTCTCACGGGGCGTATCCGAGCGTGTCTATAACCTAGGACGAGGCTATTCGAATAGTTTTAACCCTGCAGGGGTGTACCAATGTACCCACACGCTAGACCGCCTTTTCGCCACATGATTTAGCACACTTCCTTTGGTATGCCGGCACGGCTAAGTCCTACGAGACATTTCCAATGGACGATGCTAATTAAGAGCCACAACCCACGGGGATAAGGACACATTAGACAGCCTAGCCGGTCTGCTAATGCTCCCTTCCCACACCACACACACATATTTTATTTTTAATACACCCACCGACCAGCTCATAATTAACACCTCCCAAAGTACTTAGTCAAGAGAGGTTCCATATCCCCCTCGTGTGGTTAGCACGCAAATTGCTCAGTACGGGGGCGCAAGTAATTCGGTCCTTGTTGACTTAGGCATACCACCACATTCCAAAAACCACACCATCCATCCAATATGCCCAAGTCCAATTCAATCCTTTTATTTTCATATTTTGACTTTACAAATTAACAAAGCACAAGTGCTGGACATAAAGGAGTAATAATTAGATTTAGGTGATCAAGATCATCGACTAAATCGATGATCGCCCATTACTACCGATAACTAAGCATGTCTAAGCAATAGAAATCGAAAACTACTAAGTGATAAGAGCTCATCCAACTAACTCAAACCACAGCAATTAACCTAGGCTCATGGTAGTAGAGGATAATCAATTCCTACAGATTATGCAACTATAGGATCGCTAGCTTATATCTTAACACAAAGTAGCATGCATACATACAAGTAAAACAATATATTAGCTTTAAAGTAATGGGACAATAATGGGATATGATCAAACTGCTTGCCTTGCTGTTGTTGTTCAAAATGTTGCTGAGGAGTGCTTTGTTATCAATATGTTCTTCGAACCTATCGAGAAAGCTTAAAAAGAACCGATAAGAACAAAGAAAACAAAAAGGCTCAACAGCAAACTTTCTCCGAATGCTCTGAAAATTTTACAGCAGCAAGAGCATGATTTAAAAGGAATTTAGCAACAAGAACCAATTGATTTGGATTCTCAATGCAAAAGATATGATCAAAACAATTCTGCTCAGCTAGAAAATAGCAAAACTGCTACTATTCAATGTAATTAAATTGTTTGGCACTATTTTCTAGAACAGTGGCGAACTTGAGATTTTTCCAGTAAATCAAGCACCTCACAAGATGAACAACCCAATAGGATTCATCTCATTTGGAGCTATTATGCATTTTCTATAATTTTTCAAAGACAAGAACTTGAACAAAATTAAAATACGTAAGTAATCTTTTTGGAAACAATAACTTGATCAAAACTAATTTTACAGTAAAGTTCATTAGTAGAGGAAACCAACAAAGTTGGATTCACTCAAAAATAGTTTACAGATATTTAGTTATGCATTTTACAAGTTAATTGAATTTTTAGTATAGCAATTAAAGCCTACACATGATTATAGCCATTTCTAGATTTTTCTGCAGCTATATCAAGATTAAAATCATTTTTAGATTTAAGTTTGGCTAAAACCAGAATTAACAAAAATTATTTCAACTAAAAAGGAGTTAAAATGATTTTGTTATGCATTTTTCGATTTACCTGGAATTTTAATATATTTAATAAAGCTGAAAAGGATTAAAATGCATTTATAGATTTTTCTGGAGTTAAACCAAACTTGAAACTATTTTTAGATTAACTTTTAGTTTATAACAGATTTAACAAAATTGGAATCACTCGAAAATGAATTAATATGGAAAAGTTATACCTTTTCAAAGTTTATTGCAATTTTCAGTTGTAAAATAAATCCCTCGGGAATTAGATAAACCCAGCCGAGGGAAACATACGACGTGGCCCAACGCTGGCCGTCGATCCAGCATCTAACGGCCCACGCTACAGCCAAGACAATAAGATACTCACTATCCGACGGCCTAACGATTTGGAGCCGTCGGTCTTGATCCCACGCCCGTGGTGGTCTCGAACGGCGCAACGATTCTCCGCCACGATCTTGATCCCACGGCCCACAGAAGTGGTCCAAACGGCCCACTCTATATCAACCGTCGATCTTACATCCAACGGCTGAGAAGGATTTGGGCGATCGCGATTAGAACAGGGATTGCTGACAAGCGGGGCCCCATGTCAGTGACGCTGAGACGAGCGAAGGGTTTTAACGACGCGCACACAAGCAGCCGAGGTCCCACCCGCCGATGAGACACACGGGTGTTTTAAGTGCATAGTGAAAGGTGGCCCACATGTAAGTGACAGAGGACCACCGGGTGGTTTACTGTGCACTGAGGGTTATTTAAGACCATGGGCCCACAAGTAAGAGACTGATTAGAGCCGGTTTAGGACAGAGTTAAAGCTAACCAATGATTAGACAATAATGACCATCATTAAGGTGTCCTAATACGGCAACAATAATACATTACGCTCGACAAAAGTCCCGCGTTCTTCCGCTAAACGCGACACGAACCATGGCGGCGTGAACAAACAGCACCTACGGGTGCTCAATAGCCTCACGGCCCCGATGGTACCACCCGCACTGCCGATGGTGACCTAGAGCGGCGGCGCGACGACGAGGCGGCGCAGAACTCACGGAATGACGACAAGGCAAGAGAGCTCCGCAACAAGGCTATTCAAAAAGTGCCCAAGCATCTACATGCTACTAGGGACATACCCGAGTGAAGCAAAGGAGCGATGGATTTTACCGAGCAGCCCGACGACGAGCTCATGGCGGCGTTAATGGCGGCGGCGTGGAGAAGCCACTCGACAACCAGAGAGAGCCCGGTCATCAAAACGAAGTTGCACACCTCCCATCGATACTACCAGAGAGAGGAATCGAGTGAGACGGCCTCACCAAGACCGGAGACTAAACGCGAGTTTTCGCCGAAGAGGGAGATCTCCAAATTAGCCACCTCGAGATGATAAACCCAAATTAATTGAGGGTTAAGCTTCACCAGAAGTGAGAGGGAGCAGAGGGAGCAAAATTGGAGAGGAAAGTCTCGAGTACCGCCATCTGTCAGGTGGCCGAGCTCTAACAATGGCGAAGGTGATCGAGCGGCTTGAGCTCTAACCAGCTAAGGGGGGGGAGGGGCTAGCTAGGGCTCAGGTGCAGAAGAAAGCCAAGGAGGAAGCTAGGGAGCTTAAGTAGTGGGGATGGCAGAGAGCAACAAAGAAGGAGCCTCGGGTTCCTTTGATTGCCATGGAGCACCGAGGCGACGGAGCAGTGAGGCAAAGACTTCCGGGCGGTGCATGACGGCATTTAATGCGCTGCGAGGGAGACCCGCTGAGGCTCTGCACCGAGGTGACCCGACGCTGCGCCCTCCTCGCTTCTCGCCCATGGAGCCGGGCGTCTTGCTGAGGTGAGAGGAGGACGACGACGGCGTACCGTCCGACGGTATCGCGGCCGAGGCGAGATCGAGAGGGCCAAGGGTTGCATAACGTGGGCCGCCTGATTAGAATCTAACGCCCAAGGTGCACGCCGCTTTAGGAACCGGCTCGATACCGTTAGTTGGTTGGGTCGAGCCAAAGTGGCTCGAGCCCGAGTAACAAGATCGACCCTTTTGATTTGAAAAAGAAGCTGAGACTTTGCAGATTTAATTGAGGTAACAAAACAACTCCAAAATTTATGAAAATTTAACTGGAGCTTGCTAACAAAAGGATTAACCTCCAATAAAATTTCCTGAGGTTTTTGTGCATTGCAGTTTTCAAGAAATTCCAGAAGGTTAACAGCTAGGGTTTGACCAGCTTGTTGATCGGTTTGACTTGCCTCTAAAAATATTCAAATAATTTCTAAAATTATGAAATAATTCAGAGGTGTCAAATGCCAACCCAAGAACTTTGGAAAATTATTTACAAGGGTTTGGCACAAGATTTTACCAAGGAGGTTTTTGATTGGAGTCAATTGAGGAATTTGATTTTGATTTTGATAATTCCCTTACAAGACTTACAGATGTTACTCTAGGACTTCAAGATGTAAGAAAAGTTTTAATTTCTACTCATTTTTTTTACATTTGAAGCACAGACTTAGAATTGGGATGTTACAGTAATCATCCATGTAGCCTCAATGACTTTCTGTCAAGCCTCTCACGCGTTCGGATCCCACCGAACCGTCATCGCTTGCAACTGGGACCAAGTCACTTGGCGCACCACATGTCTCACTATAACTGCACTCAACTTCCTTGACCATTAAGGACCTCGGCTCCTCCCCGAGCTTAGTCTAGACCTAAACTCCTCCGTGAGTCTAGTTCCGGTCCACCTTGCCACTGCCCGTCATGTTCATCACCGATAGCTTCCGCTCTGGTTCCTTGTCTTCTCAGCTTGTAACCACCCTGCTAGCCTCAGTCATCTTTCGGTACCACCTCGATCGTTTTGGACCTTGGTTCTCCTAACTTAGTCCCGATCTAGTCCGCTGTCGGGACCCCGAGTAGCACAACCCCGGGACCCTTTTTGCGTTCCGGACCAGTCCCAAGATCAGTCGTTGGTCTGCACAGTCTCAACATTGGTGTAATCACAACCATACAACAAGCTAAAGATGAAGCAGACAAATTAATATTGTTAGCAGCAAAAGACCTTATGGTCAAGGTTTTTACAGGGTTGCCCCATAGGGCTACAACACCAGAGAGGTCGCAGCGGAAGCAAAACACACGTGGAGGCCACACGACATGCCCACAGGCAATCGAGTGGAGGACGTCCTAGCACGCCTGGTCTTCGAAGACCTCCTCTTTGAAGAGGTCGGAGGTCCCTGGGTCTTCTTTGGCTGCTGATCAACCAAAGGGCACAAGCCGTGAGTACTTTGAATGTACTCAGCAAGTCGCAGGGAAAAGTGTGCAAATAATATCATGTAAGGCTTGACAAGGATAGCTTTATGGTTACTTTGCAGAAAGCAAAATTGATTAGAAATATAGTAAGTAGATTGTAAAGCACAAGTTGAAAGATTAATATATAAGTAATCAAGTTTCTTTGAAAACAACTCGTGAACACCCTGTTCACTTCCCGGACCACTCGTGACCACCCTGGTCACTGCCCAGACCACTCGGAACCAACTAAGACCAACAAGTTTTGAGAAAGTCTACCCCTTGCGTGAAATCACCAGGCTTGTCCATAACCGGGGACACGGCTATTCGAATATATTTACACTCTGCAGAGGTTGTACAACTTTACCCACAAGACACAAATTCTCTAGTTTGTTTGGCATCCGTCGATCCCACTGCTCACTACCTTAGTTAAGTAGTCTAGAGCATGTGACAAGGCCTTTACAAAGCTCCGTTTTGACTTGGTTTTGCCCGCTAAGGTTTCGTCATTCTGGACCCCCTCTTGCGCTGTGTGATTCTATCCAAAAACTCGGAGATCACGCCACCATGACAGAACCAAACCAAAACATCTGCTAATTAGTTGGCCAAGTCCACCCCATAATGAACTTGTGGTTGCACGATATGACCCGGATCAATGGCTTACAAGGTTAAGTCCTTAGGGACTACTCAGGCGAGACAACCACATCCCAATGTGCTTCAAGCACCCCCTTTACTGCACTCACTCGCCCAAGCAAAATCATTTTTGGTTCAACCAAGCCAATGACCACCCTAGTCATGGTACAACATCTTTTAACAATAGTGGCCGCACCACAATTTCATATATCATTAAGTCAAATTTAACATCATTCAATCATGAGATCGAGAGACATCACATCACTAAGCAGGTCTAAGCAATATACGCAACCTTGTTGGTATCACAAAGACGTCCAACTAAGATTGCCCAAACTAAGGTGGTCCAAGGGTACATGTCAACATGTCAAACACGAGTATTCAAGGAGTCATACTGTCAAGTAGGTATTTAGCTATTTCCCAAACTATTTTTATACAAATAGTCATGCATGTAAGTATAAAACAATATAATTTTTTGCAAACTGGGCACGAAATGATCAAAGGTCTACAACTTGCCTTCGACGAAGAGCTGAGATTCTTTGGTAGAGGTCGCCGGGTCCAGGAACTCTTCTGCGAAGCCGGAATCTACACGTGCGAAAAGAGCCAAATAAATACAACAAATCCAAATAAAACCAAAACTGCCAAACCAAGAATCAAAAGAAAAGCGTTGAAATAGATGAATTAGGAACGGAGGAGGTCCAACTGAGAGAGTAGTCGAGGGAGGTCCTAAGGAGGAGGTCCAACGAAGGATACGACTACCCAATGAGGTCGAAGGAGAACAGGGCACTAAAATGCTGGGCGAGAGCAAGAAAGTTGGGGAAGTCTAAAGGGGATGCAAGAGGACTGCTCAGGTTTTTATAACCTGCACGAATTTAAGGGTAGCTGAAGGAAAAGATGGGGGAAAGTAAGGGAGGAGACAAGAAGGGAAAACAGGTATTGCAGACGCGACAGCATTTAATGCGACACAACGGCATTTAATGTGCGAAGGCTTTTGCGTCAGCAGTGACACGACGAGAGAAAAAAGAAGGTGAGCAGGGCTGATAGGTGGGGCCAGTCAAAAGGGAGGTCGCGGCCGGCTCAAGGACCATCTGGAGGCCGCCAGGACTACCCGGAGGTCACCAGGACCACCCGGAGGTCTTGGGCTGAGAAGGAGGTCCATACGAGAGGGAGGTCTGGACTGAAGGAGAGGTCCAAACGAAAGGGGAGGTCTGGACCTAAGGGGAGGTCCAAACGAAAAGGAGGTCTAGAGCGAACAGAGAAAGGGAATTTAACACCAGAGAACTCCAAAGAACTCCAACAAACTCAGAACAAACCAAACTCTTGGATTAGTTGAAGTTCGATTTAGTCATATTAAACACTTTTATTTCCAAAATCTCAAGTTAAGCTTTAGGACTTCAACAAAACCAAATGGTTCTTTTTATTTTGAAAATAAAAAAAATTCAAAAAGGCTCAGAAAATCGGGACGTTACATCCGCCTCACCATGACCTAGCTCCGGTGTCCTACAACCATGACAAACAAGTAACCCGTTACGTAGCACCGCACGATACGCATAATCATCAATTCACATAATTGATGAAGTATAAGCACATATATTCACAAAGACCTTTGCTCAAACTTCGCCACCTATGGTTCTTGTCCATCTTGCACCTTGCTTGAGTCCAACCATCTCACCTGGTATCCACGACCGTTCTGGACCTTGGGTCTCCTAACCAAGTCCTAGTCATCCTCGCTGTTAACCATAGTTGACTCCAAGCCATCTGCATAATAATAGACCAAGCAACCATTTTCGACACAATATCTTTGCAACTTGACCCATATTAAAACATGCATCTCGTAATATCTACGCAATAAAATTCATGACTTTGACCTAATCCACGAAGTTCACCGTACTTCCGACGCGTGAACCAACCACTAGCCGGGTCGACACCACCCTCTACCGGTCTCGACCACCCAAAAATGACCGGTCAGACCGCCCCTACACTTAGCCAAAATTCCAAATTTCATAAATCTGACCTCTCTGGAATTTTTAAACTCTATCTAGTTTTGGCTCGAAACCCCAATTCCAATGAGGCCAAGTGCAAATGCATTTTCAAGCATCCCTTCTCACATGATTTTTGGTCGGTCGTCAAAATTCACATTTTCACCTTTTTGGCCAGTTAGACCGCCGCATTTGGCCAGTCTGACCGCCAAGTCCCCGACCGGTCTGACCGCCACCCATGGCCGGTTAGACCTCTACCAAGGCCGGTCAGGCTGCCTATGACTGACAAAGCAGCAGGACTTCGCTGAAAACAACGGTTTCTCCAAATACCTCGACGTTATTTGCCAAATGTTCAACACACTAAGATTAGAATCATATCCATATAATCTCCATAATATCGATGGCCACGTACTCCACCCATTCCCCTCCTCTTTTCTTTCTCACCATCTCTCACCCTCTCCGACTATTGCTCTTCTACTGACGGCCGGCATGGATCCTCAAGATGTGGGTCTAATATGAGTAGCATACCGAAATGAAAAGTAAGTGGTTAGTTTTCTTTCTAGTTTCACAACATATGTGTAATTTGTGGAATTTACTCATACTTACAATAACAAATGCTTGAGAGGAAGATCTCACTTGATGGCATTTCATGTGTCCTCCTAGTGACTACGACAACTGTTGTATTTTACTACAGCATTTACTGTGGAGGATCATGTGCATTGCTTGTGTGATTAAGACAGTAAGTACCACTTGAAGCCGGCTTGAAGTGACATGCTTAATAAAACAAGAGTAATTTTCACTTTGGAATATGTAATATTACCGTAATTTCACTCTGCATCATCATTAGCAAATCTTTTCATTTTGCACCACCTCTTCTTACCATATGTTGCACTTTACACCAGGGTAAGGGTTTGGTCACCTTTTTTGGTGCTCTCCAACGGTGAATGGCGGCGCAAGAGGCGGCGGCGAGGCACGGGATGGAGAGAGGGGAGGCAGATTGAGATAGAAAATGGATCGGAAGCGGAGAAGAATAACTGGAGCATCACCAGCGACGGCCATAGCAACGGCGGCGACGCTAAAACAGCTCTCTCTCTCTCTCTCTCTCTATTTTTTCGTTATTACCACCTCGCCACCACCTGCCGGTTGCCTCATCGCCGACAAGCTTCCTCAAGACACCTCCTATTTTTCTCTCTCGCTGACAGGACGTTCACTTGGTTCAAAGTGAAACAAAAAGTAAGAAGAGGTGGTGCAAAGTGAAACAAAAAGTACGAAGAGCTGGTGGAAGAGGTGGTGCAAAATGAAAAGATTTGTTAAAAGTGGTGCAAAGTGAAACCATGGTAAGATTACATAGTCTAAAGTGAAATTTACTCATAAAACAAAGTAGTACTACACACAGGGGCGGACCTAAAGAAGACTAAGTGGAGGCCTGAACCCCACTCAAATTTTAGTTTTTAGTGGAATAACCCAATGTCTGATCATTTATACCTCACTCAGTCCATCAGAGATGCTGCGACATCCTATTGGTGTCTCTCTCATTTTTTGACCGAGTCCGCCCTTGACTACACATCACACACAAGGCACTTAACATGGTGCTCCTGCTCCCCACTGCGCGGCTGTTGTGCAGCAGCAACAGTGTATCTGCTCCTCGTCTCCATCGTTTTCGCAGTGATGTGGGCTACTGTTATTGTTGTCCTTTCTTTCGTTGGCTTTGTGTGCACTGCTCATTAATGCTCTTGTTGGCACGCAGAGACCGTACTACTCCATGGTCGAGTAAAGTCGATGGTTTCAGCGTCGCTCATGTCAACGTTGTGGCCTTCGGAGCACATCACACTGCGACGAGACGAGAGGACATCATATTCTCAATTGAGAAAAGGAAGCGCATAGCTTTATATAAAAGCGACTGCTGAGCTTGAAAATCAAAGTAGAAAATTGTCTATTTCAAAATATACACACTATTTTTGTTGGAATAAAAAAACAGTAAGGCAGGGTGCTGCTACCTAGCACTGAGTGCTTAATCTCCCATTATCTGTTCCATCTTTTTTCATTCTCAGAACAAAAGCAGAGGAGCATAAGAAACTTGTTATGAATATTGCTTGTATTCAATATGAGGCCAATAGATCAGTATATATACACAAAATACAGGTGGTGAATATGCACATAACCCCTCATAACAATGGGGAATAACACACTTAGACATATATCTCTAACACCTCCCCTCAAACTCATGGTGGATCAACAACATTGAGTTTGGAGAGGTAGAAACCATGCTGTGCTCGAGTCGGGCCTTCGTGAAGAAATCTGCTATCCGAGCTCTAAGGCACATCTTGAAGAGCAATCACCGATCATGCACACAAGATCGTATGAAGGAAGCATCAACACCAATATGCTTGGTGAGCTCATGATTCACGTGATCACGGCAACACCGATAGCACAGATCGTTCGACAAGAGAGGAGCCTGTAGTGACAGTAAACACCAAAATCCTCAAGTAACCACCGTAGCTAAGTAATCTCTCTTTCAAGAGAGCTATAGCTCGAACTCACTCTCAGACTCGAACGGGACATCGCAATTGCTTTTGTCTTCCGTGCAATGAGAGAACCACCAAGAAAACACAAGAAGCGTGAGATAGACCGGCGATCGAGGGATCATCGCCCAAGTAGCATCCGAATAAGCTCAAGTCAGAACGAAGCCGAGCGTGGAAAGAAGAGACGGCGAAAGATAGTCCCACGAAGGTATCGCAGAACTCAAGAAGGTGGTCAGAGTGGACCCGAGTGGGAGCGTAAACGAATCGACTCGAATGTGAACTCGATAAGTGATATCCGGACGAGTAACAAGAAGGTAGACAAGACTCCCAACAAGATGACGATAGCGAAGCCGGATCGTAGAGAGGCTCGCCATCGAGGGTCGGAGGTGAACATTGAGCTCCATGGGAGTCTCAACAAGTTGATCGATGAGAGAGGCGCGATCAAGAAGATCTGAATATACTTTCTTGGGACATAAAGAAACCATCTGGAGCGAAGTAACCTCAATCCCAAGGAAGTAACGAAGAGACCAAGATCGACATAAGGAACCGCTCACTAAGACGAGCCTTGACAAAGGCAATATACTCGTAATCATTTCGGTAATGATCATATCATCAACATACGTAAGAAGAAGTGTCCCACCACGAGACGGTGTGAAAAGCCAGCAAAGAAGGACCATAGAGGAGAAGCGCCAAACCAAGCACGGGGCTTGCTTAAGGCCATAGAGAGAGCGATTTAAGACGATGCATCATGCCCTCAGAATGAATACCCAGTGGCGGATGCATGTAGACCTCCTCACGCAACTCGCCATTAAGAAAGGCATTCTTGACATCAAGCCGAGAAATGCATCAACCGATGGCGTGACGCCACCGAAAGAAGAGCGCGACAAGGGTCATGTGGGCCACAGAGCAAAAGTCTCGTCGTAGTCACGACCATACTCCTACCGAAGCCACGAGCAACAAGACGCTACTTTATAGCGCCAAGAGAGCCATCGAGCGAAGTCTTAATCTTATATACTCACTTACACGTGATAGGACGAGAGTGAGATGGAAAAGGAACAAGATCCCAAGTACCAAGACGCCGAGGGTAGCAATCTCTCAAATATAGCATGCCGCCACTCAAAGTGAGTAACAAAGATCCCTAAGAGGAGACAAAGCTCACAGTAGTCAGCGCCAAGAAAGGCAAACGAAAGCGGGGCCGAATCGATCGGCGATCACGAGAGCGAAGCGAGGAGAAGATGACCTATCAGGGAAGATGGAGCATCGAAGAAGATGGAACATCGAAGAAGATGGCTCATCCGAAGATCCTCAATACGAGGTCGACGAGGGTAGACGAGTGTAGTGGGGGGAGCCTGAGGAGCCGCAGGAGACGAAGCAGGCGGTGACAACGGCAGAGAGGCCACAGGAGGAATATGTGGAGACTCAGTGGGACGGGTGGACGAGGGCAAGACATATATAGGTGTATCTGGAAAGGTCAAAAAAGACAGAGACTCCACAGAGGAAGCCGAAGGAGAGACAGGATGTCGGTAAAAGGGACGAGACTCGTCGAAAGTCACATCCCGAGAAATCCGCGATCCGTCGACCAACAGATCCCAAAGACCGATAGCCCTTGTGCTCGCATCAGATCCCGTAAAACACACTCAACAGATCGAAGCGGTCTACTTTTGCGCGCTCGAGGGCGAGGAGAACGAGCAAACGCAGCCCAAATGCATTTAAGGGTAGAGTAGTCGAAGGAGACCACAGAGACGCCAAAGGGATTGCATACTCAAGAGCAGAGGAAGGCCGGATGTTGACGAGATAGGTGGCAATGGAAACAAATTTTAGCCCAAAAGTGAGGTGGAATAGAGGCGGCAATCATCGCCAGCACGAGCCGACTCAAGGAGGTGACGATGCTTGCGCCAAGAACACCATTCTCGAGCATGAGCACCAGACAAGAGAATCGAGCAAGAGTGCCTTGCTTTGCTCAAAGAAGGAAGTGCAGAGGTAACTAGAGAGGTATTCGCCAGCAGAGTCAACACGAAAGACACGAATAGGAGTGGAGAACTGTGTGCGAACCATAGTGGCAAATTGTTTATAGATAGACAAGGCCTCACTACGAGAAGACATGAAATATATCCAAGTGTGGCGAGAGAAGTCATCTATAAATATGATATAATATCGATGACCCCCTTTCGAAACGAAGGGAGCCGGACCCCAAACATCTGAATGAACAAGATCAAATGGACGCCGATATATCGACTCACTATGAGGATAAGGAAGTCAATCTGCTTGCCTAACTTATGCCTCGACAATCTAAAGACACGTCTCCGAGATGCACCCTGAAGACCACGACGAACTATAGACGATGAGGCGAGATCCACACAGATGGCTAAGACGGTGATGCCACTACCGAAAGAGCCAGAGACAGAGTGGCGTATGGAGAGGCCGGGCGACGGTGGCAATGAAGGAATGTGAGGCTACCAAGCTCCCAGAGACGCCTGTGGAGTTAAGGCGCCGAGGGCCGTAACCAACTAGAGCTCCCGTGTGGCGATCCCAACACAACAAGAGTCGAGTCGAGAATGACCCGACAACCAAGATCAAGATGTGGCCCAAAGCAGAAAGAAGCTACATGGTAAGGCGAGGAATATGAGCAATGTATGAACATGAAAAGATGAGTTGCTAAGAGGTCCTCACTGAGACAGTAAAGAGAGGTACCATCAAGAAGTGAGAACACTAACAGAGAATCTAGAGGTGTAATGAAGGACGAGTAGAAGCATCAAGTCATGTGAAAAGATGCTCCGTAATCAAGAATCCACGGGAGGTACCGATGTGTAGAAGGTGGTTTTCGCGTTCAAGAGTCGAGAGCGTAACTCGCAGAACTCGCCGAGGGAGAACTCGGCAAGAGCGAGCATCGAAGTCCGCTATCTCTCGCTTTCGAGAGAAACTGGCCAAGGAGTTGATGCACGACGCCGATGTAGAAGCACCAAATGTCGGTGCTAGTAGAAGAATGACGTGAAAGATACCGCTTCTTCTTATAGCATCGACTCAATGTGGCCGACCTTGTCGCAAAGAGGAAGCGATGAGGACGGCCACCTCCAGATGGAGGGCGGCCACCATCACTGTGGCGCCCATCGGAGGAGGCAAGCAGTCAAGCGTGGAGAAGACGGTGTAGCAGTGGACGGCGGCGAAGTCTGCAGAGGAGTGGCATCGCATCAAGACCACTCGGCGTAGTCTCCTCCGCAGAGTATCTCGAAGAGCCTCCAGAGAGTGACACGAGGGTGACGTGCAAGGAGCCGGGCACGCCTGCCGAACTCGGGACGGCGTAGTAAGGAACTCAGAGACCCGTTGAAACTCCAGTCAAGACGCATAGCCTAGGGCAAAGACGGACAAGAGCGACAACCAAAGAAGTCGCGGAGAGAGTCCAATCGACGCTAGACAAGCAGAGCTCTAAGCGTAAAAGCGCCAACAAGAGCATCACCTGCTGAAGAGAGTGCTCTGGCGACCACCTGACAGTACAAGGCATCACTAGAGGGCTTGTAGCGCCGACGAAGGTGAGTCCACATCCGAAAGTCGAGGAGAGTCCCACAACCTCGTAAGAGAACCGAGGTCGACATCGGCAATGAGGACAAAGCAAACCGAAGCGCCGTCGTCGCACCACTAAGTATAGACGGCCACGATCCTTGTAGGAATCCGAGCCTCTTTGGTAGGCGTAGCGTACTTCATCATTAGCAAAGCGGCGGCTCAAGAAGAAGCCTTGTTTCACCGTCGAGGGCAAGCGCGACAGCGAGGCTTCGTCGGAGGAGTAGGGCAAAGGCGGGCGATGACATCGCCAGAGAGGATGCCCCGAGACGAAGACCACGCATATGAATGCGCATGTGAGACGCGAAGTCGGTGTAATTAACACCATCGAAGATCACCGGCAACGAGAGAGAAACAAGACCATTGGTAGGCGGTCGACTCAAGACGGCGATTAAGGCAACGAAGTTCAACAGCAATACCGACGGCGCGCGTTAGATCAACGTTTTTTTCTCTTTTTCTTTTTTGCTTTTCTTTTTTTTCTTCCGGTCGCCCGCCAAGTTTAAAACGCTGGCTGCGATGGCGTAACCAAACCAAGCTTGAAACCCAGCGGCGACGGGCGCGGTGGTCAAGGACGCCGATCCGGCGAGCGGCTCAGAGGCGGCCCGATCCAGAGAGGACGAGGCGTGGCCGGGCGAAGCACGGGCGAGAAAGCGGCGTGGGCGGCGGCGCCGAGCTCGCCGGGCGAAAGCACGGCGAGAAGAAGGCGGCGGCGGCGCCGAGCCGTCCGATGGCAGAAGCGGAGGATGGCTTACCGAGTGAGTGGAGGCGCTGAACGCGTTTACACCGAAGCAACCTCTTCGCAGATCGACGGCGGCTGGGGCGTAAGAGGAAGCGGCACCATCGCGGCGGCGGCGGCGACAGGGTCTCAGTGGCGGGCGGCAGCGACGCGTGGCGGGCGGTCTTGCCGAAAGCTGGGACGCGGATCCCGCGCGAAGAAGCCGAGACGACGGATGATGGAGCAGCGGATCGGCGGATCGGGCGGAGAGGCCGACGAGGTGACCACGAAGACGAAGCAAAGGAGCAGAGGCAACGGGCGGCGAATGCACATCACGTGAGACACGGAGAAACCCTAACCCTAGTTTTGGCTCTGATACCATGTTATGAATATTGCTTGTATTCAATATGAGGCCAATAGGCCAGTATATATACACAAAATACAGGTGGTGAATATGCACATAACCCCTCATAACAATGAGGAATAACACACTTAGACATATATCTCTAACAGAACTGACTTTAGGCTAGCTAGCTAGGTGCTTTGCAAACTGTTGAGCCTCCTTTCGCTCTATCTGACGGAATTACTAAACACAAGAGGCTCCATGGAGGCAGAAGATGAGGAGAGGCCCTGCTTCATCCCCAATCTCCTCAGGTCCTGTTCTCTTGTCTGATGAAGTTTTTTATTTTTTATTTTTATGAATGGCGGCGCAGGAGGCGGCGGCGAGGCACGAGATGGAGAGAGGGGAGCTAGATTGAGCTAGAAAATGGATCGAAAGCAGAGAAGAATAGCCGGAGCATCGCTGGCGACGGCCATAGCAACGGCGGCGACGTCAAAACAGCTCTCTCTGTCTATTTTTCGTGTTGCTACCACCTCGTCGGCCGTGCCTCACTGCTGACAAGCTTTCTGCACGCCTCCCATTTTTCCCTTTCGCTGATAGGATGTTCACTTGGTTCAAAGTGAAACAAAAAGTAAAAAGAGGTGGTGCAAAGTGAAACAAAAAGTAAGAAGAGTTGGTGCAAAACGATAAGATTTGCTAAAGGTGGTGCAAAATGAAACCATGATAAGATTACATGGTCTAAAGTGAAAATTTACTCATAAAACAAAGTAGTACTACACACAGGGGCAGACCTAAAGAAGGTTGAGTGAGAGCCTAACCCCACTCAAATTTTAGTTTTTAGTAGAATAACCTAATATCTAACTATTTGTACCTCACTCAGCCCATTAGAGATGCTCCGACATCCTACAGGCGTCCCTCTCATTTTTTGACTGAGTCCGCACTATTTAACATGGTGTTCCTGCTCCCAGAACACGACTGCTGTGCAGCAGCAGCAGCGTATCTGCTCTTCTCTTCTCCATCGTTTTCGCAGTGACGTGGGCTACAAACAATTGTTGTGCTTTCTTTCGTTGGTTTTGTGTGCACTGCTCATTAATGCTCTTGTTGGCACGCAGAGACCGTACTACTCCTCCGTGGTCGAGTAAAGTCGATGGTTTCAGCGTCACTCATGTCAACGTTGTGGCCTTCGGAGCACATCACTCTCAGACGACAGGAGCGAGGGGCACTGTCAACTGTCTAGTTTCTTCTCCTGTGGGAGTACATCCCTTCAAATGCAAATGCAGTCCTCCATGAGAGCTTCCTAGTCATAGTCCTAGCTACTCCATTGTTCAGTACTCTATTGGAAATTGGAACCTTCAGTTCAGAGGACGTCAGGAGCAACTCTTCTGCGGTTTGTCTTGTTTTCTTTTTAACCAGTGAACTCTATTTTGTTGAAGTTAAACCTCTCTGTCTGTGTTGTTTTGATTTAACTTTGTTTTGAGAATTACCCTATGTTTTCTATAGGTTCAGGACTTCAAAATTCTCAATTGAGAAAAGGAAGCGCATAGCTTTATATAAAAGCGACTGCTGAGCTTGAAAATCAAAGTAGAAAATTGTCTATTTCAAAATATACATATACATATACACACTATTTTTGTTGGAATAAAACAGTAAGGCAGGGTGATGCTACCTAGCACTGAGTGCTTAATCTCCCATTATCTGTTCCATCTTTTTTAGTTCTCAGAGCAAAGGCAGAGGAGCATAAGGAACCGACTTTAGGCTAGCTAGCTAGGTGCTTTGCAAACTGTTGAGCCTCCTTTTGCTCTATCTGACGGAATTACTAAATACAAGAGGCTCCATGGAGGCAGAAGATGAGGAGAGGCCCCTGCTTCATCCCCAATCTCCTCAGGTCCTGTTCTCTTCTCTGACGAAGTTTTTTTTAATGTTTGCCTCATAGTCACACACCCATATGTCTGTCTGAATTAATTTCATAGCACCCACTGACAAACATTTTGAACTCGCCATATGCATTCAGACCCAACTGTAATATTTGGTGCTATACAATTTCATGAGTAATTTCATTCACGCATATAGCTGTGTTTTTTATGGAAGATATTTTGCTATTCTCAAACTGTGTATGTTAAATGTTTGTACAAGTATGATTTCACACAATAACAAAGAAAAATAATAAGGTGCCAATTTCTGACAAAAATACATCTCATTCTTATGAGGAAAAACAAACAGAGAGAGAGAATATGGACTCTAGTTTCAAAATTCTGTGAAGAGATTTAAAGTTTCAACTTGCATAACCAACTCTTTTGGAATCAAAATGCAGGATGTAGGTTCACCATATACAAATGATGGATCAGTTGATATCGACAAGCAGCCTGCTCTGAAGCACACCACAGGGAATTGGAGGGCATGCTACTTCATTTTAGGTATCAGAGAACAATTCACACAACGAAACAGCATTTTCGCATCGTTCCTGGTTTTATCTTTTTTTCACTGCAAAATAACCACTTGACCATGTCACAGGTGTTGAATTCTGTGAAAGCCTGGCCTTCTTTGCAATCTCGAAGAACTTAGTAACCTATCTCACAAAGGTGCTCCATGAAAGCAAAGTCGAAGCTGCGAGAAATGTCAATGCCTGGGTCGGTGCATGCTTCCTCACACCACTTATTGGAGCCTTCCTGGCAGATACATATTGGGGAAGATTCAGGACAGTTGTTGTTTTCCTCCCAGTTTACTTCGTTGTAAGTACAAAGCAGCTAAGGCAATCAGATCTGCATTGTGTGTTACCTGCAACTCTGAACACTTCCATTTTGACAGGGGATGCTCACTCTGACAGTTTCAGCATCGCTCCCAACATTTTCCTACCGTGGCAATATTCGTTCTGTTGTGGTCTACATAGGACTCTATCTCGCTTCCCTCGGGAGCGGTGGTGTCAAGCCATGCACGTCATCCTTTGGGGCTGACCAGTTTGACAGCACCGACCCGGTGGAGCTACCAAAGAAGAGATCCTTCTTCAACTGGTACTACTTCTTTATCAGTATTGGCTCCCTGCTGTCTGGCACAGTGCTTGTTTGGTTGCAGGACAATGTTGGGTGGGGGCTTGGCTTTGCAATCCCAACGGTGCTCATAGTCTTCTGTCTCGCTGCATTCGTCGCCGGCTCAAGGGTCTACAGGTTTAGAAAACTAGGAGTAAGCCCCCTTAGGAGTCTCTCTCAGGTGGTTGTTGCAGCTGTCAGAAAGTGGCATTTGCAATTGCCGGATGATAGTTCACTTCTGTATGAGCTGACCGGTTCACCTTCAGGAACTGAATCAAATCACAAGATTCAGCATACCGATCAATTCAGGTACTTGGATTATTGCAAAATACAAGTTATAGTCTAAATTTGGCATCTAAAAATAATTCACTAGCACTGAGCTATGGCAACTTTGATATCAAAAAACAATCGACTTGTTCTGAGCTATAACATATTGCAAGTACAATGATGAATGGGAAATTTGCTAAAGAACCATTTGTTAAAAATAACTCTATAAGCAAAATGTCACCTGAAAAATGTAGAGTTGGCACAGAAGTTAGGTCTTATAACTGTGTTCTTCAGGTTCCTTGACAAGGCCGCCATTGTACTGCCCCCAACGGACATGCAAGGCATGGCGCCGAAGAGCTCATGGAGGCTCTGCACAGTGACGCAAGTTGAGGAGCTGAAGATGCTGCTGCGGATGTCCCCCATATGGGCATCACTCATTATCTTCTATGCAGTCTCCGGGCAAATATCCTCGACGTTTGTCGAGCAGGGGATGGTCATGGACAACCATGTTGGCCCATTTGCCATTCCACCTGCATCCCTCTCCATCTTTGGCATGTGCAGCATCCTCATCTGGGTCCCCGTCTATGAAACTGTACTAGTGCCACTCGCGCGGCGTTTCACTGGCAAGGACAAGGGCTTCTCGCAGACACAGCGCCTTGGAATTGGCCTTGCATTATCAATGCTCACCATGGTGTATTCAGCATTGCTTGAGATGAAGAGGTTAGCGATCGCAAAAGCAAGCGGTTTGACGGACCAGAATGTGCCCGTGCCGATTAGCATCCTGTGGCAGGCGCCATCGTACTTTGTTCATGGCGCGGCTGAGGTTTTTGCCGGAATCGGCATGACAGAGTTCTTTTACGACCAGTCCCCAGATGCCATGAAGAGCCTGTGCACAGCGCTCGGGCAGCTCGCAATCGCATCTGGAGCTTACTTCAACACCTTTGTGTTTGGCGTTGTCGCGGTGGCCACGAGGCGCGGTGGGGCGCCCGGGTGGATCCCAGACAACCTGAATGAAGGGCATTTGGACTATTTCTTCTGGATGATGGCCACTCTTAGCATACTAAATTTGGCGCAGTTTGTGCACTGCTCCATGAGGTACAGAGGGAAGACAACTTCTTGACCTAAAATGTATTGTCGCAGTGGAGACTGGGCAGGAGCTGTCTGGTGTAAGCTATTACTAGTCTACTCGCCAAAGTAATATGTTCAAGTATGTGCCTGACATGAGGTGCCCAACTAATAGCAAGTAGCCAGAAATCCTTATGTAAGGGGTACAAAATTTAAAGTAATCTAGGATCATACCCGCGCCTTGCTGTGGTTCATGGTTATTCTCGTGGTTATGTAAGCTTAGTTAGTATAAGCAACTTTATCCTTAAAATGGTTATTCTGATATCTACTATCTTGGTAGTAATGCATTAATCTTCCTGCATCATTGTGGGTTTGTTTAATCAAATTACACAAAGTTGTAAAAACAAAAGTTGTCCTTCGTGTAATGGGTATATACTATATAGTACTATAGTCAACTGGATTATGGGATGGACAAATGAACATAAGAAGCCATTTGCAGGATAGCATCCAATGGAGCCATTCTTTCAAAACACTACAAAGCATAATGATTGCTACGTTAAACTTGTTTCCTTAGTTGGACTTGATTTTTTTTAATATTTCCTGAGTACAAGATTCAATTAAATAGAAAGATCAGGCAAAAAAAGTGTATTAAAAATAGAAATCTTAAGTAAAAGTAGGAAATGTTTATTATTATTATGAATTCTCTTTTCGGTTACCGTGATAATAATTTTTTTTAAAAAAAAATCTTAATATTGCTCCAGCCTCCAGGTGTTTTCTTGTTTTTGTTTCTCAAGATCATAGTTTATCTGTTTAAAGAGCAATCTAACCTGTCACAATATTTGAGAGAAAACTGAAAATATTCTCATCTTTCTGTCAAACAGAAAACTCTATTAGCAAAGTTGTTTTGTGCATTGATTAAATAACCAGTCCTGGAATTAGAACCTAGAGCCATTCTCTGCAGAGTTGATTTGCACATATATATGACCTTGCAAAATTCCGATGGGTTGCAAACCTATCATCATTAACAAGAAAGAACAGCATCAAAATTATTCCTACGAGCATATACGAGTTCCCCAGTTACCTGAGCGTCAGACGCAACATTTTCTGCCCATCTCAAACTCCACCCCGTGCGTAGGCAAATCGCCGAACAGGTTCCGCGCGTTCCAGGGAGAGGAAAAATGGCACCGGCCGCCGAGAGGCGCAACACGGGTCGCCGCATCGGCATCTTCGGCGGCGGTGACACCAATCACGCGACGATAACAACCGCGGCGGTCGTGGCAGCATTCCCCCCACGAGGTGATGGCGGGGCCGACCCACGCCCGTGGAGCACGGGCGACGGAGGCGACCTGAACACGCCCTCACGACGGCGAGGTACGAGTAGGACGCTCGCCTTCCCCCGTGCAGCAACTGCGAGTGCCGCAGGTGTGAGACATTTTTTTATTAATTAATTTATTTTTATTAGTAACTTTATTTTCAAATCTGACTATTTTGATCACACCATCGTCGTGGCATGACAACATAATACTGTAACGTTATAATGTAAATCTAGCTAAATAGTATTTCTTGTCACGTCACTAGTGATGGTGTGACCGAATAACACTGTCACGCCGAATGACAGGATTTGATCATACCATGGTACTAGCATGACAACATTGTTTTGCAAGTCACAGGTTAGAATTAGAAATAAAGTTTGCTAGAGGTTAATAATAAAAATAAATTAAAAAATAGGTTATTTAATAAAAAAAAGTTCTAGGTGTGACGGTCAGTACGGTTTATTTCTCGTTTGGGCTTCTGGTTCATGAAAATACGACCATAAAAATGTGGAGGGCGATACGGTAAAGAAAAATAAAATCGCGGAGGCTGTACTTAAAAAGTGGTGCTTACCGTCCGATTAAAATCAAACGTTTCAAATTAGATACTGCAGCACAATCCAATATCATTGGTGTGTTGTTTTCCACCAAGTATTTGAGAACAGTAATCTCGCTATGTAACCACGTCTATATGTACCTCTATTTTTTTCCCTCTTATTACGTTAGGATACAAATATATGTGATATGTGGAAATGATCTTTCATTGCAGGACACAGTTTGGTCCAACTAATTTGTTGTTTGCATCTGTCTCCTGCTATGTAGGGCATGTCGCTTTGGTTTCTTTATTATCTTCTTCAATGGATTTTTTGGATCATCTATCTACCTACCTACTGTATTATGAAGACGATATGAAAAAAAGACATCACGCTTGCTCTCAAGAGCTAATTACTATGTTAGTCGGAGTAAAGAGAGAAAAAAATATCTACACCGTCGTTGTAGGTCCAAACTAGAACGGTGCAGATTTTTCATCTCAAGATTTAGACTCCATCTCACGTGTATTTGTTGGGTATTCGGGAGGAGGCTTCTCCGTGTACTCTTCGAGACAGACATGGAAACAAAATAGAGGGAAGCTAGTAGAAGGAATCATATTCATAGGGGTGAAAATAAATCGGATAGTTTTCAATCGATTCAGACGGAAACGGATTCGGATTGTCTCGGATCGGATTTTTCTTAGATAATTTTCGGATCGAAAACGAATTCGGATTTTTTTCGGAAACAAATACGGTAGGCATGCTATCCGGCGGATACGAATACGGATTATCCGAATATCTGGAATTTTCGAACAGCCCAGCCCACTGCCGACCGCTACCGAAAATCAAAACATTGAAGGAAATAGCAGGGAGGCGAGTGGCCACGCCGGTGTCTTGCGCAAGTAGCCAGCGATGGTAGCAAGTCGATCACATGGACGCCAAGACAGCAAAGCGAGCGGAGGCCGAGGAGGCACGGGTCGAGGTCAGCGAGGCGAAGGCCGGCGGTGGAGGCCACGCCACGGGAGGAGCTGGCGCACCGTGGCAAAGCAAAGGCGAGCACCAGTGGTGGCACTAGCACACGGTCGTGGGCCCAAGGCGCCAGAGCTGTGCAATGAGCGGGTCAAAGCGCATGGAGGTGCACGGTGCACGGCCGGGAGGCTGAGGAGGCAAGGGCCAAGGGTCGGTGAGGCAACACGGTGGCCGGAGGCCACGCTGCTGAGGAGGAGGGCGACGCGTGGGGCAAAGCCAAAGGCGAGCACCAAGCGGCTGCGCTAGCACGTGGGCCGTGGGCCGTGGGCCAAGGCGCAGGCCATAGGAGCACGTAGCGGGCCAGCTGGCAGAGGGGGCGAGGCAACGCCGAGGCCATGCCGAGAAGGGGCGGCGCCATGGCCATGGGGAGGTGAGCCAGAGAGGAGAGGCGCCATGAGGAAATTTGGACGAAGCAAACACAGGAGAGAGAGACGAGGGAGAGTGGAGAAAGAGAATGGGGAGAAGAAGCTAAGAGAAAGGGAGAAGATGAGTTGGCCTGGGAAGTGGGAACCATTCGACTGGAGCATGGAGAAGATGAGTTGGCCTGGGAACTATTCGGCTGGAGCCATTTGAGGAGAGAGAGGGTTCGAAATGAGTGCTTAGTGCTTGATCTGTTGTGGTATCTTTTTTCATGTGAGATGCTTGAATCATATCCAACAGTAAATCTATTTTTCAGTACTTTTTGCAAGATTAAGCTTGCCATTGCAGAATGGTGTGATAGCCCTGATCCTATAATATCTTCTATGGCTCATTCCATGCAAATTAAGTATGATAAGTATAGGGAAAAGTCCAAAGATGGTTCTTTGAAAATATGAATAATTCATGAATGTTTGCATCAAATGAACTAGTTATATGTTTTTGTTAATTTATGGCATGCAATTTAAGGGGTTTTCATGTTCCGAACAAATATCCGTGACCGTATTCATTTCGATTTGTATTCTCTCCGTATTCGTATTCGATATTATTCGCATCCGTATTCGTATCTGAGGTATCCGTATTTGTATCCGCATCTGGGAAAAAAAATATGAAAACAAATATGACAGAGACATTATCCATCCATATTCGATCCATTTTCACCCCTACATATTCATACTAAGACAATTGTTGCAAGGTGCCCCTGGTCGCACGGGTGACACTAGAGGTGTCGTACGAATCCTAGGGTATAACTACAAGTGCAGCGAGCTCGAGTTCACATGTGTGTGGTACGGTGAAGGGTAGTATTACATGGGATTAGTACATGCAGATTGCTGACTAGACCGATGCGGTGATATACAGGAGTTCAATGGTGTACATGAAATTTGTGTACTGATTGCCAGTGAACCTTGATGATGCTGGTGGCTCAAGAAGTGGGGAACCGCAGGTGGTGCGTGAAGACTACAACACAAAATGTGCTGTTTTGGAGGAAGACTACAACAGAAGACTTGCATGTTCGTCGAAATAAGTTATTGTCGAGAGAGAGGGTGTGTGCGGTTATTTCAAATACACAAAGGTACACATGTTGTATTTGCTACGACACATAGTCGAACATGGTGTATAGAGTCCCTAGTTGATAAGATAGGGCTCACATATCTGTATGTGAGACTTATCGACCAGAGAGTGATCTTGGTTTGTCCTGGTCATAACAGAATTTCCAACTAAGGGCATCTTCAATAGTGCCGTCTCTAATTTTGCTATATCAACTCCACGTCACTGAAAGACAGATTTAGAGGCAACACCTCCAATAAATTGTCTCTACCATTCATGCCAAACTTATAATATTCCCACTCCTTCACCCCTCTCTCACATACACTAGTTGTTTTGTCTTGGTTTGTGTGTAGAGATGGTTGTTTGAGTAAGAGACGACTTCCCTTCTCTCTCATACTTCTCTCTCTTGCACAAAGGATTTTACTGACATAAAAGGGCTAACTGACGGCTGATATAGAACTATTGGAGATGGTTGTAACCTGAACTAGTCGTGGCAAGTATCTCCGACCAGGGTATACTAGAGAGCTTTTTTTAGATAATGAAAGTACAACTCCTGACCTCTGTACCAACTAGGGATGCACATAACTATTACACCACCATCAGCTAAAAGCTTAAAACAAAAAACGGTCAAAAGGCAGTAATGACAAACAAATTATCATGCAAAGGCTAGCCTAAAAAAACCACCTAGCCCCGCCTTTGGGACTAACCAGGAGATCGACCACACGCGAATAGCAGCTGCATAGCAAAGAGGTGATGATGGACCAGCCTCCATAGCGACTCCTTCAAGAAGGAATACGAATCACGTCGTTATCGTCGGATCCAACCAACGAAGGTCAAATCAAGAGTTTTGACTCCGGGGCTCAGGTACTGGTGCTCCAAAGCAACACTTTTAAGAAGGTAACGCCGCTCAGGTCGACATCGTTGTCAGATCCAACCAGCGAAGGCTAGATCAAGAGTTTTCACCCCGGATCGAAGGTACCATCGCTCCAAGACCACATCACAGCACAACCTCATCGCTGGATCCAACCAATGAAGGCCAGATCGCCAAGATGACGTCCGCAACATCCCCAATGGCCAACCGCCGCTAGCACCAAGGAAGACGACGTCCACCGCAGCAAGCATCGGCCGGTTAACAACCGTCTACTAAGGAGGAGTCGAGCGCCGCACAAGGCACCACCACTGAGCCGTCGCGATCTCTACCAACCACGCCAAATCTAGATCTGCATCACGCCACCTCCGTCGTCATGCCATCGACGAAGCCGCGCCGCCGGAAGAAGCCGACGGAGAAGGGCTCGGGATCGCCACGCCCGAGGACGAGCCAGCGGAGAAAGGCCCCAGATCCAACCCCGATGAAAGTCTAGACCGTTGGAAATCAGCGGACAGACGTCGGACGTCGGGAGCGCGATGCAGATTAGACGCCACCACTGAGAAGAAGAAGCCCCGCCGCCGCCGTTGGCTGGCCGGTGGCCGCTAACGGCGGTGAGGAGAAAGGGAGGAGGAGAGGGGGGCTTGTCTGGTTGCGGCTAGGGTTTTTTTTTTTTTGCTTTTTTTTGTTTGGTGGCGGCTAGTGAGCACTGGAGAGCTATTATATTACTATTATCTACAATAAATATTATCGATAAATAGCTATATTAATTAAGGGTTATTCAATCCTCGTCAGTACCGTGTTAACAAAACAAGAAGATTTGCAACGCCACGCTGTGGAGTTTTTCTCAGAACTTAACCGATCCAGAGCTGGTTTCGCAATTTGTACCTGAGAAAGTAAATGGGCACACGAATGAGATGCTTTGTGGCCCATTTACGGAGGAGGAGGTGACAAAAACTCTTTTTATGATGGCACTGAATAAGGCACAGGTGCTGATGGTTTCACTGTGGGTTTCTATCAAAAACATGCTGTTTTGGATTTTCTCAATGGGGTATTATGCCAGAGGAGGTGAATAGGTCTGTTATTGTGTTATTCCCGAAGATAAACAAGCTCAAGAGCTGACACAGTTTAGACCTATTTCTCTTTGTACTGTGCTCTATAAAATTGTGTCCAAAGTAGTAACAAACAGGCTAAGATTGGTACCGGATGATTTGATATCGGAGGAACAAAGTGCATTCGTGCCGGGGAGATTGATCACGGACAATGTGCTAACAATGTGTAATTAAATACGGATACGTAATTAATTACCAGCAATTCATTACTACCATGCTTACCACAGTTAAACCGTATGTTCATTACCATTTAATTACTTACAACTATCTATTTTACACTAAATTACTTATGTCTAACTAATTACTAGTAAACTGATTACGACTGATTAATTACTGCTAAATAAATTATGAGTAGTTAATTTTACTCATTTAATATGACAGATTGATAACCACTAAACTAATTATTTACCACTAAACTAATTAACTACGACTAAACTATCTAATTATGACTAATAAATTAGCACTAAACTAACTAATTATACTAATTAATTACCACTAAACTAGCTAATTATGATTTATTAATTACCACTAAACTAGCTAATTACTTAATAATTAATTACCACTAAATAAATTACGAGTAGTTAATTTTCACTAATTTAAGATGTCGGACTGATAACCAATAAACTAATTACGACTAATTAATTACCACTAAACTATTTAATTATGACTAACTGACTAAGACTGATTAACTACGACTACGGTAATAACGACAAAAGCATGCGACAAATTACCCGCCCTTCGGGAGAAAGCAATAAAAAAATGCCGAGCGACGAGAAGCAATCAAATACTTAATCTCCAAAAAATTTAATTATGTTACGTTCTCTGAGTTCTCAGTAACGAGCGCGAGAACGAGAAGCAAAACACAATTGAGATAAGCGATGAGCGACTACGAGACTTCAGTATTTATAGCTAAGCAAAGGAGGAGCCGTTGCGTTCGTACCGGGAATTCCGGATGTGTTGTCTATGTGCAGAACTGTGGGCAAGGGGGAACAGCTGTGATGGGCGACAGATGTTGCAGACGAGGTAGCACGGGCGGTGGGAAAAGTGGCCACTGCACGGTGGCCATGCGGATTATCCTCCTCCGAATGATAGAATGGACTGGATGCTGCGGTTTTTGTTTTCCCGAGAATCGGATCGACTAGTTTCACGTGGCGGGAGGGGGAGGACCGGCGGGAGGAGGGCCGCGGAGGGGAGGGAGGGCACACGGTGGTGCAGGAGGGCACATCATGTGTGGAAGGGCCACCGACGGTGGCCGTGTAGCATGCTACTGACTTCTGAAAACATCCAGCTAGAACAAACGTATGGGCTATTAAGGACTATATAAAACCTTTGCTTATCCTCTTATCTTTATTCTTTCATCATTGTCCGGCCGGCAGCAGAGGGGCCATATATAGCAAGTGCTGGAGAAGTAGGAGTACTGAGAATTCTTTTGCTGCAAGTTGCTTAGCGTCCTTTGGTTCCTTCCAACAATATTGCTGAACACCCTACCAGCAGAGGCTCACATGGAAGCCGCAGATGAGGAGAGGCCACTGATTCATTACCTGCCTCCACAGGTGCTATTTCACTACCTACCATGACACCTCTTGTCCATGTAGGTCACAATATATTGCATCTCCATCTTCGTCTTTAATTTACCTAAAAGAAACCAACAAAGGAGCTTTTTGTGAAAACAAAGAGCCGTCCCTTGTTGTTTAGCGATTCTATGCAATATTTAAATTTAAAATTTGCGTAATCAAATTTACTTTCGGTATTGTTGTTCAGGATGAAGGTTCACAACACACAAGTGATGGAACAGTTGATATTAACAAACAGCCTGCTCAAGCGAGGTCTGAGGAATGTTGGATTGATCTCGCTAATCGCATCCGAGATTTAAAAGCACGCCCACTACGCTGCCCCGATTGGGGACGCAACCAACTCTAAGTGGTTTCGGTCCCGTCCACCAGCGCTATATAGAACAGGGGACTCGGCAGGCCATGGTTACACACAAGTTGTTCTAGGCTACCTAAATCCTACACAGATCCGATCTCTTTCGAGCGCTCAGGTGGACGAAGACCGGAAGCCGAAGGCCGACGTCGTCGCCGTCAAGCCGCCGTCATCGCCGGCCTCGCCTACACCATCTACGCCCGCTGATCACCTCTACACCAACCGATCTACAGCTCCCATGGCATCTTCAAGTTCGGGTTAGTGAATCATGCTTCTGCTCTAAAGATTATGTTATGTGTTCATGACTGAGCTAGGATTAAAGTCATCTAATCATGTTTAGCCTTAGATTATGCCCACATTTCGTATCAGAGCCACCCTAGTCTCGTTATGAACCCCCAACCGAACTTGTTCATGCTCAAATTAGATGTTTTTAGTTCGGATCTAATGTTTAGTGGCTCGGTTTAGCATTTAGAAGGAAGGGAATCAACAGTTTTTTTTTGTAAGATCCTAATGAAATCCCGAAAATCCCCAAATCAGAACCCCCAAAATCGGAACCCTAAGGTGTGGCGGCAGAGACTTATGTTTTTTTGGAGATCGTTGAAGCCTCTCGGGATTGGGCGCGTGGGGAGCAGGGCTGCAGCAGTGCTGCCTCATGCTGCCGCCGCCTCAAGTCACCGCTCCGGCCGCTCCTGTCTGGCGCTTGCCGCTGTCGGCAGCGTGCGTGCGTGCGCCATCTCAAGCCGGCGCTCAGCCTCCTGCGACGCTGCCGCCGCCAGGCGCGCCCGCCAAGAACCTCGTGGTTGCGTTGCCGCTTTATCTTCGCGCGCCTTATGCCGCGGCGCCGCCACCTCAAGCCGCCATCGCCGATGATGCTCCCCCTCGCCAAGATCGCTCACTCTCGCTTCTTCTTGCGCGTGCCGCCGACGGGTTGTAGCTCGCCGCTCCGTGCAGGCGCCTCAAGGCGCCGCCTCATGCTGCCGCCGCCCGTTTTTTCCGGAATGGAGAAGGGGAGAATGAGTTAGGTTTAGGGTTTTGGTGGCCTTTTGTTTGTTCTCAGGATTCATCCTGGCCGTCCATTCAGATCTAACGGCTACAAGGAATGGGCCGGCCGGTGCAGAGTTTTGGGCCGGGTGGATTTTGGGCCGAATGAGGATTAGTCGGTTTTAGTTTTTTTGTGCAATTATTAAGTCGTTTCGGTTTATGTTTTATGCACTATTTTAATTAATGTCTAGTTGCTAATAAATAACAAATGTATTATGCATAATATTTAGTCTCTAATTAAAATTGAACCAACGAGATATTTTAATTAGAGATTTTATGTTTTATTTTGGCATTATGTATGCACATGATTACATTCGACCAACGTTGTTTGTAGTCGGTGTCGCCATATTAATTGTTAAGTTCTTTTTCCATTTTACGCCTAACGGTGATATGGATTAGAAGCGTAGTTTTGCATGTTGTTAATCAAACCAACGTAGGGTTAATTGCATGCAATATATCTTTATGTTATTTTAAATTTTTGCAGCAATAAACGCTTCAAATGTTGCCGCCGATTGACAACATTGAGCGACTTACGGAAGCAACTTTCCGCTTGGAAAGAAAGAATTTCATTGTCCTTGGAGTTTTAGACCTTGACTATGCGTTAAGGGTGACTCCTCCCATTCCACCCAATCGACGGTGAGGATAATTATGATGAGAAAAAGAAAACTTATGATGCTAATCTTTGAAAAATGGGAGCGGTCCAACCTTTGTCACTAATGATAATGAAGACCTCTATCTCGGTTGGGATCAGGAGCAATCACGATTCGAAAATGCTAAGGAGTACTTGGCTTCAGTTGAGGAGAAATTCAGAGGCTCCACTAAAGTTTATGCCAGTACTTTAATCCAGAGGCTCTTAACCACTAAGTATGACGGGTCCAGTAGCATAAGAGAGCATATCATGATGATGACCGATATGGTCGAAAGCTCAAGGGCATGGACATGGAGATATCGATGGTTTCCTAGTCCACTTTATTATGGCTTCTCTTTCTTCCGACTACTTGCATTTAAGATAAATTACAATACTCGAAAGATAAATTGAGCATGAGCGATTTAATCGCCATGTGTGTCCGTGGAGGAAGAAAGAATAAGGACCGAAAAGAAAGATCTTGTGAATCGGTTAGCGGTCCTAAAAAAGAAGTTCTCGGGGACTTCAAATCCAAGAAAAAGCGCATTACTCCCTAATTCGGATAAGTTAGGGCCTAAGGTACACAATGCACCTAAGCCCCATGTTGCTCTCATTGGAGCACTTAAAGGATGAATGTCACTACGCAAGCGATCGGGGCATTTTCGTATGATTGTCGGTTTTCAAGTGGCTCGCAAAAAAGGTAATGATACAATAACTTTTATTGATGAAACTCTTTATGCTGATTTCTCCTTAAGTCTTGGTGGATTGACTCGGTGCAACTGCGCGTTACCAACTCTTACAGGATTCCATACCGTGAGAACACTAAGAAAGGGGACGAAATCTTAGAGTCGCGGATGGAAAAGAAGTCAAGTTGAATCGATTGGATCTGTTTCATTAGTTTTAGATAGCGGCTTCATACTTCGCCTCAATAATGTAGTATATGTTCCTTCCATAAGGAGGAATTTGATTTCAGTTTCTTTATTGGACGATGATGGTTTTAATTGTAATTTTGGTGACAATAAGTGCATTATTGCATTTAATTCAAATAATGTTGGTCTTGCTTTTAGACAGGACAAGCTCTATATGCTTTCCCTTAATGAATCCCATGTATCATTGAATGTGTGTGATGCTAAGCGTAAAAAGAATGATGAGACTTCTTCGAAACTGTGGCACTATCGTTTAGGCCACATTTCGAGGGGGAGAATAGAGCGTCTCATTAAGGAAGAAATTCTCCACCCATTAGATTTCTCTAACTCAGACCATTGCATTGATTGCATTAAAGGAAAATATGTAAAGCAAATAAAGAAGGGAGCCACTCATGACACAGACTCTTAGAATTAATTCATACCGATATTTGTGGTCCTTTTCTGTGACATCATGGATGGTTTTGATTCCTTCATCACATTCATCGATGATTTCTCCGTTATGGTTATATCTTTCCCATTAAAGACCGATCCGAGTCACTTGACAAATTCAAGATATTTAAGGTCAAGTTGAAAATCAGCACAACCTAAGAATTAAAGTGGTAAGATCGACCATGGGGAAGAATATTACGGAGACATGCCCCTTATGGGCAAATTCCTGGCCCTTTCGCTAAGTTCCTTCAGGAAAATGGTATTGTTGCCCAGTATTCTACACTAGGTGAACCCCTTTCGCTAAGTTCCTTCAGGAAAATGGTATTGTTGCCCAGTATTCTACACCAGGTGAACCTCAGCAGAATGGGGTAGCTGAGCGACGCAACCGTACACTTATGGATATGGTACGGAGCATGCTTAGCTATTCTACTTTGCAAACTGGTTTGTGGATGGAAGCACTAAAGACGGCCGCACATATTCTTAATCGGGTTCCCAGTAAATCAGTACCTAAGACACCTTATGAATTATGGATCGAGGAAACCAAGTTTGAAATATTTATGAGTGTGGGGTTGTCGTCTTTGAAGCTAAGATTTTTAATCCACATATTGGGAAATTAGATCCTAAGACAAGAAGTTGCCATTTTATTGGGTACCCTGAAAGATCCAAAGGGTATCGATTTTACTGTCCTGATAGGATAACTAAGTTTGTAGAAACAAGACACGCTGTGTTCTTAGAGAATGACGAGGACCTGGAGCCCAGGAAAATAGATCTTGAAGAGAAGCGGGTTTATGTTCCTTCACCGCTTATCCCAGAGATCTTTATTCCTGTGCCTCAGGTGGTTGCACCTCCAGTACAGAATACTATTGTCGCACCCACTGTTGAGGTCTCTGAAATTCCTAATGTCGTAGCTGATGATGAGCCTCAACAGTCCCCTGCAATAGCTGTTGAACCTATTAGAAGATCACAGCGGGAGAGAAGATCTGCCATCCCAAATGATTATGTTGTTTATATGAATGAGGATATTAATGATATAGGGAAGGTAGAAGATCCCACCTCTTATAAGGAGGCCATGATAAGTGAACATTCTTCTAAGTGGCTTGATGCCATGAAGGATGAACTAAAGTCTATGAGCACTAATGATGTATGGGACTTAGTAGAAATTCTGTGAGTCAAAACGAAGAGGGTCAAATGGGTCTACAAAACCAAGCATGACTCTAAGGAAATATCGAAGGTTCAAAGCAAGGCTTGTAGCAAAATTCTTCTCACAAAGAGAGGGAATTGACTATAATGACACTTTTTTCTCTGTCTCAACTAAAGATTCATTCGTAATTGTTATGGCACTTGTAGCTCATTATGATTTAGTGCTACATCAGATGGATGTTAAGACAGCATTCCTTAATGGCGACTTGCAAGAAAACATTTTCATGGCTCAACCGGAAGGTTTTGTCGTGGAAGGCAAGGAGCATATGGGATGTCGACTTAAGAAATCAATTTATGGCTTAAAGCAAGCGTCAAGGCAATGGTACCTCAAATTCGATAAGGTCATAAGGAATTTTGGGTTTAAGGAAAATGAAGTTGATAACTACATTTATGTCAAGTTTAAGGGGAGTAAATTCACCATCTTAGTTCTTTATGTGGATGACATCTTATTGGCTAGCAATGATAAAGATATGCTTTATGGTTCTAATTAAGAACCGTCTGTGATATCCTCGCAATATATATTTGCACCTGACACAACCTCTGCTGCAACCGTGCCGCTCTGCCACTGCCTCTCCCGCTCTGCTGCAACCCTGCCGCTACCTCTGCCGCAACCCTGCCGCTGGCTCCACTCAGATCTGCTCCTCCTCCCCCATGCGCCACTTCCTTGCCCTAGCTCCTTCAACCTGCTGCTCCTCCCCCATTGCGCCAGCTTAGAGAGGAGAAGGTCGGACCCTTGCTCCTAGTGCCTCCTCCCCCCCGCTGCCTCCTCCCCCATTGCGCCACCTGCACCTTGCTGTGCCTCCACCCCCATTGCGCCACCTTAGAGAGGAGAAGGAAAGGAGGTGAAGGGGAGGAGGAAGGGATCGGAGGAGAAGGAGAGGAATCGTATTTTCTTCGTGGGCTCTGAGGGTAACGATCTGTTACCCTTTATGTTTGCTATAAATTAATCGCTAATCAATTTAAGTATGTTTGGTTAATAGGAAGAGTACGTACTTGCGGTTTATTAATCTAATTTGACACTAATTTGTTACATGCATAGCGTAGATGGACCGTAACTGGATGTACGGTGTGAACCGTGTGAGTCAAGAGTACATTAATGACGTGGTTGCTTTTAGAAGAGCTGCCGAGCAGGATATATTGAAGAAGGGGATAAATTTTATGTACTATCTATGCATTGATTGCGGTAATCTGAAGATATTTAACAATTTGGCACAGATCGAAGCGCACTTGATTTGAAGGGGTTTCAAAAAAAGGGTAGACATGTAGGACCAGTCACGGTGAAGAGCAGATTATACCGGAAGTTAATAATGACGACATTGCTGAGGATGTCAACGATATGCCGTATGTGGACTGTGCTTTTGATGAGGATAGGTCTCACGATGACAATATGGATCAGATGCTACGCGATGCAGAAGAGAACTACAGTGAGAGAGAGTTTTGTAAATTTGAGGGATTAATGGAGGACTCGGTGAGACCTTTGTTCCCTGACTGCAAGCCGGAATACACAAGGTTGTCAACCGTGATTGAACTACTTAAATTGAAGGCAAGCAATGGTTGGTCCGATAAGAGTTTCACGGCGTTGTTAGATCTGCTAGCGGACATCCTTCCAAGGGAAACATGTTGCCCAACACCACCTACCAAGCAAAGAAGGTTCTTTGTCCATTGGGAATGGAAGTAGAAAGAATACATGCATGTCTGAACGATTGTATCATCTACCATAAAGAGTATGCAGACATGCATGTATGTCCGTGTGCAAAGCATCCCGATACAAGCGCCGAATCATCGCTAAGGTGAAGCAAGGACCTCTGCTAAGATGTTGTGGTATCCGCCTGTGATCCCACGTTTGAAGCGTTTATTTGCGAACCCAAAGGAGGCAAGATTGGTGCGTTGGCACTCGGAGGAGCGTAAGAAAGATGGAAAGCTAAGAGACCTGCCGATTCTCGCCGGTGGAGAAACTTCGATCGAGACTTCAAAAGTTCGGTGCGTAACCGAGGAACATAAAGTTAGGGTTGAGTACAGATGGAATGAATCCTTTCGGTAACATGAGCAGCGGACATAGCACCTGTCCCGTGAATCCATGTATGTGCAACCTTCCTCCTTGGCTGTGTATGAAGCGGAAGTACATTTTAATGTCACTACTTATCCAAGGGCCAAAGCAACCTGAGAATGATATTAATGTGTACCTAGCACCATTGTTGGAAGATCTTGTGACACTGTGGAACGAAGAGGTACAGGTATGGGATGCGTACAAACGAGAGAATTTCACTTTACGCGCCATGTTGTTCTGCACTATCAATGATTTTCCTGCCCTTGGTAACCTGTCGGACTTCAGTACAAAAGGAGCCAAAGCTTATCCGCACTGCTTAGATGCTACGGAGAGTGTATGGCTGAACAACTCACGCAAAACTGTGTATATGTGTCACCGTAGGTTCCTTCCCAGGAGTCACCCATACTTCAAGATGAAGAAACAATTCGACGGAAATAAGGAGGACGGTTCAGCTCCAAGGGCTTTTAGAGGAAAAGAGGTATATGATATGGTTAAGGATATCGATGTTGTGCTTGGGAAGGGACGTAAATTAAGAACCTGTTAGAAGAACATCTGGAAGAAGCGGTCAATTTTTTGGGACTTGCCTTATTGGGAGCACCTAGAAGTTCGCCACTACATCGACGTCATGCACGTAGAGAAGAATGTATGTGATAGCTTGATTGGTCTCTTACTGAACATTAGTGGCAAAACAAAGGATGGTGTTAACGCACGGCGTGACTTGATCGATTTGAACATAAGGACCGAGTTAGCACCGAAAGAGACCAATACAGGACAAACGTACCTTCCCCCCAGCTTGCTACACTCTGTCCAAGGCCGAGAGAAATGAACTGTGCTAGAGCTTGCATGGTGTGAAAGTCACGTCTGGTTACTCCGCTAACATTAAGAAACTTGTTTCTATGCAAGATTTGAAATTAATTGGTATGAAGTCTCATGATTGTCATGTGCTGATGACACAAATGCTTCCTGTTCCAATTAGGAGTATCTTGCCGAACAAGGTCCGAGTGGCAATCTTGAGGCTGTGTTATTTCTTCAACTCAATTGCTCAGAAGGTCATCGATCACCCAGGACTAGATGCTCTGCAGGCCGAGGTGGTGACGACTCTATGTCATCTTGAGATGTATTTCCCTCTGTTATTTTTCGATATCATGGTCCATCTCATTGTTCACCCTGTGAAAGAGATAAAGATATGCGGCCCTGTGTTCCTACTGTTGGAAATATGCCCTAGAGGCAATCATAGAGATGATTACATTTCATTATGTTCATGACATTGGATAATGTGTTATCTTGTTCCTAGAATAATATTGTTAATATTTATTATCAAGTATGTGACTTGGTTGTGAAACTCTATATTTCTGCAATAATTATTCTTATACGATCCCTGGTCGTAAACATATGAGGACACATATGAATAGACTAGCATATGTATTGGTTGATGACTATGTTTCACGAGTCATAGATATGGAGATATCAAACCAATAATATGGACATATGTTAGAGAACATGATGTTGGATAAGACCCACCTTGAGGCACTATTGAGATTGTTATGAATCTATGTATCATTAGTTGGTCTCAAGCAATGATGATGTATAATCCTTAGACCTGAGATCAGCATGGTTTCCTACATGTGTAAGAGCACGCTTAGGGGTTGCCAAACGCTACACCGTAACTGGGTAGTTATAAAGGTAGCTTTCGGGTATGCTCAAACATGGAGAGGAATGTATTTGGTCGGATATGGATTTGCCCTCCTAACATAACAGGAGAGATGTCTCTGGGCCCCTCGTTGTGATCGGATAAAGAAAGTGCATGGCCATGCCACTAGTAGTCGAAGAGTTCGACCACGTAAAGTTATCTGATACTCGATCGAGAAAGTATTGAACAGTCCATGGATGACACAACATCTCACCCGAGTTCAACCGACATCGTGAGGCAAAGGGAGTATACACGAGTAGGTCGCCAGTCGGTCGACGATTCTGGTCGTCGTATGCAAATCTGAGCTAGTCGAGACCGGTCGAACGTAATCACAGAGTGGTCGTAACTCGTCGTAAGGAGTTACGAATCGTCGTGACCACATCTTAACCGGTCAGATATCTGAGATAGGACACAGTCGTAAGTGATGAAGACCTGGTCGTAGATCATATTGCATTAAGGTTCGTCCGATATAATTTGTGTGTATTCGGGAATCGATATGTTCTGCTAGGAGCCGCTACGACTCGTGATCGGAAACGGTTTCCGAGTCACAACCGAACTACACATGAACCTACAGGGTCACACACTTAACGGGTTGGAACAAACCAATACGAATACGATTCGTAAACGTGTTCGGATAGGATCCGTCACGAACACTATATAAGGAGGTGCATGAGGCTGTTGGGAGGAAGCGTGAAACACCACCAAAACCCTAGCCGCCATCTTCTTGAGAGCTCCACCGTACGACTTGGTGCTGGCACACCGGCGTTTGGTTGTTCCTTCCCTGGACGTGTGGATACCGTAGAGGCGCTACTACGATTGTTGCGCTTGAGGACGATCCGCGATCTTCACAAGGAACCGCAGACGTTCTTTGGAGGAGACGATCGACTCGACCACTACATCGACGCTCTTCGTTGGACCAGCCGCTCCAACCCTTCTTCCGCTGCTCTGCGCGTCTATTGGTAACGATCTGTGATCATCTACTTGCTTGGCATCCTGGTTCGCGTGGTAGAATTTTTGTTTGTAGCTATCGTAGCCTACCCCGTGACCCAACACCTACGTCATATGTACCCGTTCGAGAGGTACATGGGAATTCTCAAGTCCTACTTACAGAATCGATCTCGACCGGAGGGCAGCATCATCGAAGGTTATGCAACCAAAGAGGTCATTGAGTTCTGCGTCGACTACATGGCTCACGTGGATCCAATAGGTGTGCCTCTATCTCGTCATAAGGAGAGACTGGATGGTATCGGGACCATCGGAAGGAAATCAATCACTCCTGATCTGGATATGTACGTTCAAGCCCATTTCACGATCTTGCAACACATGACCCAAGTGTCCTCGTACATCGACAAGCACAAAGACATGGTACACCAACAGAATCTAGACCGGTCGGAAGTTTGGATCATGAGAGAGCACAACCATCGGTTCAACGAATGGTTAAAGGTGCGAATCACTGGGAGGTCATCAAGTGATGATACGCTGCTATGGTTGGCACAAGGGCCATAATTTACAATTGTCACATGGCAAGGATATGACATAAATGGGTACACATTTTATACTGCACTCATCAGATAGGAAGAGCACGCCCGTAACAATGGTGTCCGTGATAGATGCATTCAAGATCGATGGGCCGAGGAGCTCCTACTATGGGCAAATAGAGGAGATATGGGAGCTCGTCTACGTGCTTTTCAAGATCCTCCTATTTCGGTGCCGTTGGGTCTATCTCCTACAGGTGAAGGTCGACAAGTACGGTGTCACTATCGTGGACCTCGAACGTGACGGATACAAAGACGAACCATTCGTACTGGCTAACCAAGTTGTTCAAGTCTTCTATGTAACCGACTCGGCAAATAAGAAGCGCCACATAGTTCTTCATGGAAAAAGGAGGATTGTCGGAGTTGAGAATGTAGTGGACGAGGAAGAATACAATTAATTTGACGAGTTGCCTCCTTTCGGAAATGGCATCAGGCTCAAGGAAGAACGAAGTGAGGAAGCTAGCTAAATGCGTGTCGATCATCATGAAGGGCTATATTTTAATTAAGAATTTACTCCATTGTAATTAATTTATTCCATAACATGAGACATGTCAATGTGGACTTGCCATGTGTTATGGACTTGTAATCTCTTGTATATTTTGATGTCAACATGGAATTGTCATCTCTGATTTTGATGTCAATGTGGACTTCATTGTAATGTGGAATGATAATATTATGCGCTTGTAATAAACAGACGATAAAAAGACCATATCCTTTTTACATCACGGACGATAAAAAAGGATTAGCGATCCTATCTTAGCCTTCAAATCTTCATAAGCCTTCTCGTTGGCTTCAGTGGTGGCGGGATCAGCGACTGTCAGATCAAACGCCTCCACCTGTGACCTTGCATGCTCGATTCGCGCTTATAGCCGTTCAGACTCCGCAACCAAGCCCCATATAGCCCAGAGGCCATCAGCCCTGGTCTCCTCCATCTCGGTGAGGTCGACCCACTCTCCTGCAATTCGGATGTCATCCTCGACTCTACGGGCTGCATCCTCGGTGCGGACCAAGTAGTTCCATAGGACGATCTCCACGATGAGGTTTACTCGCTGGATGCCTCGGACCCTTGCATTGGTCCATCTGAGGAGGAGCTCTAGTCGACAAATGATGGCCGCTATGGTCTCTGGTAGACCGGAGGGCCTACAACGGATGACTTTGCGAACGGAAGGCTTGTTCGTAGCTTGGGCCAGGTTGCGACCAGAGAGGTGCGAGTAAATAAGCACAATGTAGGCCAATATAGCTGGCACGAGAGGGGAAGCCATTTGGAGTTTGTGGAGAAAGGGGATCAAGGAGGTTGTGTGAAATCCATTATAGAAGGGGATATCTATTTATAGAACAAGTACTAAAGCCGGAGCGGGAGACGAAGAGATATTTGGGAGCTGTAGCGATGTTGGAAAACGAAGAGACAAAGCCGTGCGATCGTGAGACGAAGAGACACACGCGAAAAAATGAAGAGACTTGTTGATTTGTCGGCAGGATGTCAGGTTATCACCGACGGTTCTATTATGGAACCGTCTGTGATAAGGAATCATAGACGGTTCTATTTAGAAACCGTCTGTGATATGACTTTATCCCGTTCACTCCCCTTAATCCCCGGCCAACACCGCCGCCTCCGACCTCGGCGCCGCCGCCCCCGGCATCGACGACGCACGGCTTCCTCCTCGTGTGTGTAACACCCCAGTCCGATAAGGGCCTGGAATGCTACTAAACTAACATGTTAACAAAATTAAAATAGAAGACAAAATTCTAAATTTCGGCAGAACCTCCCCTGTATAGTTAGCTATACCGGAGGTTCCAACAAACATAAATATCAAGACAAAAGTGAAATCAACAAATATCAGAATCATCACAGAAGTATAATCTGATCTCAAGCAACTATAACAAAAGGAGGAACTAAGTTCACGCACAGATCTTAACCAATCTTAACGGAGAAGAGTTACCAAGCACAGCCAACATTTATTATTACAGTTCATCAATAATGAATGATTAATTCAAACTAAAATGAAATCATGGACTTGATTAAGGTGAAGCGAAAGGGTAGTGTGTGTCTATTCCTCCCATGGAGCCAACATCAAGGATCACCTAAAAAAACAACAAACAACGCAAGAGTGAGTCCGAGACTCAGCAAGTACAGTAAATGAATAATACATATAACAACCATGATCATGTGAACATCAATAAGGAGTATGAAATAAGCACGTAGCTAACACTTGAATGAATGGGATGAATGATTTGGATGAAATGAAGGACTACACACATGCATATACGCAGTATTCTTGGTGACACACCCGTCGGTGTTCACCTAAGCCCGCATTAACAAAATGGGGATCCAAGCCCCGCACGAAGAACGCTTAAATGACGGTGTCCTAAACCGCCCACATTGGAATGGTGGGTCTTACGTGCCCATTTGGAATTGATGGGTCTTATATATTGATCCACTCGTGGATGAAACATGAAATGTGGATGCTGGGTATGACATATGAATACTGAACAAAAACAACATGCTCTCTGTCATGGAGATAACCACATGGATCGGATACGAACATTTAAGTATTAACATGGTACTTAGAAATACAATACCAACCACAAGCATACAACATGTCATAATCATAGGAACACTCAGGTACTTGCCTTTCGCGCTGCAACACGTTAGTAGGCAATTGCGGTGCTCTCAAACCTGAAGTTTCACCTCCTAACAAATAAATAACTGAAATAAGGATACGATGAACATGACATCACTAAATAACGTTCTACAACGCTTCTTCGGCGATTCAATATTTAACTAGAAGCTCTAAAATGGAAACCAACGCAATCTGCCCTAAACCGCCCCTGGGCAGCAGCACGGTAATCAGCATAACTCTTGATCTGGAACTCCGAATGAGGTGAACCCAGTTTCTATGGACTCTTAACTGACAAATCTACAATACTCTAGTTGACAAGATAATTTAATTTGGCCAATTTAGTATGCTAACAAACAGATGAACTTTCAGTACGAAAACTGTCTAACAGAATAAACGGCAGCACTAAAACGATCATAACTTTTAATCTATAACTCCGAATTGATCATTCTTTCTCAATCTGGAAAGGTTATCAAATTACCTACAATAACCTAGTTGGGAGACAACTCAGATTCTTCTAATTACCATTTCATAAATTACGAATTAACACAACAGTTTAATCTCGTCAGGAATCTGAACAGCAGATACTAAAACGGTCGTATCTTTTGACTCGAACATCGGAATCAAGTGAACTCGGTGGCCACAGAAAGTTAAGAACAACCTATAGATATCTCTAGGAGATCAAAACTACTGGTTCGGCCTCTAAGATCGCTAAAACGCCCCTGCAACAATCTTGACAGATTGATGGTTCCAACTCGTCAGAATTCTGGGCAGCAAGAAAGAAACTAACATAACTTTTGACACAAATGTCGGAATTATGTGTTCTTGGCGGCCAGGGAAAGGTAAGACAATAAAATACAAATGTCATAATAGGGAGGATTCCTGATTCGGACCTTAACAACGTTCAATCTGCTACGCAAAGTGACTGCTGAGAATTAACTGGGATTCTAGACAGCAGTAAACAAAAGGCCGTAACTCTCAAACCGTAACTCGGATTCAGGTGAACTCAGAGGCCATGGAAACCTGAAGAAACACCCCACAACTCTCTAGGAGAACCCAAATTCTAATTCGGCCTTAATCTATACGAAACCTGATGTACAACAGGGAACAGAAATTTGGAAATTACTGCAGCAGAACGTAGATCCACTAATCATAGCAAATAACAAATCTACGTCAACCAAAACAGCGAGGAACTCAACGTTACCCTTGAAGACCTCCAAAAGTCGTAGTTCAAACCTCTTCTCCTCCTTTCTCCCCTCTTCCCCCTTCTCTTTTCCTCCTCCTTGCAACCGGCCAGCTGCTGGACTTCTCCAAGAAAGAGCAGCAATGGAGGCTGGACCTTGAGGGAGGAAGATGGGGGCGCCAATGGGGAAGGGAGAGCAGGAAGGGAGGCGGCCAAGGGTGAGGAGGGAAGGGGAGATTCGGCCAGGGAGGTGAGCTGCAGCTTGGGGAGGCAAGAAGTGGCGGCTTGGGGAGGAAAGGGGAGGAGAGAATTTCAGCTAGGGTTAGAGAAGTGGGGCAGCATGGGCTTAGGCCCAATGGACGAAAATCCCCCCTCTTGGCCCACTCTTGGCCGGCCCCAAGGATGTACAAGCCTGGTTCGAAGGCCCAAATCCAAAATTTCCCCCAAAACTCTGAATTCTAATTTAATTTTCTTTCCCGATTAAATTCTCTCTAATCGAAAAAACGGGGTATTACAGTGTGCCCTTGTCGTCGAATTTCCCCTCCAGCGGCCTCACTACTCCCACGCCCCTTAGGCTCTCGCGTGCTCGTTCGAAGCTACCGTCCTCGACGCACGGCCTCCTTCGACTCCAGCCCAACGAGCGGCCGCCTTCCTGCTCTGACTCTAGCCCGACGAGCGGGTGCCTCCCTGCTCCAACTCTAGCCCGACGAGCGGCCGCCTCCCTCCTTCGACGCAACCCATTGCCTCCTCTTCCACTACCCATCGCCATCTTCCTCTCCGACCTGTCACCGACTCCCTCCTCGGGCCGCCGGCTTCAGCGCCTCCTCCGGTACTCCCTCGCACCTCCTCTGGTACTCCCTCGTTTGGCTCACATGGGGGGTTCGGTTTGGGGTAAAATAACAGTGAGGGGAAAGAGAATGGCTTGGGTTGGCTTTGTTTGCTTGCTCCGGTGTTGAATTCGGCTATGAACTGATGGTTCATGCATATATATGAAATTATTCATAGTTGGAATGGCAATATTCTGATGAATCTATGTTAGGTCAGTAATCCTCCACTGTGAATATAGTATGGCTATGATTACTTGTTTTGATGTTTTATATGCAAAGTAATTATATGATCCTTACAAAAATATTCAATTGGAATAACAATTACATTCAGATTTTATAATTGATCATACATGTCATTCTCCTATTTTAGTTTGGACTAAGATATTCCTTGTTCTACATGGCCAATTGGTTAGCTGAGAATTGAGTGAATATCTGAAGTTGGAAATATTAGCATTTCAATCAATTTAAATGACTTGACTGATTTACATTTGATTATGTTAATTTGGTCCTCCCTCGTGCCTTGTCTGTTGATCTTCTCGGTGGTTTTGAGTACCATCGCCGTTGTGAGTATTTCAACATATCGTGCACTGTCTCTTTGCATATACATACATATATATATATATATATATATATATATATATATATATACACATACATATATATATATATACATATATATATATACATATATATATAATGTGCTAGTTGAAATATGTGATCTGTGATTGGTGGGTTCTTTGATCTGCTCGGTGATGAATTGTCATAGAAAATGAAATTGAATGTGAATTAGTGTATAGATTAAGCCTTGAGTTGTAGATTGTCTAGCTGATTCCTATAACTTTGAGCAATTTATTTCAACTTTGTTATACCATTGCCTCTGTAGCTCTATCATTCAATTCTTCATGCGATTCAGATCTTTTGATGCCTTCTTTCGTTATCCGTGTATTTAGTTGATCTCTACTCTCGTGGTCCAAAGATAGGTTAAGTTAAGTAAATTTGCTTGAATCTGGTTGATTTGAATAGCAAGTTGTAAATTGAACTCAAAGCGTAATCTATAAATTGTCATATTCAGTTGATGATTACATTGGACATAAGTGTTGTGATGGCGAAGGTTAAACCTTGTGCAACTAGTTTTCTGAGAGCAATAATCATTCAATCAAATCTTAGCTTTATGCTGATTTTAAGTGTACACTTATGTCGGACCCGGGAACGAAAGATCCCGAACCCTCTGTGTTCATACACCAGTCCAGGATTTCCGGTGTACACAGTTACAAAAATGATAACATAACCATGTCTCGCATTACATTAATAGTAAATCAAAGTTTGATACAATTGAGCATGAAGCCAAATAAAAGATTAAATAACACAGCGGAAATAAAAACAGTAGTAGTAGGCCAGAACGATCCGCCACAGGCAATCATCTGGAGGCGTAGCCTTAGGCGTCGGTGTCCTCACCGTCCTGATAGTAGTCTTCTCCTGAAATTTTGTTTGCATAAAGCAAGTATGAGCACAACTACCGTGCTCGCAAGTTACACCCAATATGGAATTGTAATGCATGCATAAGGTAAACAAAGGACTTTGGCAGGGTTATTTTGCGTAAAGCAGCGGTTTTGGTTTAAATAATCATATTAGATTGCAAGGCCATTTTCATACAATAACTAAAATCATATTTAAAATGACAATTGAATAATGTGGATAACCTCCAAGAAAGGTGATGGATATCCTCCAATCACAATGGCTAACTGCCCAATTTTCCCCACAGGACTAACCATCCTGAAAACATCTGTTGAAATCACTTTTAAAAACAAAAACAAGTCTAACTCAAAGTGGCTTTGCTAGCATGTCCATGACCGCGGACGCGGCTATTCGAATAGTTTTCTACTCTGCAGAGTTTGTATAGATTTAGCCACACGAGATAATTTGCTCTTTGAGTCGGCCAATCCACGCTTCCTAAGGCGTGTGACAAAGCAATTATCACAAGGCCGTTACAATGATCTACCTCAAAGTACTCATGCCCGCTAAGGTTTCGCTCCCATTGGACTAACCATCCTCCAGGAGCCCCTCTTGCGCCAAAGGGACTATAGTCTAACCGACACCCACTCATACAAAATGGCACGAATATTCACGAGGTATCCCAAATTATTAAGCCGTGTCTTGCCCAAACAAGACGGTGGTGGTCTGGTAAGGCATAGCAAGATGCGGCTCCAAAACCGTCCTTAATCGACTTGGGCGTCTTTCAAATAAAACCATGGGTTTTAATCCTAACCAGATTAAACCCGTGCATAAACCTGCACCCACCATTGATCCGTTTCGCCCAAGTCCCAAACCATTTTTAGTTTTGTTTGGTAAAACCATCTTTAATAAGCCTCTATGGTAAGACAATACCATAGATTCAGATTTTTAAATCAATTTGGAAAGGTTTGGCTAAATTCCCCAAAGTTGGAAAACATGGTCTAAGCATTTGCTAAGCGTCTGGGTTTTTACCATACTAGTTTATCTATTGGTGACAAAGGAATGATATAACAACATTCAAGATTGGCCATACAATGATAGTTGGAATATCTAATTATTTAAACAGGAATTTGAAATACTTGAATAGAAATATGCATGCATTTAATAACTTGAAAACTTGAACTTAAGTAACTTTAAATTAGTAGGGGCAATATGGTCAAAGTGTAACTTGCCTTCGCTGAAGTCTTGAAATTCTAAATCTTCGGAAGAATCAAATTCCCCGGAATCGTCGTAGTCTAAACGTGAAAATACGACAAATCAATTGAAATTCAAATAAATTCAAAAAGACAAATTAAACTAAGTCCAAATAAAATAATTTTATTTTATTTAGTTAGAACATAATTTTATAATATTTTAGCAATTGGAATCATTCAATTTGGAATTAGGGTTCAAAAGATATGAATTTTACAAGTTTAAATCCCAAATTTGTAGTTTAAATTATTTCAAATTCAAACAGACAGTTTAAACCAACTCTAAATCAAATATTTATATTTTATTTAGCTAGGTATTAATTTTATAAGATTTTAGAATTTGGAATCACTCAATTTGGAGTTGAGATGAAAAAGATATGAATTTTACAAATTTTAAACTAAATCTGTAAATTAAAAGGATTTACCGAATTAATTTTCTAAAGGAAAATCTAATTATTGCGCAATGCTGACATCAGCCCTAAGTTTAATCGGAAATTAAATAAATCTGACATGTGGGTCCCACGTGTCATGGACACGATCCACATGGACTCGATCTCTCACGCGGCTTGCGCATGAAGTGGGTGTGAGGTGGCATGGCTTGTGCCACCTGCGTGCGTGTTACGCGGCGCCACGTCGGCGAACGTGAGGTGGCGCACAGTGTGGCGCTGATGTCGCGAACGCCACCTCGGCTGTTTGGCGGCAACCTCGGCATGAGCTCACGGCGTGACAATTTGCTCGGCGATGGCGGCGAGGGCATCAAATGAAAGAGGGAGTACACCGAACTGATGCTCACCTTGGTTGTGCGAGGCGTGGCGGTGGTGGGTCGGCGAGGCAAAAAGCGGCGGGTTCGGGCTCAACGGCGGCGACGAGCTCAGGAGGCGCTCCGGAGAAGGCGGCGCGAGCACGGGGTAGGCCTTGATGCGGTGACAATGATGGTGAGGTCGGGGTGGCCGGGGAGGGCTCGACGGCGCCGGAGACGAAGAAAAACCGAGCTTCAATGGCGCGGTGAAGAACTCTAATCACTGGCGATTGAGAGGGAGAGATGAAGAATGGGTGATGGAGGAGGGATGAGGAGGAACGGGGGCACCTTGTGCTCCCTTTTATAGGGCATGGGGAGGCCGGGGCGAGGAGATCGTGGCGGCGACGGCTTGCGGCGCGGGCATACCGGCCAAGAGAGAGAGGGGAGAGGTGGGGAATGGGGGCGGATGTGCGTGCGGTTGGCAAGACGCACGCTGTGCTGGTCTCACGAGCGGTTGGCGGCGGTTGAGAAGCTTGTGGCGCAAATGGCGCATCGTCGCGGGCATAGCAGAGGAAGAAGATGGGGAGGAAGAAAGGGCGGGCGGTTGGATCTCGATCGGGTGGTGGGGACGGTCCGTCTGGCGTGGGCGTGTGTAGGCCGTCGGATCTCCATCCGACGGTGGAGAAAAGATGAGGGTTTGGGAGAGAGAGAGAGGCGCGGGTGGGCTATTTGGGCCCAAAATGGCTAGCGAAGTGAGATTGAATTGGGCCGAGATGGTTTCGACCCAAAAGCGAGTTGAGATTTTCCAATTGATTTTCTAATTAAAATAATTCTAGTAATTCATTTAGGCTTTAGAAAATAGCAAAATAATTCTAAATATTCTAGAAAAATTCACAGAAGTTCCTAGAATTATTATGGACTTAACTAAAATAATTCCAACTCAAAGTTGGTAATAGATTTTGAATTTAAATTTGTTTTGGCTTTAAATGATTAAAGAAAAGTTTTTAAGAAATTCAGAAAATTCACAAATTCAAATAAGTTTTAAACTTTAACCAAGTTTGAAATTTTGGGCTGTTACAACTTATTGTGTTTGATGAGCATATTGTTCCTTTTAAATGACTTGATTGATTTTCTTATTCTTATGACTATTGTGTCATTTAATTGGTTAGGGAGCTATGCTCTATTCATAATTATCTATGCTGGAATTAATTATGCAATTTTGCTAATATGTTTAGCATTTCAATCAATTTAAATGACCTGAATGATTTACATTTGATTATGTTAATTTGGTCATTCAAATGCTGTTGGATTAATGCTTTGTTGTTTCATATTTATGCTGGAATTAATTACGATTATTTGCTAATATTGCACATGTTGAGCATATTATTCAGTTTAAATGACATGGAGATACTTCATATGTATATGTTAATTTGGGACACTTGCAATCCACTTTATTGCATATGTAACTTATATAGATAGCAAGTAAGCGAGATGGCAGAGGCACCATCTTCGCCGCCGTCACCGACGCCGCAGATGGCAGAGGCGCCGTCACCGACGCCGCCTAATGCGTCTGGATTTCCATCGACGATAATGATACGGAAACGAGATGGCAAAGGAAAATCGAAAATGCCTGTGGGCCGATTGGTCATAACGGAGGTCAGTGACTTTGGGGTCCCTTTGAGTCCCAAGAGATCAGCGGTGAGATTTCGGACCATCTGCGGGATACTTGCAAGGGAACGGGTCCCCATCACCACACCAAAGTGGAAGTCTCTGACGAAAGAAGCGAGAGGCGCGCTGTGGATAGAACTTTCAAGCAAGTTCACTATCCCAGAAGCAGACATGGCACGCATGGAACGGACGGCGATGCTCACGATGGATAAATCGTGGAGGACCTTCAAGAGCATTCTTGTCACGAAGTACGTGAACACGGGTCAGACGCCCTTCGCAAAGTATGGATTCTTGATGCAGGAAACATGGGACGCCTTTGTGGCTATGAAGACGATGACCGAATTTAAGGAGCGAAGTGCGGTGAACAAAGCTCTCTAGACACGAAACACTCACTCGCCATGACTCAAAGACCGGCTGAAATACGTGGGTAAATACGAGGAATGGGCGCAGAGGAGGAGAACGAACCAGGGCCATTTTCGATATCACGCACCTGCGTTCCCTAAGTTTGGTTAAAAGCGAGAGCAAAAGTCTAAATCTTCTGACAAAGATCTCTTTCACAAACCCCAGACCAAGAAGTGTTCCAACGTGTGGTAAATATGTCGAACTACCTAGTTGTTAATAAGTCCATAACTTCATAGTGTCTATAATAACATGATGACCTCTTGCAGCGTGAATTGACTACCCAAACTTCCCAAGGCTCCTTCCAAGCAGATAGAGAGAAGGATATACTATCTACGTCCCTGGGAAACAAAGAGCCCCCGGGTCGCACGAGAGGCCTTGGGGTTAACGTACCTTGGAGTCATGCATTCGCACGACTCATCGCATGTATAGGAGTAGGAAGAGATCCAAGGCCGAGCGAGGGCGGTTAGTACAGATGATTTACGTAAAATTTGAAGGAAAGCTAGCAAGATTGTAGGGTCAAATGAATCAACTCTCGAGCGATGCCGCAAGCCGCCTCGTTAATTTGGGGAGCCACCCCGCCGACATCGAGTAGCGTCGCGCCCACGCATAATTCTCAACATGAAGACGCCCAACCATCGATAGAGCGACATCAAGGTAATGCACATCTATGGAATGCACCAAAGATAGACCTATAGGATGCCTTAGCTAATTGCGTATCGTTTTGTAGGGGCCGACGTCCTGCAAGCTCCAAGTGAGGATAGTTGGGTCCATTTCTATTGAGGCTAGGTGGGGGATGGTGTATCCATACCAGAAGGCGCAAGAAGACGGTACCACCGGCGCAGGTTACGCCAGGCTGGAGGTGGACATGGTACATGACCATTTCATGGCCGTCCCGCTGGAGATTCGCCCGGACGAAGAGATCAGAACACTAAGGGATGCCGTGCACACTTTTATCTAGTGGCCCAAGAAGGACATCGCCCTGGACCCAGCAGTGCCGCGATCTCAACACTACCATTTCTCTCCAATGGGACCCTTGATGACTTCACCTCATATTTCGCCTCAGAAGGCCACCTTATTGGTTCCCGTGGAGAAGACGTCGAAGGAACAAAAAAAGCGTGCCGCCATATCGAGTCCCAAGTCGTCTCACAGGAAGACGCTACCAATCGTTAAGGCCAAATCGAAATCAATGAACGTTAAGGCATCTCTCAAGTCTGGGAAGTCCGGGATGTCCGCGAACTACATCATTGGAAAACCGTTGTGCTCCAACACAGTATTAATGCGCGTTGGATATGCTTGTCAGGCTTTGCATGCCTGGTACATGCAGAAGATCGAAAAGAAGGGGTGCGATACTGGAATCATCGTCAGATACGAGAATGAGCATTTGTTCAACGGGTCAAGCAACTTCGTCGTGGGCTTCAACGAGTTAGGCGTCCAAGTCATGGTAAAATCAAGGAGTTAGGCATTTTTGTGTGTGACCAAGTCATGGTAAAATCATAGAGTGAGGAATATAGTGTGAGACCCCGGGGTATTTAACTTGTAATACTTAGCCATCCACTTGAACCTAGTATCCCAAACCAAATATCCCGTGCCTCGGGAAAATGTATACATTCTAGAAGTGTTGTATACACACCCTTTTACAAAATCATGCATCAATTCCATACAAACAAAGAAACGAAGCACAAACCTTAACAAAAGACATACATAATAGAGATTTATTACACAAGGGGCCAACCGGCCACCAAAGCTAAAACTTAAATAACAGCGAAAGCAATTATGCCATAAGATGGCGATAAACAAAAGCCAACCGGTTTGCCATTACCCCACAAGGCAAACTGACCGGGCCGCCAGCTAGTCGTCAAAGCGAAGTCCACTCACAAAAGTTAATCCCTTGGGGATCAACCTCCTCTGCAACAATTAATTAAGCAAAGAAAATGAGTACAAAAATGTACTCGCAAGACTTACGTGTAGTGTAACAATCCTATACATATGCTATATGCAAGCTTATTTAAGTGGAGGAGGCTCTAGACTCATTTTCAGCTTAGAGCAAGTTTTCATTTGCAATAATGTAATAGATTTAAAACAGTTTTACAATCTGTTTTTAATGTTTAAATAACAGCGAGTAACAACATAATAACAATAGATAGATGACAACAACAACCTGGAAGTGACTAACCCAATAGTCACCACAACAATAGCATGAATTACCCATTCATACCACCCACAACAAGTTTTAATTAAAAGGTTATAGTCTAACTCTCGAAAGACCTCCCCAAGCATGTCCATAACCTAGGACAAGGCTATTCGAATAGTTTGAACCTTGCAGGGGTGTACCAATGTACCCACACATTAGACCGCCTTTTCGCCAAGCTATTTAGCACACTTCCTTTGGTATGCCGGCACGGCTAACTCCTACGAGACGCTTTCCAATGGATTGTACTAATTAAGAGTCGCACGTATGTGGGTTAGCCTTAGTGAACCGCCCACCAAGGGCTCCCACTAAGAACCCACACGTTGAGTCGAGACACCGCCCAACCAGAAGCAATCAAGGGTGCTCACCGGTATGGAGAACCTAGAAAGGAACCCATCCCTCTCATCCCAAAACAAACATTTTTCTTACCACCCGCGACTCATTAATTAATACCTCCCAAAGTACTTAGTCAAGAGGGGTTCCCAATACCCTCGTGTGGTTAGCACGCAAAATTGCTTGGTTTAGTGTAACAAGATGTTCGGTCCTTGTTGACTTAGGCACCATTCCATTCACACCAACAGATCACACCAACATACCATTGTGCCCAAATCTAAAACAGTTTTATTTTCAGTTTTTGACTTTACAAATTAACAAAGCACAAAGTGCTGGACATAATGGAATAATATAATTGGCTACAGGGCACTGCAGATGTGCGTCATTTGCCAACAAACATCCAAAAAACGTGGTGCAGCCAAAAGACACCGTAAAAGCGTGTAATTTTGCCATAGGACATCGAGAGCAATATTATATCATTTCCAGGCCTAAGGGAGAGAGAAAATTTCGAAAAAGACTTGGTTGCCCTCGCTTGCTTGCCTCCAGCAGCAACACATCTCACACATCCAGCTCTCACCGACAGTAGGACCCACATGGCAGCCACCTGCAAGCCCTGATCTCTGGCCACCTTCCCAGCTTGCTCCTGTGCTTACATATACCACGCTCACTCCCTCGGCCCCTCCGTGTTTCCAGCACACTTCCTCTTCCTTACCCACATCCAACATCACCAGATCGGCTCTCGACGGCCATCGATTGATCATGTGGCCCGCACCGAAGCCTCTAGTCATGCCCATGCCCATGCCGCGTGCCGTGCCCAGCCTGCCAGAGCCGGCCGTCTTCCTTCTTGAACTTCGCCGCCGCCGACCTTGTGGTATTCTCCGCAGCCGCCCAGACATGCCTTTCCTCGGTCACCGCCTCCTCCTGGTACGCCCGTCGCCAGGCCCGCCCGCCTCGCCTCGAAGCCGCGACGCCCGCCATGGTCGCCAAGACTTCTGATGTAGCACGGCCGTGCTCTCCACGCCCTTCCATCGCGCCCCGAGGTCCGACGCGCCTCGCCACCGACGGCGCCACGTCCCTCCACCTCATTGCCGCGGTGGGGCCGCCTGCCGCCGCCGCCACGCACCTCCTCCTCGCTGGCCAGCACGCCCCCGGACGCCACGCCTCCACGGCCTCCGTGCGGCGACACCTCCGCGCTCCACACCGCGGACAAGCCCATCCGTCTCGGCTCAAGTCACCGGCACCTCGCCCTCATCCTCCCCCACCCACAAGAAGGAGAAGGAGAGGGAGAAGGAGGAGAAGAAGGAGTACGGGCATCCGGAGCTCCTGGACCTAAAAAGTGGCGTGTTCTCGCGACGGATGAGTTTCAATGTACAGCTTCAAGGTGAAGCTGTGCTCCCGCGCTTATACCCATGATGGACCGAGTGCCCTTCACCCACCCCGGCGAGAACGCGCCGCCGCAACCCACGCCGCCTCCTACACTCGCATCCCCGCCTGATTCCGCAAGGCCCCACCGCTATGCAAGGGCGACGCCACGATACGCCAGACGGCGTCTTCGAGTCCTGCTCCACCTCGCCAAGATCAAGACTTTCGCCTCTGCAAGGACGAGGTCACCGCCGCGCCAGATTCGCTTCTTCGCACACAGTTCAAGAGCTCCTCTGTCGGGACCCAAAATTACAATTCTCGACCTCTCGTGTTTAATGCACTAGTCCAGATCACGCTTAGTGCACACAAGATCAACAAAGATGAGTATCGATCCACACAAGCTTAATAGTAACATAAACGAATAGTTTGATTAATAAATAATGGTTTGACCTTATGGTCGAAGTTTACAATTATTAAGCCACGCAGGTCGACAGAGAAATAAAGTAGCGGAAACAAAACGGCGGTGTCCCATCGATTCACCACGCATAACCGATCGATCAAGACCTCACGATCAAGCACCTTCGATAAACTCCTCCTCAAATCTTTGGTGAAGACTCCTCCTCTTTCGCTTGATTTATTTTAAAGCAAGCGTGAGTACACACCGTATATAAGTCACACCACGTAAATGCAAGTATACATGCAAAGCTTATTACAAGAGAATGGCATTTTGTGGTTCTTTTGCGTAAATGCAACATTTGCGATTAAATACAAATAATAGATTGAAAGCAAGTAAAACAAATAGACAATAATAATTTAACAATTTGATTTCACAAAGACACACATCTGACCTAAACAGATTATTCACATAGCCATATGATTTAGATCACACAGCTCCTTCCCACATAGTTTTTAAAGATCTACCCTCATGTGAAATCCCGAGCAATGTCCATGATCATGACGCGCTATTCAATAGATTGTTTACACTCTGCAGAGTTTGTACACTTTACCCACAAGATACAACCAGTGTTGCAAGCACTAATCGTAAACAAAGCATTTGGAAACTTCATCCTAACATAGATGCTCCCGATGTGCTTATGTCATACCAAACCATACACAGTGTATGGTACAACACACACCGTTGGACAGGGAAGCGGCGAACCGTCCCGTGATGTGACCACATGGTAGCACACACCTCCACCCTATTCACGTAGCCTAACCTACCACCTGAGCAAACAATGCCAAGAATTCGTATCTTACTATGCTAGGCCCGTCCCATAACAAGCATGTGGTCGTATAGGAGGGCTCAGTTCAATGGCGCACAAAGTTCAGTCCTTAAATGACTGAGACAAAACTTCCATTGTTCTAACTAAGGCACACAGATTAAATTGACACACAGATTCATATTCTCATATCACATAGCCACCATGTCACACAGTTCCTTCCACTTGCCTCAGTCTAAACCTTTTTCCCACCCAGTTGATTTAAGTGCAACACATGCTACAAAGACACATAGTGCACACAGATTATTACAAAGTTACATAGTCACTTAGTCAAGTTAATAATTGCACTTTACATGAATAGGTGATTCGTGGCATGGCTAAGCAATCTAATCGCACTAACCAACCCACGTTGGTGCTATAATATTTAACAACTAAATATCAACTAGGGTGACAAAGGATCAAGGCATAACAAGTTACACAAGGAAGGCATAACAGATTGGATTTAATAGCTAATACCAAAAGCATTTAAATAATTACTTGAAATAAAATGCAATACTTTGAATTAAAATAATATTTGGAAAACTAGGATTCCAACATGGTCAAAGCATGACTTGCCTTGGAATAGATCTAGGAACAGATCTTGGTCTTGATGTGTTCCTTCTTCTTCAAATCTTCCCGAAGCGTCGAAGTCTACTCGCAAACGAAGCAAACAAACAAAATAAATAAATAACAGAGGAAAAACAACTCCAAAAAAATAAATAAAAATCTCCATTAAATATATCTTGAATTTATAGAAATTTAGAAATTTTCATGGACTGATTTGGAGTTAGGATGCAAAAGTTATGAGGTTTGGAAGTTGGAATCTAAAGAAAACCCTAAAATCAGAATTATATGAATTTCCCGAATTATTTCTCAACAGAAAAATCGGTATATTGCGCAAGCATGACGTCAGCCCTGGGAATTCCAGAAAAGAGAAATAAAAAGAAAATCCTGACGTGTGGGACCCATACATCAGTGATACGGCTCACGGTGGACCAAGTCCACCGAGCCTCTGGATCTGGATCGGTGCTGGCGTGGCGCACCCGCGTATGCATGGCGCTGATGCGGCGCCACAAGGGACGACACATACGCACGACGCTGAGGTGGTAGGTGACGTGGACGGCGGTGAGTGCGGCGGCGCTCGGATCCCAACGGCACGGCGAATGGCGGCGTCTCACCGGCGACGGGGGGTACGGGGAGGTAGAAGGTGCGAAGGGGATCCTGGGGGTGGGCTCACGGGTGCTCGAGGACCACTGTGGCGACCGGCGGCGAGGTTGGAGTGGCGGAGATGCTTCGGGCTCGACGGCGACGGCGCTAGAGAGCTCCTCCGATGAAACGAAGGTGTCCCCGGGGTTCCTCTTGCTCGCGCGATGCCGACGGTGCAAGTGTCGAGGCTCCGGCGGCTCTGGTTGCGGCGGAATCGCTCGCCGGAGTTGCGGCAGCGAGATTGGATCTCCGAGCTCTAGTGGTGGCTAGGGTTTGGCGCAGGCGAGGAGGCGGCTAGGGTTCGGGTGAGGACGTCGAGGGCTGTCCTCCCCCTTATATATGGCGGCTCGGGGAAGTCCAGGGCACGAACGCCCAAAAAGCGGCAACAAGAACGAACTCCGGCAGAATCGGAGACTAAGAACAAGAACGGGTGGGGCTCGCTGATGTGGCCGAGGCTCGGGTGTAGGCGAGTGGAAAACGCAGCGTGCGGCCGGGACGGTTGGGGCCGCACGAGAGAGAGAGGGATCTGCTGCACAAGGCCATGAGTTTGGGCTGAATGGGCCTCGTCTTGCTGAAGGATGATGGGTCAAGAGATTCAATTTTAACACTATTGGGAGATTTAAATAGCTTTTTCTTTTAAAGAAAATACCAAAAATTCCAAATGGCAATAGAAATTAGCAAATGAACTTGGAAAAATTCTAGAAAATTCTAGAAAATATATCCAAGCACATAGAATCCAAATAAAATTGTTTTGTTACTCAAAGTCCAATATTAAGCTTTTAAATTAAATTCAGACAAATCCAAATGGTGAATTTTCTCTCTACTAACTATTCAAAGGATTTTTAAAGCTCAGAAAATTTGGGATGTTACATCCGCGTCATCAACCGGTCTGCAGTCTCCATCGCCACGCTCCTCGTCCCCGCCTACCAGTACTCCCTGCGGCCTCGACCTGGCTCGTGTCGCGATGCTTAGCGCCTCACGGCAGGTGCTCAAGGCGTTGCTGAGCTCGCGGGAGCTGGATTTCGATCTCGACCAATACAAGCCGTTGGGTGCGGCGTTGGCGATGGAGGTGAGGAGTGAGTTGAGGTTACCCTCGAAGGGGTGTCGGGCTGGTACTTGGACGGCGAGCACCAGGCGTAGAGATGAACGTGTTTGTGGTCGCCACATCCCGTTGGGCCAAGGCCGAGGCCGAGGAGCACGACGATGACCGCAGCGACGAACGAACAACAAAGTTGGTTGCGTTGGTGCATGACTGATGAAACAGAAGTGTACATACGCGCACGCGTGTTTGTGGCTGAAATTCTTGAGCTAGCTGTTGGTGTGAAGGAATTCTTGAACAGCAACGTTTGAAGAAGATGAGGGTAAAACGGACTTTTCACCGTCTTTCTCTCTCTACTTTAGTCCGAAAATGATATAATATTGCTCTCGATGTCCTATGGCAAAATTACACGTTTTTGCGTGTCTTTTGGCTGCACCACGTTTTTTGCGTGATCAAGGTCATCGACATAAGTCGACAACCGCCCAATTCTACCGGTAGCTAAGCATTTCTAAGCATGACACCGTAAAGACAATAAAAGAGCATAATTCAATCACCGGGCTCTAATTCACCGGTGAGATTATTATCTTATGGTTAGTGGCAGGGGATAACAATTTAAAGGCAACCATGCAATAGGAATAACTACCTCTAATCGGGAAAATTACTTTGACACAAAAGCATGCAGGTATATACAATTTGTAAACAGAGTATTAGACTTTAAAAGTAATGGGATTGGATATGATCAAACTGCTTGCCTTTGTTTGCTGATAATCTGGACATTCTCACGAAGCATCTCGATCAAGGCTCAAGATCAACGCTATCTAACGATAAAACCGCCAAAGCGAGAAACAGCGAATAAACACCAGAATTCCAAAAACTCCAAAAATTATGAAATTAATACAGAAGAAAGATAATGATTTTAGATAGATTTAGGAACAAAGTCATTGGGTTTAGAGTTGATTTGAATTAGTTGTGTAATTGTGAAGTTTAAACAATCTCATGTTGTAAACAATTTATTTTGGATTTTCAACTAGTATTTTGGATTTTCAACTGGGAGCAAATAATCTTAAGACTTTAAGCTAAAGACCAAACTAAAGATTTTTAATCTTAATGCTTTACCACTTGGTACTACCCATCATATTGACCTAGTGCTACCGTTGGTTAAGTGCTCAAGGGCTAAAAGAACAAAAGCATTACTAACTACTTTGATTAGGAAGCAAGATAGCAGGTCAAGTTTGAAATATCATTTAACTTATCAATAGTTGACATACATCCTCTCTTCACTGACATGTTTCAAATAAACACTAAAGGTCATTAGTCTCTAACTGGAAAATGGATCCTCTCATTTAGTCTTGCCTTTGCAACAATCTCAATTAACAACACTTAGCCCTTAGATTCCCATATCATCTTCTAAATGAAACTTAATCACTTATGCCAAGCAAATTGACTTTATCGACTAGACTACCGGACAACTAATTAACCAAAAGCTGACTAACCAACGAAAGTTAACTAACACATTCAAAGAAGTAATCACCTTAAAACCTTACTATTCTCAATTATGCTAACTTGCTACTATCTCGACCGCCTCTTAACCTGCCTAAACCAAACACTAAATGATCCAACAAAGGAAAAGAGCATGCTTAGCGTAAAATCCTACATATCATATTCATCCACTAAGCTGAACTCTAAGCCAACATTACAGTGTTACTATACACAGAAACTCATAATCAACACAGCACGATTAGCTAAAAAGGGCTATTTGAATCAAGATATTTTTAAGTACTAGTCTCAGCACTGACATGCTAATCAATTTGATCCAAAACCAAACACACAGAGGAGAGAACAAATCGCAGTGAAGGAAGCCTGAAGCTAGCAATTTGGACATCAGGTGATGAACAGTAGCGACAAAAACACCAAGCCAAGTGGCTCGACCATCGGCGAGGAGGGTTGACGGCGGCGGTTGAGCACGGATGAAAGGGACAGGGGGTGGTTGAGGTGAGCTCCACCTGTAGAGAAACAAGACATGCTTTGAGGCATTTACACAAACACATAGAGGGCAAACAAGAAGAAACCGAAGGTGGTTTTGCATCTTGGCGCCAGCAACGAGGGGTAGAACGGGTGGCGGCAAGACGAGCCAAGGCGCAGCGATGGGCCAGAGTAACTCGGGAGATCACGCATGTCGCCGCCGGCACCTTGGCGGCGCTCAGGCATGGGAGCCGGGCCAGCAGGAGGAGGGCGGTTCGATGCTGATGAGGGCGTCGGTGGCGACTGGGCCAAGGCGCAGGAGACGGGCAACGCCGAGGGGCAGCCGAGGCGATCCGTGGCAGGAGGGACGACGGCGCCGGAGTCACGCGGCTTCGGGGTGGAGGTGGTACAACGGCAGGTTTCGGCGAAGCTGGTGGGCGAAAGCGGCACGGGGGGGAAGATCGGGAGGCGACGGCTCGAGCGCGGCGGCTGGCTGGGCCGAGGAGACAGGCCGGCTTGAATCCGGTGGCGCCATGGGCTGTGGAGGCGCGAGGGAGGAGCCGGGCAGATTCGACGGCAGGAGGCACCAGGGGCGGCGGGTGGGCTGGGGCCGAGGAGGCCGGGGTGGTGGCACGGCAGCCCGGGCGGCTTAGCGGAAGGGGGTGGAGCGGAGCAATGGCCGGGTCGAGCGGATCGGACTGGAATGGGAGGAGCCAGCATGGGGAGTAGAGGCCGGGGAAGGGGAAGCTGGGAGAAGCCGGGGCGGCGACGCCATTCACCGGACTGGGGAGGCGAGCTCGGTGGTGCGGAGGCAAGGGCCGAGGTGAAGGGCCAGAGCACGGCTCCATTTCTGTGGAGAAGGAAGGAAAGGAAGAAATGTCCTAGCCGAGTAGTGAGGGGGGGATGATGAGGCGCTCGGTGGGAGATGCGGTCGCGGAGGAAAAACCCATGCCAGCGGTCAATACTGTATGAGGAACAAAGGATTTGCTAATTTTCCAAAATGGCTAAGGGGTTTAAGGGATTTTAGATATAGCTTATCAGCTCTAAAATTGATGAAATTTTTAGTGGAGGTTGGGGAAACAAAGATTATTATTTCAGAATTTTCTAGGGTTTTACTTGTGAAGTACATTTTCTCCTAAAATTATTTTAAGTGCATGTTCTTGATGTTTGACTTTTGATTTTCTTGGTTTGACTGGCTATTTTAAAATAGTAATTTAATTCTAAAATTTATGAAACCGTTATGGTAAAGCTATAAGTTGTTACAGAGCCTAGGAAAATATTTACAAGCACTGTTCACAAGATCTGCTTGCATTTTAAAATCAAATTCAGATCGAACACGCAAATAAGATAAGGCACCGAACAACTCCCAAAATTTGCAGAAAAATTACAAACAAGTAAATCAGATAAGTTTGAATCCATATAAATTATTCCCAGCTATGGGTACCAGCATATTTTCAAACTAAAGGATAGTTTGTATTTCTGAGATAAAGAAAATATAGTTTCAAGTTTGAAATTACGAATGCTTTTGAAATTACCTTAGGCATTCTAGGAGCCTATGAGGTTTTACTGTTCTTAAGTAGAACTCCAAAATAGCATTCCCACACCTGGGATCTTTTTAGTCTTGCTTCAATTTCAAATTAGGCTTTTGAATGGGAGAAGGCATATTGGATTACTAGGTTTCAGATCTAGTCTTCAAAATCAAAGGACTTTCAACATAGGGTTTTATACCCTACTCTGAACTAAGTTTTCAAACTCTTGACAAATTTTTATTTTGTTTGAAAATTTTTATTTCTAGGTTTTGAAAAACCAGGTTGTAACCTATTTGCTTTGCAGCAAAAAGTTTTAAAAAGGTCCAAAATTTCATGAATGCACATTAGATGCTTAGCTAATCCAACATAAGGATTTTGGGCTGTTACATATAGGTAGGCGCCCAAGTCATGGTAAAATCACAGAGTCACATACGGTTTTTAATATGAATCGTCTGTGATATTAGCTATCACAAATGGTTTGTATTAAAAACCGTCTGTGATAACCCGCCCACCAATCCGAGCTCCCACCACGTCATCAATCCGTGGCATTGTCGACGATCGAGTCGCCGATCTTACGAAATGAAAAGAGAAAAATAGCAGAGAGTTCTTGGGAGAGAATAGGATTGCTCTTTATTGCTATGAACTGGATATTACAAGGGGTGCCTTCGACAAGGTGATGGACTAATCCTAATTACACTGAGCATAGTGCTTGTTATGCTATCAAAATCCAATTGTATGTTGATCTTCCGAATTGGATTCGATCTCCCCTTTTGTCGCTTGTGTTCTTCTTTAAGTAGTTGACGAAGTGGCGGCAATTACTCCTGGAAGTAGCGCCTGTTGGGAAGTGACATGTCCAATCAGAGGGTGACAGTGGTTGACAAAGTATCAACCGTTCGATGGTTGTGCGCCTGTGAGACACACAACCGTAAGGTGGTTGTTGTCAGTGTCTTTAGATTATGAAACGTCGCGTGGTACGAACCAAATATGACATGTGTTCCATTCATCACACGGTATGGAATATACCCGAAGTCAGATCCGGATGTCGGTTCATTGCTTTTATGAGTGGTCATCTGGTCGGGGACTGGGTACAGGCCCTCGTCTGACCAGGGTATCCTCGAAATAACCTCTAGAATCCTTACGACCATGGAGGTCGTGAACTTTAGGGGTTACAACCATGAAGATATATGGTCTTTTTATTATGTATTAAAGTAATACATCAAGAGTTTAAACCTCATCAGCTAGCCCCTGAACTTTAAGTGAATTGGTCATGCGAACACTATCTCCCGATGAAGTTGTACCAGGCAGACCCTCATTTAATGTCGTGACACTCGAGGTGGTCTATATTCACTTTAAAGTTGACAAACTGTCTTGGGACCTGAAGAGTTTTTCTGTTCGTTGGGCAGAAGGTTTTGTTCGTTGGATTTTTTTGGGTAACTCCCGATTGTAGTTAAAGAATTACAGCTATAAAATCCCTTAGCATGGGGCTTAGGTTTTTACGCCCCTTGCTTTCCCTTTTCATCTCCTGAGAGAAAAATTGCCTCCGACCTCTCTTTGTTTACAACCTTCTACGACCTCCTTTCTTCGCCCATCCAAAACTCCGCCATGTCAGATCATATCACCAACTAGCTGGCTTCTAATTTGAGCGAGAAGAAGCTCGAGAGTTTGGAGAAGATCGGGTTGCTTCCAGACAAGAACCTGATTTCTTGGAGATTAGTGGCCGGAGAGCATTCTCCGAGTGGTGAAGATGGGGAAATTCATGTCTTCCTCGCATATATCGAATGCGGGTTCAGGCTCCCAGTTCACTCCTTTTTTTCCAAAGTTTTGGAGCATTACAGAGTCAAACTAGTGAATCTTGCTCCCAATGCCATCGCCAACCTCAGTGTCTTCGTCTACCTCTGCGATATGTACTTGGGGATTCCCGCAACTCTGGATCTCTTCAAGTACTACTATAGGAGGGCGAAGTTTGGGAAGACGACTGAGACGCTTAGAGAGTGCACCTTGCGTCTCCACGATGGAAAAGCTGATGAGTACATTCCTATGTACTCAAAGTCTTCGTGGTTGTCATGGAAGAAAAGCTGGTTCTACATGACGGTCACTAAGAAAGACAACTTTTACTATTCTGGTAAGAATGCGGTTAAGAATCTAGAATGGCGCTCCTCCACGAAGAAGGAGGGAAAAGTAGGGAGATGGGTTGAAGCCATCTAACTCCTTAATGTCAATGGTTTAACCTCCTGGCATGTAGTAAAGGACTTTTCCATGCGCTGGATCAGCCCCTTGAAGGCCCGAGCATTTTCGATGCTCTGGTATATTGGTCGTGATGATGCGACCAAAGAATTCAAGGAGGGTAAGTTCTGAAGAATTCCGACTAGTTTGCTTACATATGTCAATTATTTTTGTGATTCTAAAGTCTCTTATTTATCCTTACAACTTTGTCTCCTGATGAGATCAGAAGCCAGATCAAGATGATCTATGCCGGAGAGCCTGGCGAGAAGGCTAATTTCCCTTGAATCTTAACAATTGTTTTCGCAAAAAAGAGAGCTGAGAGACTTAAGGTAAAAATGTCAACCACTTTTAATTTTTATATGTTTTCCGATCGGTTTTACCATAAACCCTCTTTGATATGTAGTCAGTCGGATTGAAGATCAATGAGGCCACTAAAAGTTGTGAGCCGATTGACACTCCGACCACTTCTACGACCATCCAAGATGGTGGTCCTATAGAGGTAGGTAACCGAGCATAAATGTACATTCTAGATGAAGGATTTTTTTATCATCTAACTAACATTGATGTTAATGTAGGCGGTTGTCGTGGACTCCAGTGCGGTCGCTCAGGACCTGCCAGTTGCTACCGTGGCAACTGATCTGGAGATCGGCGAGATCACACCCTCCGACCCCATGGTCAGGGATCTTGTTCTCGACCAGTTGGTCGAGAACATTTCTTCCGACCTTCGGTTGGAGGACGTAGCGGATCTAATCAACCCCACCAGACCAGAACCGGTGAAGTTGGTCGAAAAGAAGAGGAAGGCGAGCGCGACGGATTTTGGGTCGGCGTGCTTCAAAATTAAGACCAAGAAAACAATCAGATATGTAAACATGAAATAAAAACCTATGTAAATAATTACCTCTGATGTTTTTTAGAGTCTTGAACCCCTTTTCTTCTTGTCGTTATAGATCCTCTGGTATTCCGGTCGATGACGACTAGAACATCCTTCAGGAGAAAGCTCTTGAAGAGGTCAAGCTAGCCCCCGAGCAGGTGGTAGTACCAACTTAGGAACCCGTGGTGGCTCCGACCACACCTGCTGAAGTGGTGGTTCCAAACCCACCTGTGGAGGTAGTGGTGCCAACCTCACCTGTGGAGGTGATGGTCCTTGAGGAACTGCAACAGGTTCCGACCCCTGCTGAGAGTTCTTATCGCAAAACCACTTTTCCTCATCGCTTCTGAATCTTCAAGTATGAAGACCTTAACGAAGCGTGGGGAAGAATTTTGGACCATCAAGCAAAGACGAGTGCCGACTCAATTTTTGCCGAATATAATGACATGGCAATTGAGGTAATCTTCCACGACCACTTTCAATAGCTTTGTTCCCTTGGAAAATACTCAAAGGAGTTTTGCTATATTTTGTAGCATTTTGTGGGGAATTTTGCTGTGGTCAGAGGGTTGACCCAGCGAATAAAGCTCTTAGAGGAGAGGAACTCCGAATTAGAAAGTAAGCACCCTTTTAGTATCTTCTTCTCTCCTTCTTTACTATTTGGCTCTTTTTCTTTTAACTAATTCTCCCCTTTATCCTGTTGATAGATTCGGAGAAGCTTAAAGAAGAATCTATGGCTAAAGAAACCATATTTACCAAGCTTAAAAAAGATTGTCAGAACAAGGACCGGTCGATCGAATTTCTGATGACCAGGCATAAGAAAGTTCTTGACACCTTTGAGAAGAAGAATGAAGGTAACCGGTCGTAAACTCGACCAGTTTGCTTCCTTTTTATAGTCGTATGTATTTATCTTTTGGTTTACTCGTACAGAGCAAACTCAAGCATTGAGGCGAGCAGAAAAAGGCTCTCGAATTCGAGCTTGGCAAGGAGGCAGCCTTTGAGCAAAGTCTTGAAGACAAGGTCAAGGTCCTTAACAAGATGCTCTTCGATATGGGACCGGGAACACAACTGCCCAACTTAGGAGATCCCACGGAGAAGATCAACTACCTTGGCCAACAGCTTGAGGACCACAGGAGTGTCCTTAAGACAACTCGGGAGAACCATGTGCAGACCATGTTCAATGCTGTCAAGAATGGAGTTAGTTTTGCTTTGCCAAACTAAAAGTCTCTGATCCTTCCATAAATCTACAAGCTGTTGAGAAAGATTTTAACTGCATGGGAGAAGAAGCAACCAGAATGTTCGAGGAAATGGCACCTCTCGGACATAAGGTCGCAGAAGAAATGGAGGTCGGGTCTCCACGCAACAATCAGTCTAGTGGCTCCGAGAAGTAAAAGAATGTAATATTTTGATAGTTGTAAATAAAACTTACCTTTTATCATCAATGAAGTCTTTGTTTTGTCTTCCCAAATTCGCCAAATAGTCATATATTTCCTAGCCCCCGACTGCTTGTATAGTAGAACTTTACTAAAGAAGCAGTAGACCAAGAAAATGAGCAATAGCTATGACCACGGTACAGAGCATATGCTGATTATGTTATAAACATGATCTAAGTGTCACTAGGAAATCAATGTGGTCGGAACCAGCTTGTGATTTCGACTAGTCTTAGGTCATTTTCATAATCGAAATACTGTGAAGTACCTTGTGTGGATGGAAGATGTTTAAGACTTGTATTGATTGATAAGATAGTATGCAAATATGTATGCAAAAATCGACAAGTGAACTTGTTGTATATCTTGGGAACATATCCTCGATGTCATCGAGAAGCGAACAAGACACCAAGTCTTCCGCCTTTGCAAAGTTCAGTGGAGCCACCACTCAGCGAAAGAAGCCATCTGGGAGCGCGAAGATCAACTGAAGCGGGATTACCCGTCATTGTTCCCAGAGCAGCTCGAATCTTGGGTTGAAATTCCATTTAAGGTGGGTAGGTTTGTAATGTCCCATTTTCGGACGTAAATAGTATTTACTAATTTGGTTTTTGGTTTTCGATCGTACGTCAAATTATCAAGTATTTTCAAAAAAACTTCTAGCTTCTTTTAAGCTCGGGTTTGTGTTTCAAATATCTTTGAATTCCAAAATTCAAATTCAGGTGTGAATTTCTCCTTTTTCGGTTTCGGGCCTTTTTCTGCTGGGCCCTTTTTCCTCCCCAGTTCGCTTGGCCGGCCGCCTGCTGAATGCCCACGCTGTCAGCCAAAGCCCAACGGCTCTCCACCCCTTGGTCGACAATAAAGGGACCTCAGGCTCAGATCTCCCTCATGTCGCCCCCTTGAGCCCGGGTAACCTCCACCGAAGGAAAGTCCCTATTTCTTCTTTTTCGACTGCGTGCTCGCTCACCGCCGATCCGCCACTGCACTGGCCGCCGACGACCACCCCTGGCCATTGTGAGTCCCCGGTGACAAGGAACACTTCCCCTCAAGCCCCTTTGGCTTTGGTCCACCAACGCCGTTGAATTTGGCCATCTTCCCTACCTCCAGCTGCCACCTTCTTCACCACCCGCCGCCGCCCACCATCATCCTCCGGCCCCCACTGTTGACCAAATGAGACCACCTCGCTGAGCTCTTCCCCATGCTCCCCTTCCCCGGCTCAGACCGCCACTAGAGCTCCTCCGCTGCCGTGGCCGAGCCGCCGCTGCTGCTCAACTCAACCGCCCCGCCGCTCCGACCATCCTTCGGCCGCCGCACCAGCGTCATCGGCTTCCCCTCACCACTAGCTCTCCGTTTTGACCTTGCTTGGCCACCGCCATGCCCTCCCTCGCTACCGGCTAGCCGGAGCCACAAGCTCCCCACCGTGTGGCACGTTTGGACCGAACGTGGAGACATTCGGACCATGAACAGTGTGCTTAATTAAGGAACCGTTTACTGTGGCGTTTAAGACTTAATGATTGCTTAACCAACTCATTTAATGCCTTAAGCACCCGGTTCACCCCCCCCCATCCGGCTGACAAGTGGGCCCCACCCCCCTTGTTGTTCCCATGCACCCGATGCACTGTAAACTAGTGCACAGTGCATATGGACCTCCGGTCTATGCACTGTACACATGGACCGAGAACTATTCATGGGCCCACGTGTGAGGGTTTCCCTCTCTCCCTTTTTAATTTTTGATTTAATTCCAATTCAAACTTCAGAAGCTCCGTTCTCCTCCGTTATAACTCCAAAAATTATGAAATTTGTTTCTAAAATTTTGAAAATTCAAGATCTTGCTAGTGGCATAGGTCTGGTTTAATTTGGAGTTCATTTTTTATTCTTTTTGTACTTATTTTCTTTCTTTGCTTGTTTGTGTCTTTTTCCGGTACGTTCGTCCAAATAGGATTTGAAGACACGGGAGATCTCCAAGTTGATCAAGCCTAAGAATATCAAGACTCTCTCACCTATAACCAAGACGAGTCAATACTTTGATCATTTTGAAACTACATTTTATGTAAATTATATTTCATTTAAATTACCAAAATCACATGCTTTAATTCTTTAATCAAATGTATGTTAAAGCTTAAGGTAGTTAAATACCCATTTGTTGATTAATTAATTATAATGCCATCCTTTGATAATTGAATCTATTATTCCATGTCACCCTAGTAATTATGTGGTAAATACTAGCTATAGGTTGTACTTAAGCGACATGCTAGTCTTGGTTAAGTACTAGGGTATTAAATACCCTAATCACCATCTCTTCAAACATGAAGTAGTTTTGGGTAGTCATTGGTGGTCCATGGCTGAAATGAATGAGATAATTTGGCTTTAGTCCTCAAAACCCTAATAACTTGCTATTACCACATCTGGGCGGATGGAATGGTGGTGGGTGCTAACAAAGCACAAGAGTGGTTGGTATGTGGAATGAACCGTTCGGATGAATTAAGAACTTAATCTTGTCACGACCTCCCGTGTAAAACAAGTACAACCATAAGTCTGCAAACTGCAACTTGGCTTAGTAAATTTATTAAACCCTAGATGTCATCTCGCGGGGGTGGATAATGGGAACGTGCAAGTGCGTGATGGTTCTAGCTTGAATAGGACACCGAGGCAAGGTGAAGTAAGCCAGTCGCTGTGGGGTAGTTCAACTACTCTAGATCGGTGAGGCGAACATCCCGCACAATGTATGGGCGTAACCCCATACGGGTGAAATGACGAAAGGGGCGAGGTAATTTGAAAAGTTACTGTGACGATCGCTCAACTACATGACTACGGAATCATGTGGGGTAATGAGTATGATTATCTCTTGTGGGTATAGTGTACAACCTCTGCAGAGTCTAAATCGCTTAAACAGTAGTGCCCTACAACAAAGGCGCATATGTGAACTTGCTAGAGTTAGTTCTATTTCAAAAACTTTGTGGGTGGTATGAAAAATATGGTGGGCTCATCTAGCCCTGAATTTGGATTTTCCCTGGGTTTTCAGATTCAGTGGTGTTAATGAGTGGAGGTAGCTCAAATCAAAATAAGCATAAACGTGGAGGTAACCTCTACTATTACAATTATTGCACAGTTACTCACTTTAATAAAAATGCAATTTGGTTAAAATGCTAAGTGACAGGAATTTGTAATTATGATAATTGAAAATGTTGCTTTAGCAAATAAAAGAACTCGAGCCATCCTAGTTAAGCCTTACATGTATATTATTGCATTGTGTGTATTGGCTTGCGAGCACGAAAGTTGTGCTCGTTCTCGCTCTCCCTAAACCCTTCAAACAATGATGATCAAGGAGACTACGCATATTACGAGGACCCAGAAGCTGATCGACAAGGAAACAATGAAGAGTAGCATAGTTCTATAGTCTAGGACTCGTTGATACTTGCGTACAACCGATATTATCCAGCTCTTGGTTAATATCCGTCGTACATAGGTTGCCCCAATCACTTGCCTGTGACGAGATGAGCTCCACTCCCCTTTTGCTTCCGTTGTAGTTTACGTTGCTTTCATGTAATGTAATCAATTTGGCCTCGTTCGGCCCTTTTGTAATACTCGATCCGATGTCACTCAATTTGGCCTCAACTAAATAGGAACTGTCATCTAGGGACCCATAAGTAAGCCCTGTGGGTTGCGGATAGGCGTAAAAGGGCTACATTGATCTGCAAGATAAAAGCCAAAAATAATTGGTAAGCATACAGTGTATGTTCTAATACCTAGGATTCATGACATTCGCAGCATATAAGATAAGATGAAGCATGATTATTACAAAACATTTTGTTAAGACAGCGAAATCTAGCACATCTAGCACATCTATAATAACAATACTTATGTCAGAATGTGATGAAAGAGAATTGATGCATTGGCATTATTGTATTCTAAAAGCTAGTCACCGTGCAAGTTATTTGCAAAAGAAGTATTTGGTCTCCACATAGCATAGCAAAGAAGGTGGGATTCAATTCATTTTTTTGTGGGGTTTTATCAAATATTTGCAAGTTGGATGTTGCCATCATTTATCCATCATAGCACACTGCCTAACCGACCAACAAGAGCACCTGAAGCACAAAATTCTCTTGACAAAATTACTTAAAATTGCACAGAAAAGATTAGTTCCACTATGTTGCAACTTTGCCTGCTTGCAATATTTGGACCATGGCCTCAAACCACAAAAAGGCTCTTACATGTATGGACACAAGGATATAGGCATAAAGCATACCCTAACCTGGAGTACAAAAAAACTAATGCATGATGATCCCATTTTATGTACGGTCAATTAATCCAGTCATCACCTTAATTATGTAAGCACATTAACATACAAACAATATAAACATGCAATGCTAATACGTGTGAATTAAAACCAAATTTTGGCACATGAAAAAGGGAGCCTGTTTAGGAGATTTTTCAGTTTGACAGGCATACCTCCCATACTCACCCTAACTATGTAAGCACATAAACATGCGATGCTAATCCGTGTGACCTAAAACCAATTTATGGTACATGAAAAATGGAGACTGTTTAGGAGATTTTTCAGTTTGACAAGCATACCTCCCATACTCATCAACAAGCATTCCTTCATTGTCACGCAACGGGTTATTTAAAGCTCTTTCTGTCCTTGAAGCTACAAAACCTAGCAATAAAATAACAAACTTGTAAGGGAAGGAAAAGAACATTGCACATTGCATCTATTCTAACAGACAATTGAAGGTGCTTGCCTTAAGACACTGCCTTCGATTCTCACATTATGAATTTCCAAGAGGTGCAGCAGCATAGAGTAATTGAGGTAGAACCGCCTGAATAAGAGAGGGATATACATCTCCCGCTCCATCTGAAAAATTTCTCATACTACTAGAAAATACCATACATACAAAAATAAAGAGGAAGACAACACAAAACCGGTTGCTTTGTTTCTCGGCGTCGGAGGCATCTCGGCTTCAATCTCTTTGATCCTGTCGAGGATACACAAAATCTATGCTGTGAACCAACAAAAGAAAAGATGGGAGAAAAAGGGTAAGCCAAGCATAAACTAGAAAATGAAACAACATTTACATGGATATGATAGGCAACAGGAGGGAGCGGTGGGAGAGGAGATGCGGAGGAGGCGAGAGAGGGGGGGGGAGAAGGACCGAAGCGTGGATCCTCTCAAGGGCAAGGGCGGCCGCACAAAGCAAACGGGTGGGAGGGAGAGAGGGCGGCAAGGGCGAGGGGAGGCGAGGGGAGGCGGGGCTCACATGACGGCGGCCAGAAGCGAGGGCGACGCCGAAGGGAGATAGGGGGCAACGCGAGGGCGAGAGTGAGGGCATGAGGCTGGGTGTGGGGGGTGACGCGGGCGAAGGGGAAGAAGGGGCGGTGGAGGCGAAGAGGTGAGGGAGAGGTGGGGGTGGGGTGGATGGTGGGTGTGGGGTGGGCGCAGGGCATGAAGGAGCGGGCGGGCGGAAGTGACGAAGGGGAGGACGCAGCACAGGTGGAAGGGAAGGAGGGGGCGGTGGGGCGGTGCGGGTGAAGGGGAGGAGGCGTCCGGGTGTGGCGCAGGCGAAGGCGAGGAGCCAAGAGGCGGGGCAACGCGGGCGAAGGGAAGGAGCGGCGCGGCCGTAGGGGAGTGACGTTGCGCGAGGGAGACGACGATGCGCGAGCGAGAGGGCGGGGAGGAGGAAGCTTTAGAGAGGAGCCAATGGAGGGGAACGGACGGGAGGGTGGCGCAGCCGAAGGGGAGGGACGCGGGGAGGAGCAAGCAGTGGCGGTGGGGAGAAGGGCCAATTGAGGGGAAGGCCGGGAAGAATCTAGAGGGGACGGGACGAATCGCGACTTGAGCGCACGCTGCCACTGCTGCCCACGATATGACGGCCATCAAAAGGAGTCAGCGGCGACATTACAATCGCATGGCATTGAGACACGCGTGTCGTCGAGATCGGACGGCCAGGAAATGCACGTGACGTGGCCGCGCGAGTTAGCAGCGATTCTACGGGCTTTAAAAGAAGTAGATAAAGATATGTACTAGAGATAAAGTCTTGCATTGAGTTGAAGAAAATTGCCATGATGGCTTTGGCTGCCGTGAGATGAGGCTTTGGTGGCCGTGGCTTTTGTTGTGGTGAGAGAATAGAAAAATCAATCTTGGAGACATTGGCTGCACATTAGGAGATAAGGTGCTGGCGGCTGCAGGAGATTCGGTGCTCTCGGTTACAAGGATTGCTAGCACGCAGTCTTGCAGAAGGAGCCAGCGGGGGCCGGTCCTTCGGCTATCACGTGAAGGCATGCGGCGGCTGTGCACGTGCTGATTCACGTGGCTTGAGGAAGGAGAAATTAATCTATTGCCTCCGGCTCCGGCTCCGAAGGAGGTGCCAAACCATCTCTCCCCCGGCTACCACCATTTCTGTCTTGAAGAAGCATACCTCCTCTGCTCTGCTCCATACCTCCATAGCTCACTCCTCCTCAGGTCTCTGTGTGTGTGTGTGTGTGTGTGTTCCTCTGTTGCTCTTCCACTTCCAGAGTTCAATTCTTGCGCAATTTGTTCTAAATCTATATATTTTGTCTCAGAACAGTTTTTAGAAGTATGAGTATTGCGATGCAGTATTTTTAGCTCCACTCCTGTTGATTTGGACAGCCATACTTCCTTTTTTTGGAAATTAAGCTCACACCTGAACTCGTATCAACACAATTGTTAATTGAAATTGAAGACACATTGGTAGTTGTTCCTACGAATAGTAAGATCGTTTCCCTCTGGCTAAATTGTGGAAAGGAAATCTTTCGAAAAAAAAATCGTGGAAAGAAAACATAATATTCTTTAAGCTCAATTTGGTTATTCAAGTCATCGTTTTAGGACACTCAAGTTGGTAACTGAAAAGAAAAGGCAAGATTACATCAATGTGTTCTGAACCTAAAAGTCCAAGTGAAAGATTGCATGATGTTGAAAATATATGCCCGAATAGTTCATAAATAGAAGAAAGTCTTATGTTACATCTTTCTACAGTTCAAGGAAAATGAAACAAGGCTATGCTCCCCAGTCAAGAAAACAAAGAAGGGGAAAAAAGTCAGCTTATGCACTTGTTATTTATATGATGATCCGTTCATCGCCTAACCGACTGAAGGTTGTTCCTTGCAAGAAATTAGTTATTTATATGATGTCATCTCGCGGGGTGGATAATAGGAACGTGCAAGCGCGTGATGGTTCTGGCTTGAATGGGACACCGAGGCAAGGTGAAGTAAGCCAGTCACTGTGGGGTAGTTCAACTACTCTAGATCGCCGAGGCGAACATCCCGCACAACGTATGGGACCCCATACGGGTGAAATGACGAAAGGGGCGAGGTAATTTGAAAAGTTACTGTGACAATCGCTCAACTACATGACTACGAAATCATGTGGGGTAATGAGTATAATTATCTCTTGTGGGTACAGTGTATAACCTCTGCAGAGTCTAAACTGTTTAAATAGCTGTGCCTACGGTCAAAGGCGGACATGTGAACATGCTAGAGTTAATTCTATTTCAAAAACTTTGTGGGTTGTATGAAAAATATGGTGGGCTCATCTAGCCCTGAATTTGGATTTTCCTTGGGTTTTCAGACTTAGTGGTGTTAATGAGTGGTGGTAGCTCAAATCAAAATAAGCATAAAGGTGGAGGTAACCTCTACTATTACAATTATTGCACAATTACTCTCTTTAATAAAATGCAATTTGGTTAAAATGCTAAGTGACAGGAATTTGTAATTACGATAATTGAAAATGTTGCTTTAGCAAATAAAAGAACTCGAGCCATCCTTGTTAAGCCTTACATGTATATTATTGCATTGTGTGTATTGGCTCGCGAGCACGGAAGTTGTGCTCATTCTCGCTCTCCCCAAACCCTTCAAACAATGATGATCAAGGAGACTACGCATATTACGAGGACCCAGAAGCTGATCGACAAGGAAACAATGAAGAGTAGCATAGTTCTATAGTCTAGGACTCGTTGATACTTGCGTACAACCGATATTATCTAGCTCTTGGTTAATATCCATCGTACACAGATTGCCCCAGTCGTTTGCCTGTGGAGAGATGAGCTCTACTCCCTTTTTGCTTCCGTTGTAGTTTACGTTGCTTTCATGTAATGTAATCAATTTAGCCTTGTTCGGCTCTTTTGTAAAACTCGACCCTACGTAGTCTATGTCACTCTGTGTTTGTAATATATTTGAATGTTTTAGTTCACGCATTGTATGAATGATTCAGCAATGTATCTGTGAGTGCTATCTACTGATCCAGGGAATAACACAGTATTTTCACAGAGGATTTGGATTCTCGGAATCCGGGTCCGACACAAATTTAGGTATTATATTAAACCTATGACATGTGTTTAATAAATGCAACTATATCTCAATTAATCATGGGCAATATAATTGTATTCCAAATACACTTCTAATTTTAAATATAAAAATTTGTATTATAAAATATAACCGCGAAATTGCACGGGTAATTTGGCTAGATATTTTGAATATAAACATATACGTATATATGTATGTATATACATATATGTATGTATTAGGATTTACTATAGAGACGTACTACTTGGGATCCATGCCGAGCCTATAAGGTGTAAACTAAGCTATTTTTCCATAAAAGCGGATTTGAATATTATGCTTATAAGCCTCCGCATGTTAGTCTCAATAACTTGTGCTTTAGCATAATAATTCTACTAAGATTTCAAATATTCATCTTAAAAGACCTATACATCTCAAGCATTATACAAAAGATATTCTAGACCACTTGAATTGCATATTTGATACTAAAAGATTGTAATATCTAGCGTCGCATCACCCAGCCAGCCAGTTCATATAAAAGTAGAAAATAACAGCTTTAATATTGTGTCTTCAGCTCCACGTGGAGTGATATGCAAGTGGAGTGGTTGATACCTGTCGAGTAACTTGTGCATATAAAATAGTGTAGTTTAGTTTTATGGGGAGAAAAGGGTACGAACAGATGCACATTATAAAGCAATTCTATGGAAACTCTGCTTTCTATTGTGCGGATTAGGTGCTGTGGTTGTCAATCATGCTATCCATTTTGGTGGAGGTTAATGTTAAGGTTTTTTAGGCTGTGCAGAAGCTAATCTTGTAGGCATTTCGTATGAGTACAATGTTTTTTGTCAATGTATTATTCCATTTGTTTGCTTTAGATTTGCAGATGTTGCAATCTACCTTATTAGGATTTAGGAGTCACCTTTTAGAGAAAGGAGCACAAATCTCCGGTTTGATAGTGTAAGCGAGATTATCACGCGAAAATAGATTGATTGATGAGTTGATGAGGGTACAAGTATATATATACACCCGACTGGGATATTCTCCATACGTGATTTATAGAAATAGACATCAACAGGAGAATATCCCGGCAGAGATCGACTCGTATACGTGAGGTCATTACGTCTGTCTAACACACCCCCGCAGTCGGAGCATCGGCGGAGCGGACGTTCCGACTGGATCTAAACTCGGTGAAGACAGAGGACAGAAGACCCTTGGTGAAGATGTCGGCGTACTGGGAGGACGTCGGAACGTGAAGGACGCGGACATCACCCATGGCAACGCGCTCCCAAACGAAGTGAAGATCAATTTCCACATGTTTGCGCGCCGATGTCTGACGGGTTGGTGGAGAGATACACCGCACTTACATTGTCGCAGAGACAAGAGTGGCTCGCGAAGTGGTGTGGAGCTCGTGGAAGAAGCCGGCGAGCTAAGAAGCCTCGCCACAAAGATTGGCCACAAAGACAAGATTTCACCAAGATCGAGCGACACGTGTTCTCACTACTCGAGGACCAGGAAACAAGGTTGTCACCAAGGAACACAAAGATAGCCGTAAGTAGACTTGCGTGTGTCGGACACGACGCCTAATCAAGATCGAGTATACCACCAAATCTCGCCAAGGAGAGCGCCAGAGAGTAAGCCCAATGTTGAGTGTGCACGAAGGTACCGCAGAATGCGTTTCACAGCAGTAAGGTGAGGTTCCCGGGGATCGTGCATGTGAAGGCATACTTGTTGAACAGCGTAGGAGATGTCCGAACGAGTAAAAGTGAGGTATTGTAAAGCTCCAGTAAGGCTCCGGTAATCAGTAGGATTGCTCACAGGGGGGCCAACAGCGTCAGAGACCTTCAGATTGGTATCCACAGGTGTGCTGCATGGCTTGCACTCTAACATACCGGCGCGGTCTAGAATATCCAATGTGTACTGGCGCTGGGAGAGAAAAAGACCACCAGGACAACGCTGCACAGAGATACCCAAGAAGTGATGGAGCTCCCCAAGATCCTTCATGGAAAATTCACGTTGTAGTGCACTGATAGTCCGGCGGAGTAACTCAACAGACAAGACCGTTAGAACAATGTTGTCCACATAAAGTAGCAGGTAAATAGTGTCAGCTCCACGGCGGTACACAAAGAGAAATGTATCCGTCTTGGTCTCGACAAACCCAAGTGTCAACAAGTATGAACCGAACCGACTATACCAAGCTCGGGGCACCTGCTTAAGTCCATAAAGAGACTTGTTGAGGCGACATACAAAATCCAGATGTGATGAATCCACAAAACCCGCTGGTTGTGAGCAGCAGACTGTTTCAATGAGGTGACCATGTAGGAACGCATTCTTGACATCGAGCTAATGGATGGGCCAGTCCCGAGAGAGAGCCAAGGACAGAACACAACGCACAGTGGTAGGCTTGACGACAGGACTGAAAGTCTCATCAAAGTCGACGCTCGGACGTTGAGTGAAACCCCGAAGAACCCAACGAGCCTTGTACCTGTCAAGAGTGCCATCGAAAGTGAGCTTGTGCTTGAAAATCCATTTACCAGTGACCACATTCGCCCTAGGCGGTCGAGGAACGAGGTCCCAAGTATCGTTGGACAGCAACGCCAAGATACTCGTCCTCCATGGCAGCCCGCCATGTGGATCGCCAAGGCGGACCGATATGTCTTGGGCAGCGGGAGAGGGCCACAACATTTAAGTTGAGCCGCCGACCGCTAACGGAAGCGCGCTGCCATGGTGACCATGGCATGAGAGTTGATTTCGTCGTGGACGCAGCACCGCACCGGGCGAGGAAAATTGCCGTAGGTGCGCCCGTGCCACGGAGGCGTGGTAGGGCGCGCAGAGCCGCGAGGGGGCCGCGGAGGACCTTTGGCTGGCCGCGCGTGGCGACGCGGGGGTGCCGGGAGGTTGACCGGCTTGCAGGCTGCACCGGATGCGACATGACGAAAGGCTAACGCGCGGGCGCATACACGACGGTGATGAGGTGGCGATCACGCAGAGGGCGCCACACCGGGCGCGAGGGTCGATCTCCGGGGTGCGCATCGCAAGCAGCGCCATGCCGGCGAGGGTCGCCTCTCTAGAGGAGCCCTAGCGCTAGGCGACCAGAGAAAAAAATAACCGCGCGCCTAATGGGAACGCGCGCGTCTCATCATCAAGTAAAAAATCAAAATTGTTAGCGGTCACAGTTTATCCAACTCAAAGAAAGGGAACGATGCTCGTCAAAGGTAACATGTCGGAGATGATGACCCGTTGGAAGTGAGATCAAGACACCGGTAACCTTTGTGGTTGGAGGAATAACCTAGGAAGACGCACAAGGTGGAACGTGGGGAGAGTTTATGAGGTGCGGTGGCTGAAAGGTCGGGATAACACGTGGAGTCGAACACGCGAAGATGAGTATAGGTGGGGTGATGGCCATGAAGGGCGAAGAAAGGAGTAGAGAAACGAAGTGTCTTGGTGGGAAGACGATTAATGAGGTATGTGGCGGTGTGGAGGGCCTCGACCCAATAGGACGGGGGGAGACTGGCCTGGAACAACAGGGAGCGCACAATGTTGTTGATGGAACGGATAATGCGTTCGGCCTTGCCGTTCGGGGAGGTGTAAGGGCACGACATGCGAAGGTGGACGCCATGGGTGAGGAAGAAAGTGCGAGCGCTGGAGTTGTCAAACTCGCGACTGTTGTCACATTGGACGTTCTTGATCGTGGTTCCGAACTGTGTAGCCATATAAGAGAAGAAGTGAGAGATAGTGGAAAAAGTGTCGGACTTAAGACGAAGAGGAAACGACCAAAGAAAATGCGAGCAATCATCAAGAATTACCAAGTAATATTTATAACTGCACACACCGACGCGTGTGATGTCCAAAGGTCACAATGAACTAAATCAAAATTCTTGAGAGCTCTAGACTGTGAAGTAGCAAAAGGTAAGCGGACATGACGGCCAAGTTGACAAGCATGGAAAAGAGCGTCAATGACACTTTTATTACAAGAGATGGCGGACATATTAGCTAATGTGGAGAGGGCATCGTGACCGGGATGACCAAGACGACGATGCCACAAGGAAGCTGGGGCTCTAGCGACAAAGGCACAGGGTGTGGGAGTGACACTGGTAGATGTAGAGGATAGAGCGGCCTGGAGCTATTGCACCTGACGATCACGTTCTTGGATCAAAGATCCTTCACAGAAAGGCCAGTAGGGTCAAACTCTATGGAACAATTGTTATCGGTAGTAAACTAGCGAACATATATAAGATTTTTGATAATGTGTGGTGCAACCAAAACATTATTAAGATGAAAAGGACCGGGAAAGACGGTAGAGCCAGTAGAGGTAATGGGCAGCAAAGACCCATTACCGACAACAATCGATGAAGGAGTGAATGACCGTGGTGGATGAGTCAAGGAGAGGTTACCGGCGTCTGAGGTCATGTGCGATGAAGCACCAGAGTCCATGTACTAGTCGTTGGTGGCGGTGGAGTCGGCGTCATGGTATCGAAGCTGCCGCCAACGACTCGCGATCCTAAGAGCCAAGGCCCGACATCGGCGTCACCGGTGCCAGAGCACTTTGTGGACCAGGTCGGCACGGTGGGTAGTGTAGCTGCGGATGGGCGCCGCTACCGGGCCGAGGGCGCGGTCATCTTGAGGGCGCGGTGGGGCACGATCGCCAAGACGCCGCCGGGAGGCGCGCCTCGAGCGCTTGATTCTTTGCCGCCGAGGCGCGATTGACTAACCACATCTGAATTGTGCCGTCTGGGGTTGTAAAGGAGGGCCAAGCCGCGTGTTGTATTGGATGAGCAGCGCCGAGAACCTTTCCACCGCCATTGCCGCTTGGCGCAGCATTTACGGTTGGAATTGCCGAGGCGCTTGGAGGTTTCCTGTGGGGCGGGCGCGCGACCGGATGCGCCGCCGCTATGACCGACGACGACGACCTCGCATGCGCGCTTCAATTTGTGCGCCACACGAGGCAAAGTGGGTGGCGATAAGCGAGCGGCGGAGGAGGACGGTTTGCCATCGTCGCCGCCTCGAGTAGGAGGTCGAGCGAACCTCGGAAACGACGGAACGGACGCCGGGCGTTTGAGCAAGGCAGCCATATAAGAGAACTTGTCATTCAACCCGCAAAGGACGGCGAGAATGAGAGTTCGATCACGCACGGGCTCACCGAGGGCTCCAAGGGCGTCGGCCATACTTTTCAGCTTCCGGCAGTAATCTGACACGGAGAGGTCGCCTTGGACGAACTGGCGAAACTCGACGTCAAGGAACAGGGCGCGAGTCTCCTGATTGCCAAGGAATTGTTCTTGTAGGCCGAGCGCATTTAGGCGGCAATGGCGCCGGTGACATAGGATCTCCACGAGCTCGGTAGAAATAGTGCCATACAGCCATGAGCAAACGACGCAGTCCATCCGGTACCAATCAGGGAGGTCAGGGTGGACGTCGTCGGTGAGGACGTGGTCAGTGAGGGAGAATTTGCCGAGCGTGATGAGCAAGTGCTCACGCCATTTGCTGTAGTGCGGGGAGGCGAGGTCCAGAACAATAGGCATGAGGGCCTTTATATTCTGGACCGCCACAGCCTGGGCGTGAAGGTTGGAGAGAGCGGCCGCCTCGTGAAGGACTAGCGCCTGGTGGACTTGGCGGGCGTGGGCGGCCTCATACTCCCGAGTGGCGACGGCATCGCGGGCGGCTCGCAGACTCGAAGCGACGGCGGTATCAAGGCCACGAAAGCGGTGGTCATCACATTATGAGCTCATTTACATCGCGTCGCGGCGGCGGCGGCTCAAGGCCAAGAGGCGGCGTCATCTCGCCATGGCGAGAGGCGGCGGTGCGCTCACAGCGGCGGTGGCCTCAAGGCCACGAAGCGACAGCGGCGGGCGATCGCGGTCGAGGGCGGCGGAGGCTCAAGGCGGCCAGCTGCAAGATCATCTACCATGGCGGAGGCGGCAAAGCGCCACGAAGCGGCGGCGCCTCGCTCACGAAGCGACGCGCTACATCATGGTCGAGGAGGGAGGCGGCGGCCTCAAGGCTCAATGGCGGGCGTCATCTACCATGGCGAGAGGCGACGGGTGGTTAGGGTTAAGCGAGCGCGGTCGCAGGAGGAGCGACCGCCCGATACCATGTAAGCGAGATTATCACGCGAAAATAGATTGATTGATGAGTCGATGAGGGTACAAGTATATATATACACCCGGCTGGGATATTCTCCATACGTGATTTATAGAAATAGACATCAACAGGAGAATATCCCGGTAGAGATCGACTCGTATACGTGATGGTCATTACATCTGTCTAACAGATAGTTGAATTTGAGTAGTCCTCATATTGCAGATTTTGTAATGTCAAGACTTCAAGGACTCCCTCGCCACCAGATCCCGATGAGCCTTCCAATGTTGCACAGGCTATTGCCTCATGGGGCCTTGATTACGTAGTCATTACAATTCTTGACCGAGATGATTTACCAAATCGGGGGAGTGGTCACTTTGCTGAAACACCACCGAAGTTAAAGGTTTTGAAGCCAGAAATGCTGAATTTTACCATGATTCTACTAGGTGTGATTCAAGGTGCGATTTGGATCGCATTGGTGCTATAGGATCGTAGAATCTACGATTCTATGACTAGAGTCACGATTTTAACAACCTTACGTACAGGACTTCCAATACTGCCGCACATGCATGCGCTCAAGATGCCCGTACGAGTGATTTCGATGTTCATGGGATGTGCTTCCAAATTTTGTCTTGAGTTGTATCCCAAATGCTTGTAACTCGACCTTCTTGACTTAATAAAATAATACATCGGCCCTGCTCCAAAAAAAAAATCAAATTTAGGTATTATATTAAACCTATGTCATGTGTTTAATAAATGCAACTATATCTCAAATAATCATGGGCAATATAATTGTATTCCAAATACACTTCTAATTTTAAATATAAAATTTTGTATTATACACTACTACTGAAACGCACCTTTGGTCCCTGCCTAAGGGCCTCTAGTCCGATTATAGATGGGACTAGGAAATCGAGACTAAATGTTCACTTTAGTCCCGGGTCCCGTGCCGGGACTAAGGTTTATTTAGTCTGGTTGGTAATACCAACCGACTAAAAGGTCCATTGGTCAGCCATTGGTCGCCCTTTTAATCCCGGTTGGTATTACCAAAGGGACTAAAGGTGTTTTTTTTTCTTTTTTGTTTCCATTTCAATTCATTATTGATTTTGGTTTTACAATTACATTAGGTTTTCAAATGCGTATTCTTCACAAGCTAATATATGTATACGCCCACATATAATTTAGTTTGGAACATTATTACACACAAATAAAGTATGAAACTATATATATTATGGAGCTATATATATATATATATATATATATATATATGCACATAAAATTTACAACATTATTCATGCATCCTTGGTATTTACAACACAAATGTTGTCCTCCACTTAAATGTCATACAAATGTTCGCCCCGGTTTGGCTTCAATTGTTCATCCGGGTTAAAGTAGAACTCGGTCTTCGGGCTTGAGGACATGCTCATTAAGAAATCTCGCCATAGTCTCTTGAATTCCTTTGAGGCGGTCCATATCCAACACCTGCTCCTTCAACCATATCTCCTTCAATTTGCATTAAACGAAAGAAGTATTAATATACATAAGATTTATTTAATAGCAACAAATAAATAAAATGGATTTATTATATATACTTGTTACGTACTTTCTGCATCTGTAGATGGGTTCTTTTGCATACACCATGAGGAACTCGCAAACGTAGTATCCACACAAATTATTGCCCGGTGGCTGCCAGAGAACCCATCAGACGATATAAAAAGATTACTCGCTATCCCGCGTGAGTCAAGCATGATAAGGTAAAGATGCGGGGAGCTAGTACAACTTACATCCGATCGGTGTGGATCGTGAAGTGGCGCCAGATCCGGACGGTGTAGCTGAACGAACCAAGCCCAAACCCCGCCTAATAATTGATCGTTAATTAACTATTGCGAGTTAAAGAGCAGGAATAAATATTTAAAGATCGGTTACCCCGGATAATGTCTATCATATCTTGGTAATCTTCCGCGGTTTTCTCAACGAGTCATAGATTAGCAAATGACCGTCGGAGAGATCAAGACAATCAAGATCCAAATGAAAGTCGCATTTGTTTATAGAGTCAACATATATATCTTTATGTTGGATTGAGTAAGTAAAGTAAAATGTGCACACGATAACAACACTCACCCAAAGTTGTAGGGAAGAGTATAAATCTTTTGTTCTTTTGGTTGATCAAGAACCTCCGAAATTCCTCTCCGTTTGAGGTCTCCATTGATCGTAGGGAGTGTTTGGGTCCTTGAATACGATATATGGATCAACGAAACCAATGTTCTTGTCGCTTCTACGTGTGAGGTCTCTCATCATGTCTCTGCATATGTATAGACATGCTAGCTAGTGTGAGGATAATTACTTATACATATACATATGCTAGAGTGAGATTATTAAAAGAAAGAATCACGCATGCATAAAAGCAAATGATGAGAGATTTGTCTAGAGCGTTCATGTGGCATAGCTGGTGTAACTCATTAAACTGAACCATTATAATGTCATCGCCACTAAGTAATGATGGTTTCTAATTTTGACGCAAATATAGTCATCCGCCATGACACGCCGCCATGTACCACTTGTTTAACAAGTACATTTGCGTCTAAGTTCCATGAGCTTCTCGGGGTTGTATAGACTCTTGCCATATACATATTCCTTCTTCCAATTATCAACTTCCGAGCACTTTTGATGTGTGCTCCGCCGAGTATTTGGGAAATGCTTAGACCGGTTCGCATGAAAAATTCATCAAGTTGATCCAAATGCACATTTCGGATATCTGTTCTAGCACGTTCGTGTTTGAACCATATTCATTCCCAATAACTAGCGGGGGCATCGATTGTTGTGATTGTTCCCGAGTTGTGCAACACCCTTCCGTGTTTCTTTCTTTCTTCTTCGCCTCCTCAATTGACTTCGTGAGAGTGCGGTCATAGTCCGATAGTGGCGAATCCTTACGAGCATGACGTAACTTTTTTCTCGTGAGCGTCCACCTTTGCCTTAGAACTTCGGAGGTACGAAGTCTGACTTCTCGTGGTTTCGCCGCTTCACTTTTAGCCTTGACTTCGCGAAGAAACCGCCCACATCTGTTTTCAAGCATCTATTTCTCGGCGATCTTCTCATAGGAAAGTTTAAATGCGTCTTAGAAATAGCCGGTGTTCTCCCCGAGGTTTTTCTTCGGCGGCGGGGGGGACGCTTGTTGTGGGGTGCGCTTTTTGGCAGAGGGCGGCGGTGTCGGCGTTGGAGCCCGCCGTGGAGGCGATGGAGCGGCGGTGGCGGCGTTGGAGCCCGCCGTGGAGGCGATGGAGCGGCCGGTGGCGGCGTTGGAGCCCGCCAGGAGGCGATGAAGCCAGGGCGGCGTCGGCGCTG